>JAMJFZ010003163.1:5520000-5827500 GCA_026225945.1 Cricetomys ansorgei
TCCATGTTAATTACCACTTAAACATAGATTATGTAAATAAATTCTTATTATTCCATTTTATTTAAATTTTATTTAATGTTAATTTTACTAGCCTGTGAGAAACACTTGTGAAAGTTTTTATTTGTCAATTTTGCTTGGTTTTATTCTGATGATAAAAAGTTTATCAGTTTTGCCCACTAGATTTAAGTGATGAGCTCTTCACAGTTGCTATAGGTTGAAGGTGTCTCAAAGGACCCAAAGGTCCTGAATCAGAGGTTTGGTCTCCAGTTTGGGAATGTCAAATAGAACTATCCTTAAAAAGGTGGTGCCCAGAGTTCTGAAGAAATAGCCCAGCAGTTACGAGTACATGCTGCACTTGTTTAGGACCCAAGTTCTAGTCCTTGCACCCATGTGAGCCAGATCACAACTACCTGTAACTTCAGTCCCAGGGGTCTGACACCCTCTACTGGCCTCCTTGGGTACCTGCACACACATACATACACTCACCTGAATACATACACAGACATATATACACATTTTTTAATGAAGTATTTTTTAAGTGGTAGGCATTTAGGGCAATTGGGGCATTACCCTCAGGAAGGACTGTGAGATTTTAGCCTTAGGAGTTCCTATCTTACCATGTGACTCCTCCTTTTCACAAACACATCACCATGATTTGATAGAGCCAAGAGGCCCACTACCAGAGCTGAGCCTTTAGTGTCATACCCTTAAACGTCTAAAACCATGAACTAAACAAAACTCTTTTCTTTGAAGAAATAGCCTCCTTCAGGTTATTTGTTTCAGTAATGCAAAATTAACTAAGACATTACTATAGTTACATCTTCAGAAACACACTGTTCCCCTGAAAGACAGCTTTAATATTAATATTTACTTTATTAACTGACATGATTTATAATAAGACTTTAACAATTGCCTGTGGATTATACTGATGGGTGAATGAGTCAAAAGAATAAACCTATGCAAATATCTTTAAATATCTTAAATTGACAAGGTTACTTTGGGCAATAAAGTATATGACTCTTGTTAAACTACAAATCCTAGATGAATTGATTAGCCTTATTGATATATCATTGTGATAGCTATAATAACATTCACCAAGTATGGATATTTGATTTTAAGGAAATATGTAGATGTCATAGTTAGCTTTGACTGTCAACTGTCACAGCCTAGGGTCAAATGAGAAGGGAGGCAATGTTGAAGGACTGCCTTGATCAGATTAGCCTGTAAGCATGTCCCAGGGAGAGGGTTGACTTGGTTAGTTAATGTAGAAAGGCCAACTCACTGTAGGCAATACCAGTCCCTGGACATGTGGTCCTGGGCTATGTAAGAAAGCCAGCTAAACAAGCTGGGGATGAAGCCAGCAAACAGCAACTTCTGTGGTTATGGTTCCTGCCTTGAGTTCCTTCCCTGCTATCACTCAATGATGGACTATGGCCTAGAAGTATAAGCCAAATAAATTCTTTCCTTCCCTGGGTTGCTTTCAATAAGAGTGCTTTATCGGAGCAATGGAAAGGAAATCAGAACAGCAAATATCCTGGGAAACCTAAAAACCTTGCCTTCTTCACCCTGACCCACACTCTTTAAAGTATACATCCTTTCAACTTCTATACTTCCCTCAAAAGAAAAATATTGAGACATCCACATGGTAACTGTGTTTCAAGCTGGCATCTCCAGTAAAAACGGAAAATAATTACAACTGAAACTCTGATTATCAGGGAAATGCACATTGAAACCTCTCAATTGCTTCTCTTCTCCTTTGTCATGATTCTCTCAGGGGAAATTTTCCTCAACTGATACAACTTGACTTAATGTTTTTTGGTTAGTTGTCACAGCATTGAACTGTTTGCAGAAAGTTCCCAGTTGAACAGCACTCTTCTCTATCAACGTTACAAAGTTCAGTAACTTGGGGTGTATTTCTGTTTGTTCTGTGGTGTAAGTCAAAATCTTACGTGAAAATGGTGATATTCTCTTCTGTTTCATGATGTCTAACACATTGTTTCCATAGGGTAATGTCAAGATCCTGTAGCAAATGTTTAAGAATTTTAAAATTCTTTTGTTTAGCTTGATAAGGTCTAGTAGGAAGCAGATGCTGTACTCAATAAGATTACTGAGGAGATCTGTTCAGGATGTGGGGAGGTACTAGGTACAGCACTGGGTCACGGTGTGATATTCTAAGCCAATGTTGTGAGGAAACCCAACATATGGGAAAGAGCCCAATGAGTGTCTGAAACCAGGAGAAGTTGCTAAATAGAGAGTAGCAGCTGACAGGAGGCATAATCATTCACAGAAAGGTAGAACCAAGCCACTGATACGCAAAGGTGAGATGCCGGCATCCATAAGTCTCCTTGTGTCCCATTCCTCTTCATCAGCAGAGAGGGAATGTATGCTCACTGAAGCCACTGACCATTGGTTGGTTGGTTTGGTTTGATTTTGCTTTGTTTTGGTTTGGTTTTACTACTGTTATTTTGAGACCAGATCTCCTGTGGCTCAGACTGGCCTTGTGCTCTATACAGCTGAGGATGACCTTGAACTCCTCCTAGTCCTTTCGCCTCCGCTTCTCAAGCGCTAGGATTACAGTCATGTCAACTATGCTTGGTTGTATATGGTGTTGTAGATCAAACCCATGGCTTCATGAATGTCAAGCAAGCAGCTGCCGACTGAGCTACATCCTCAGTCTCTACATCTGTTTTTAATTAATTTTTGTAATTACCAATGAGTTTTTCTTCTCTCGTTTATTAAGCTCCAAAATCTCATTTCTTTTTAAAATATCTATCCCATGCCTTTTTTCTTTGTTTTTAGTGTTTTCTCAAGAGTTTCTATGATATGTATACTTTAAATATTTTAAAGATCATTGTCTTAACTATAAATCTTTTTCTTTGGTTGTCATTTGAGCTTTCTCTTTCTCTTCAATGCCTCCAGTCAGTGTGTAATAAATTATTTCTTAAAATTAAAAATACATTCCTTATCTATTCAGTTGTTTAACATATTTATAGACTGTTTTGTGACATCTGTGATGAAAGCACAGATTTTTAAACAGTTTAGAAATTCCTTTCACATAATGATGGATAAAAATTCTAAGGGAGAATGTTTTTTTTTGTTCGTTTAAATATTTTACTTACGTTTTTTATTTATGTTCATGTGTATACTTTAAGTGTGAGAATGCACATATGCATGCAAATGTTTGAGGAGCCCAGAGAAGGGCATCATACTCCTGCAGCCGGAGTGAAGGGTGGCAGCGAGCTACCTGATGTCTGGGAACCGAACTCCATTATTTCTGAAAGAGCAGTGAGTGCTCTTAACCACTGAGCCATCTCTCCAGCCCTGGGTCTGAGTGGAGAAAAGCTAAACAGTTCATTGATCCAGCTGTAGCTTATGAACCAAGCAACCTTCAATCAGAAAGAATCCAAGTTACCAAGGCCACACAGGTGTGTGTGTGTGTGTGTGTGTGTGTGTGTGTGTGTGTGTACAGGGTTGGGGTGGGGTTGGGGGCTGCATAGGATCCAGTCGGAACTTACAATTTTTCCGCTCAAAAGTCTGTTGGGAAATCCCCACAAGTGTATGGACTGCTTCTGATTGGTTGCACTTGAGTTTGTTTTTCCTTCTGATTGGGCACACCTATGTATGCCTTCTCTGAACTCACAGGCTACAAACAGTGCCAGGAAGTGGTTCTCAATAGAGGTGTTACAAGAAGGGCTTGCAGGAGTGGACTCAATTCCCTCTACCCTCACCCTGACACAACCCTTGACTCCATTCATCCCTCCATCTCCTGCCACTTGGATGCCCAGCAAGAAGCCCTTAGCAGTCAGCAGAGGCCTGCGCCTCCATCTTGGACTTCCTAGGTTCAGAGCCAGGGAAACAAGATATTCTGTTCTTAACAAAGTACTCTGTCTCAGAAAGTCTGTCCCACAACACAGGCAACTAAGCAGAAATAGCTGTGAGAAATAGCTCAAGAAAAGTTGCTGCGTGTTTATAAATCAAGCAGGTTAAGGTCACTTATGAAAGCCAACTGGTTCTGTGTACGTGCGGAATCTTCAGACCCAATCCCAATTTCAATTCGTTTCAATGGTCTTGATAACTCATTATCTCGATAATCTTTTGAATCATCTATTTCTTTATGTTGTATTATTTGCATCACATCCGAGTCTCTTTAAAGAGAATGGAAACTGTCTGACAGCTCTATCTCTGCCCAGCATCACACTGCTTTAATTACAGTAGATGTATCGTTTTGGGATTCTGCTAAGACAAGTTACTTTGAAGCCTGTTTCTGCTCATTAATCCCTGCGGTTTACATAGAGTCCTTCATTTGGTTCTTTTCATTTCTCACCCATAAAAAAAAAGAAGTCCAATATACTTCCTGGGTTGAGAAATCCAGAATGTGCGCAAAGCATTGTACAGTGGTCAAAACTTTACTTTTTCTAACTTCCCACCATAAATCTGTCTATCTGTCCGCGGTGTTTATATAAATTAGTTAAGGAGATTAAATTAACTGTCAACCTCTTTTCCGTTGTTATTCATAAGCATAAATCATAAACTAGCTTCTTTACCATCAGAAAACGTATGTGAATAATTGTTTGGTTAGATGTCAGTATGTTTCTAGTCAATGTTGTAGTTTTGAACTAGGAGTTAAAGATAACCCAGATCAGAGGAAAGTTATGACCCAGCTTCGGCTCTGATTCAGATTAAAGTAAGAGTTGTTGCCACACTTTTAAAAATAACTACCAACGTGTCCAGGAGCCATGCCTGCTTTCAATGATGAATGTGTTTTCGACTGCGCCTTGGGAAGCTGAGCTCGTGAACCCGCCGTGTTCACCTCTCTCATTCTGTGGGCCACCTGCTAATTTGCTTTGCTGTAAGCAACAGCATTGATGTTAATATTTTTGCTTCTTCACCCACTAAATTAGCTTCATGCCCCGAGTGGCATAGTTCGTATTATGCCTTCTGAAAGCATCGATAGTGGATTTTCATAAGGAAGGTAAAAACGACACATAGTGGGGGGATTCGTGGCCTGAGCTCTTTGCTGAAAGAGAAGTCGATGATCAGTTAACAGCCTGCAGCCCCTGCTTAGCTCAGCATTAACTGATGGGGTTCTACATTAAGTCTTAGAAATCTGATTTAATTTGATTATTATTCTAGCCAGTCATTAGCTATTTCCCCCTTCACCACCGGACTTGAAAGACCTTTTGCAAATTCTGTTGTAAGTCAGTCTGGCAATCTATAGGCTAAGGTTTGTTGTTCTTATAGTACTGACCCAAACAGCTGAATTAGAAAGGACAGTGCTTGGCGTAAGTCCTCAGAGAAGAGCAGGGGTGAAAGGAATCTTTGAGGATACAGAAAACTGTGTGTAGTCAGAAGATGTAGCTCCAGCCTGGCAGGGGCCCTGCGGGGCTCTGGTTCACATGCTGATTAAGCGAGCAAGGAGAATCTCATTTAAACCAAGTGGGAAATTATAGTTGCCAAATTGGCAATTACTTCATTCGCATATATATCTTTCGCTGCTACATTTCCATCATCACATGGGTCACTTCTGACCTTAGGGCTCTCTGCAATTCTTGATTTCATTAGTCAAAAAAAAAAAAAAACTCTACGTTGCTCTCCATTCACTAACTGGCAGGACTTCCAGGCAGACAGATCAACTGCAGAAAGCAAATAGAGTGTCTTCAGCAGCCCCTGGCATGGTGGGCTAAAAGCTGGGGGGTATGGCCTGCTAACGCTTAGCTGGGCATTCCTTCAACATGAAACCTATTTGACAAATATTCTTTGAAGGGGTATGGCCTCAACATGCTCAGAAAGGCAGAATGCTAAGATCTTTTCCTCTGAAAAGACCAGTAGCCATACCAGTCTCACAGTGCCTCAGACCACAGCCACTTCTCGAATTCTGACAGTCTCCACCCTGCAGATGGAATACTCTGTTGTTCACAGTGTGGAGAACCCCATTCACATTTCTGGCCTTTGCTGTCTTCCTCATTACACTACTTCGTCATTTGTGATGGGTCTGATTAGTTAAATGTTTCATTTACCCAAATGTTTATGAGCGTCTATTACAGGGGAGTCTTGGTGACAGGCGACAGAATTTAAAGGAGGAAATAGAACAGTCATTGCCCAGCCTTCTCTGGGCTAAATACTTTGTAAAGAAGGCAAGTGCAAAAAAAAAGGAAGCTGTGCTAATGGCTGAGTAGCGTGAGAGAACTTGAAGGATGTTAGGAAGAAGTATACAGCAAAATTACCCTCCCTAGTAAAACGAGACTAGGCAGCATGCTTTAAAAATCCTGCATGTAGGACATCATTAAATGAGCACAATGATATTTAGGGCCTGGGACATGATTTGGAAAGATGGTAATGAAAGGGTAGGGATGGAGATCAATATGGACAAAATGACCAGCCTGGGAGAAGACCAGGAGCCAAACAGATCAAGGTATTTGGAGACATCAAAGTAAGGTCAAGACAGCTGTCTCAAGGATATACCCAAGGGGAGGGAATAGAGTGAGACTGCCAAGTCTGAGGATCTGAAATGTGTCTTTATGTAGCCAGCTACAGACAGGACTCATTGAGGTAGCTGCTAAATAAGAGTAGGCTTTCTTCTGTATTATTAGTGACATCAGACCTGTACATTTCTGAGCCCTAACTGAGGGTGTCACATGAAAAACAGTGGCATGCAGATGGTACTCAATACATGTTTAATGATTCTGAAACTGAATGGCTTTGCCAAATAAAAATTACAACTCCATCCATTTGTAATGATTTTGTAATACGCAGGTGCAAATTTCCTTATCGACCATCTTAACAAATAGTATTTTAGCTCAAAAAGCAGTCCTTTAACCTCTAGGAAAAGTCTAATTTAAAAGAAAAAAAAAAGCCTTAAAGGCATGGAATTAGATGATTGCAAATTTCTAATGCACTGAAATATAATTATAAGCACATTGAATGGAAGCCCTATAAATAAAAATAACTCATCAGGTTACTTTCATAACCTGAGCAAGGCAGAGTAATTAAAGCAAGAAATTAAATTCTGTAAAATTAAAAATGCAATTTTGTATATAAGATTTAGAGATGAGTTTTAAGGAAACAACTGAGCTCACAGCTTTGAAACATCCAGGCTTGCTCAGCTTGTGTGGATGCTTTTGTGTTATCTCAAAGACTGTCCTCTCTTAGTAAATTCACAATGTCAATTTTCATATCAACTTAAACAATCCATAGAACTAAACAACTGTATCTGTGCACATACATGTGTGTATTTCTGGCAAAACAATTCTCACTAAAGAAAAATAATAGTGTAACTCAAGTTTGGGGGCTTTTTTTTTTTAAGATTTTTATTATTTTTAATTGTGCGTGTGTGTGCGCACATGTGAATGAAGGTGCCTATGGAGACCAGAAGAGGGCATCAGATGCCCTGGAGCGGGAGTTACAGGTGGTTGTGAGCTTCCTGATGTGGGTTCTGAGAACTAAACTCAAATCCTCTGCAATAGCAGTATGTGCTCTTAACCACTGAGCCATCTGTCCACTCTTGGTATGATGGAATACATTTCATAGTTATAAAAATAGGCTATTGGTGGTGACAAGTTATTTATGCTATGCTTCTTAATAATGCTCTGGTTGAATAATTGTAAATCTATTGAAATACACTTATGGCACTTTTCTATATATACAATCCAAAGATAGAAATGTAGAGTGCCTGGATGGCAGCTTTGGAGGAACACCCCATTATAGTCTTGGATTGAATATGGACAGGTACCAGGCCAAGGTCAGGGTCTGGTTTTGGATGATGAAGATTGTAAGTATTTGACATCATTCCTGGACTTGTAGGATGGCTTATGTGCCACCATTTCATTCCAAGCACAGTGGCCTATGACATGGTGAGTCCTTTTTAATAGCAATGTCTTTTAACTCATTCACGTAATCTTGGTATGTATGCAAAGTCTTACAAAGTTATGGACTGTTCGGTTTAATGTGGTGTGTGCTTTGAGCCAGAAATGAATATTTTGTGCACCAATCAATGGACCCAAACAGCGAAAGGTGGAGGTAGAAGTGTCTCACTCATCCTTAAACTAAGAAATAGTTGATTATTTCATTGTTGTTTCCTTGATAGCACTGTGATTGAAAGACTTGAAAATCCAGGTGCTCAAGAATACAGTGTCCTCCATGAAATAAGACACCCCAGGCTTGGTAGGGTTGGGTTACAAAACAGATCCCTGGCCATTTAGAACTCTTCATGAGCCATATTAACAGGGTGGAAAAGGAACCAAGAAGACTGATTATCTAAGAAGAAGTTGAATCCCTGCTACACAGTGGCAAGGGGAAATGGGAATACACAAATGAAGTGATGTTCTGATCTGAAGAAGGTAACTGGGGTGTCTTTTAGTATTCTACTGTCCAAGATTCCCATTCAATGAAAAACAGCTAACTCCATGAAGAATGGGACCACTGAAGATTCAAGTTTCTGTTTATTTACTTAAGGAATGGGAGTTTGGCTCACCACTCCTAAAAGCATTATTAACTCAAATGAATGACAGTAAAGTAAGATGCAAAGAGGACGATAGAAAAAGGAAGACTTCATTATTATATTTGGTTTCATGCACCAATAAGGTTCCAATTATTGTTAATTGCTCATTCCTCCTCTCTCTTTCTTTCTCCTCTTTTATCTTCTACATATAGCAACGCCAATGCTAGTGTCTCAAATTTACACTCAGAAATATGTCCTTATTGGTAGGTCCCTAATATTTGGGAAGTCACTGGATTCCATACATAATTCTTCCATCAATTAAAAAGAAAATTCACACTCATACCCAAGGTTCAGGGAACATATCAGAAAAAAAGGGTTGGAAAAAAAGTAACATTCAGACGTTGGGTAGGAGTGTCATAGAACAGTATCTTCATGACATGACAAGGCCACTGCATGCATGAACTCACTGCAGTTGTGGCCACTTGATCAAGATCTGCATGAGATTTATTGGGCCTGTCAATATTTCATCATGAAAAAGAGAAAGGCTTCTGAGGCCTCACCCCACTCTGAGAAACCATTGCTAGTTAATGCCAAAGTGTTGCTTTCTTCAGTGGTGTACACATTATTATATTCTCCGTATTCTCTAGTAAATACCCTCCAAACCATGAGTTACACACCAATGCACAAAACCAACCACAAAAATAGGAGGTGGACTTGTTGGGAAGAAAAAGATTTAGCTCATGAAGAATAGAGGATTAAATGGTCAAATAGCGATTGAAACAGACTAAAGTTTATAATACATGAAACTATCAAAGATTAAATAAGTAAATAACAATACTTTCTGAGAAATGACACTTAAGGTTGTCCTTTGACCTCCATATATGTATGCACATAAGTGCACACACACATCCATATGCACCAACATACCCATAAAAAATGCATGCACATACATATACATGTGCATAATATTACCTCTAAGTCATCTCTAGGATAAGCCTTAGCCCCTTCTTTGCTGTCAGAGGGTACCAGGATGCCCCTCAGTGAGCCCAACAGTGGCTATAACTTTTTCAGGTTACCTTCTCAAAGTAAACCCAGCCAAGCAGCATTGTAATGCCACTAGAACTCACTTGGAGAGTGGCTAAAGTCTAGTTCTTATAAAGGCCTTTGGTTGTGAATTCATCAGAAACTTTGATTCAAATAATATTATTTTAAAGGAAATAAAGACCTTCTTAAAAAGGGAAAAAAATCAAGAATATGTCAAAGATCAATTATATTACACTTCTAATTATAATCCAGATGTATTGGTTACCCTCCACAACCTAATGGTAAGGTCCTATTGCTGAAGACATCATTCATCAAACATGGGAAAGTCAAGCCAGTCCCCAACTGGAAGCTTTACCTCTACTGACTACATCCATGGTGCAGGAAGGTGCATGCCACTGGAGGAGAAAAGTAATCATCAATAATGATTCTCCCAGCTACAAACTCTGTGACTATAACAGAGACCTGCCTGCAAGATACACTGGTGCAGTAGTGGCACTAATGTTATAAGAATAACCAACCACTTTTTGCTTGGATTTAATGCCCACTGGATGAAATGGAAACCATACCTGTCACTGTTAAAGTGGCCAAGAACTGGGACTAGATAGGTTTAGGTAAAACCCACTACTATTTTTCTGCTAAAATAGTGGTTCTCAACCTTCCTAATGCAACTGTTTAATATAGTTCTTCATGCTGTGGTGACACTCCACCATAAAATTATTTTCATTGCTACTTCATAACTGCAATTTTCCTACTGTTATGGATTGTAATGTAAATATCTGGTATGCAGCTCATCTTAGGTGATCCTTGTGAAAGGATTATTTGACCCCTGTGGTGGTTTGAATGAAAATGGACCCCATAGGCTACAGGAAGTGGCACTGTTAGGAGGTGTGGCCTTGTTGGAGGAAGTGTGTCATTGGGGGAGGAATTTGAGGTTTTGGATGCTGAAGCCAGGCCTAGAGTGACACTCTCTTGTTGCTGCCTGCCAATCCAAGTATAGAACTCTCAGTTCCTTCTCCTTTACCATGTCTGCCTGTATACCACCATGCTTCCTGTTATGATGATAATAGAGTAACCCTCTGAACTGTAAGCCAACCCCAATTAAATGTTTTCCTTTATAAGAATTGCCATTGGTTAGGTGGTGATGGTGCAAGCCTTTAATCCCAACACTCTGGAGGCAGAGGCAGGCAGATCACTGTGAGTTCAATGCCAGCCTGATCTACAGAGTGAGTTCCAGGACAACCAGAGTTAAAGTAGAGAAACCCTGTCTTGAAAAAACAAAATAAAATAAAGAACTTACCAATCCCTAGCCCAGATTTATGTACTTTTAATAGGCTAGTTACAACCTTTTTCTTAAAAAAATAAAAGAAAGAAAAGAGTTGTTATAATCACGGTGTCCCTTCACAGCAATAAAACCCTAACTAAGACAACCCTCAAACGGGTGGTGACCTACAGGTTGAGAACCACTGTGCTAAAGGAACATAGAAATAAAAGGATTCCTAACAACATTCTGCTATACTACCAATAGATCAGTGCTTTGCTCAACCCTCAACAACTGGACAATGTGCAGAGAGTGAAAGACTTTGAAGCACTCCGTTCTAAATGAGATGTCTTAGTCAAACCCCTCCCATGAAGACTCAGGGATCTATGCAGAAGAGGAGGTAGAGAGATTGTTAAGAGCCAGAGGTGACAAATAATTCCACGGAAACAGCTTCTTCTAGATACAACAGGACCGATGCCCATATGAACTTGAAGAGACTGAGACCACATGCAAAAGACCTGCACAAGTTCAAACCAGACAAAACCCCAGTGTGGAGAAGGTGAAGTGGACACAAAGTCTGCCCTTTACCATGAAGCTATCTTCAAATGGTACCTGCTCAGAAAGAGAAAAATCAGTTTCCACCAATGGAGTGTTACTGGGTTCAACCACACTACAGGGCAGGCCCCATACCCCAAAGTCCTTGGCCAACACAAAATGTTTTGTAACAGTCCCCCAGATCTTAACACAACTGGTGCCATGTTGGAGACCCCATCTGTCAGGACCTTCCCTCCTTTCCATGAGACTCCTGCACTGTGTCTCTCCAAGTAGAAAGGAGGTAGAGGTTCTCCCACTGCTGCTGAGTCCATATACATTCTTCATTGGTTTCCCTAAGTCTTGCCTACCCTATGTGAATTTTCTCTCATTAGTCATTTTCCTATTTGTTCCAGTTTTCAAAAGGCAAAAGCAGGAAAGAACCATTCGATTTGAACATTTCACAAAACCTTTTCCAGAACTTCTAGAACAGGGTTGCTACTTTTCTCGACTATTTTTCTTGCATGAACTTTATTTCCAGTGCTTTTCTTTTTTTTTTTTTTCACTTTGTGAAGCTGGGGATCAAACCAGGGTCCTGGGCACACAAGGCATGCCAGGCTTCTGAGCTACAGGCTCCACCCTTGCTTGATGCAGTATTTAACACTTTCTAATTTCAAGCTTTTTACGTGGAATTAGAATTGGAAAAACACATGTGAAAAATATCTGAATTCATAGTTCTTGTTCTTTTAATCATGCCTTGCTTTTTTGTAGCTTTTACTTGCAAAAGTCTGCTCAGTGACTTCCTGTGGCATCTCTGCAATGCATTCAGCCCGGATGTATGAATGTAGTACACTTTGATCAATCCAGCCCTTACCCTTCCCTCCAGTTACTTCCTTATCCCTCCCACCGCTTTTTCTCCTCCCAACCTTATGAACTGCTTTTTAAAAAACAGTTGCTAAGTCTGCTTGGCACTGCCTGCATGGGCATGGTGTAGAACCATCTACTGGAACATGTATATGTAGCCTCTCTGGGAATACATCCTCAAAGAAAATGAAATCTTATCCCACACGCAGCCATCAATTGCAAACAGCTCCTGAGATAGAGGTGAGGCTTTGTGAACACCACCCCTTTCCACGCTGGGATTTTGGCTCATTTGATCTCCTCCAGGTCTTGAGCATATAGCCACACCTCTGTGAGTTCATATGTGCAATAGCCCTGTCATGTTTAGCTGATGCTGTTTCACTATAGACATCTGCTGCCTTTGGATCTTATCTCTCTGCCCCCTCTCTCAGGATGACCACTGAGCCTTGGGGAAGGAGATGCAAGACAGATATCCCATTAGAACTGAACACTCAACAGTCTGTTGTTCTTTGCATGTTGACCAGTTGTGAGTATCTGTATTAATCAACATCTAATGTAAAAAGAGGTTTCTATATTGAGGGTTGATATATGCGCTAATCTATGAGTATAATTATAAGAACTTAAGTTTATTACTATGTCCAATAAGTAGAAGAGGAATATAATCAAGCTGGTACCAGCCTAGAAACTTCATTCCTACTGGCTAGCTTTCATGGTGCTGAAATGCGCTATGCACACTACCAGGGGGAAAAATAATCAATGGTCTTAGTAGTGAACCTAGCAAACTACAGTAACAACTAGCCTGTCAAGATATGCCCACTGCTGTAATAGTGGCATGAATGTTATAGGAGTAACCAGTCCTTTTCTGTTTAGATTTAAGACCCATTTCACAAGAAGAAACTCCTCCTTGACACCGTTAACTGGACCAAAACCCCATGACTGGCTAAGTCATAGGCCCTAGGGAAGAAGCTAGTACTATTATTCAACTTGATTTTTATATAAACAATTTTCTACACAGGTCTATTTTCAGTTGACACAGCAGAGAACTAAAATATATAAACTAATGACATTGCCAAGTGTTCTGCACAGACTTAGAAACAACAACAGAAACACTGATGACAATAAGCATTGAAAGAACTAGAGAATACAGACACTGACACACATAAGTTCAATGTACTGTGGGAGTCAGTGGATGTGTTATACTGAGGAATAGAGCTTCAATGATGCCAGCACACTACTTGGGCTATGCTGCACCCAAGGAAGAGAGTGTGAGCGAAAGGGTCCGGGACAAATCAGAAAGGACACAATCCTGTAAGAGAAGGAGCCAAGAAGCAGATGGAAGGAGAAGGTAACATCAGAAACAGGGGAGACTTCCCTGAAGTATTCGTTATAGAAAAGAGCATATTTCATATCCCAAGGCAGTTAATTTCAGAGACTGTTTTTCAGGTCTACATTATCTTGGCTGCTCCCTGCTGACACAGAGCAGAGCATTTGCTTCTCAGGAACTATGGTGAGGTGAGCACAAGATTGTGAATTAAAGAGTCCTGGCTATGATTCTGCTTCTAACACTGACGTGGTACTCAGGGTTTCTCAGCTTCATTTACCTCGACTATGACAAAGAATAGCTACAACTCAGAGAGTGGCCATGGCAATCACAGAAGACATTGGGCACAAAACCTTCTCTCCAAAGCTGCTCAACCAGTGTGTGTTTCTTTCTTTGCTTCCTGAATGTTATCTCTAGGATGCACCATAAAATGGTCAAATACCAAGGATTTCCTAGCCATCCTTTGACAACGTGTATGAATTGCTGGCTCTTGTTCATTTTATTCCTAACCCGGGCCACTTACTGACAAATTTCTCTACAAAGAATGGGAAATGTTCTGCTCCATAGCCTGGGATATATGCTTTGTGATCTCCTGATTGATTTTATTGATTTTATTTCACACTACTTTGGTCATATTTCTCAATTTAGGTGTTCTTTCACACCATGCCATTTCAATAGTTTAGTGAAACCTCTAGAGCTGATCAGGGTATCAGCCCAGTAGAGACTTGATTCTCTTCAGTAGGACCACTTCCTTCAGGGAGTCAGAGAGTGAACCTAGATGTTCACAAAGATCCCTGTCACAGAAATGACATCTGATCGGTTTGAGGGAAGCCCACTGCTTACAGCTCCTGCTTCTCACTTTGAGGGTGTTTTACAGTATATTTGAGACATACATGGAAAAGTTAATTCTATAAATCAACCACCCTGCTATATTTTGCACACATCCTTGATATTCTTGCCCTATTGAATTTTGTCAACTTGTTTGTTTGTTTGTTTTATTTGGGGGGGGCAAGAACTGTTCGTTTTATTTGGGGTTTTAGGGTTTTTTTCCCCCTTTCTGTATTGGACAAATTGGCAGCAAGAAAACCCTTCTGCATTCTGTTTATTCTGATAAACACTTTATGACCTGAAAAACAGGTTAAAATACAGATTCGGGGGTGTGGATAAATGGTTGAAACTAATGTGATTCCTTTGTTGCACAAATAGTTGATTTTCAGGTGTAAATAAACAAATCAAGGGAGAAATAAGATGCACATTTCTGTGAGTGTTCATTCATGTCTGTGTGTATGCAGAGGGACTCTTGGGTGCGTGTGGAGGCCAAAGAACAACCTCAGCTGTCATCACTCAGGCGCCATTCACTTCTTGCGAAGACAGGACTTCTCGCTGCCCTTGCCCAGCAAGGATCTGCCAGTCTCTCCCACTTCATTACCACTCAGACTAGGATTACAGGCACCATCCACCACGCTTGGCTGACGGGGACCAATCCCAGGTTTTATGCCTGCAGGGCAAGCTTGTGTCAATGGTTGAGTTGTCTCCCTATACTTCACTATTAAAAAGTAGATCTAGAAATTTAGAATGCAAGTTTCAGAACATCGGGAACCTAATATTCCCAGACATAAAGGCAGCATAGTTCCAGAGAGCTCCAAGGATCTTTCTCACAGTGCACCTGCTGAACCCTCCAGAGCAACTGGATTCCAGCTGTCAGATCAACCTCACAGCCAGAGGTGGTGGCACAGCTGTCAGCAGCCCTGGGAACACAACTGCCCACTCCGAAGCCCACGGGTTAGTTGCTGAGATGCACTATTGAAGACTTTTTATATTCATTAGAGGTGCTGATGAACAGGTGGGCATGACAGTTACCATCACAGCAGATTCTGAGGGGTGTTTTTTTCCAGATTTTGAGCTAGTTTCAAATTTTTATTCATTAAAATGCCACCAAAATGGCAATTAAAATTCAGAGGCTTACTTCTGAAATAAATGGGATTAGAAGCCCCATGTCCCCAAGCCACCCATTTAGGAACAGAGGAGTCGGGTGGTGATGGCAGCTGTTTTTATCCAAATTTATAGTCATGCATATGCGGACATTATTTTTCCTTGATGGAAAATAGTATTTGCTATATAGCACATTGCTTGTGCCGTATGTATTAATTAACAGCGTTGATGAGGGGATGGTCTGAATGAAGCAAAGATAGATCTCAGTGGTCAACATCACCATGATGTTAGTTCATCTTGGGGTGTCTACAAGGAACAGTTACATAAAATAAGGAAAACACGTATAATTCTTTGACAATAGTTCAGTTTCCCCTGTTGGACCCAGCCTGCTACACACACCATTAGAGTACAAATTAACTGGGAACCATCGTGGTTTCGCGGTTCCCAAACAGGGCTGAGATCTGCTGAGCTTGTAATACAAAGCAGACCTTGTGCTGAGCACTCTGCACCAGTATCTAATGATGAGAAATGTAAGAGGTGAAAGTTATTACCATCATACCCCCGGGGAGAGAATAGATTTAGTGATGTCCACCTGCTTTGCTTCTCCAAGGTCACACACCACACCTGGCTTTAGAACCAACTCCAAACACCATGTATTCTCACACACTTCGAAGCTGACCACTGACTTTTTTAGAGTGCGCAACAGAAGACAGCTGCAATTAGAATTTAAAATAAACAGCACGGCAGCGGTGATCTCTGGGGCAGGCACAGATTGCGTGCCACTAAGGCCAATTTGATGATACTATCCTTTCTCTTGCCCTTTAACAGCTGGGATGCTCTGGGATGGATGGCACATGTGTTCAAATTCTTCTTCCTGTCACAGATTCCAATTGCACTGTTTTGGTTTTTTTTTTTAATCTGATTATAATCTACAAGATTTGTTCCATGAGGCCCAACGTTACAAAATCTTAAATGTTGAATGCCTCCACCTGTTATCCCAGCACTTGGGAGGTAGAGGCAGAAGGATCACTGAGGGTTCAAGGTTAGCCTGGCTATGGTGGTCTGAATAAGAACGGCCCCTATAGACTCATCTATTTGAACACCTAGTCATCAGGGAGTGGCTCTATTTGAGAAGGATTAAAAGATTAGGAGATGTGATTTTTGTTAGAGGACCTGTGTCTTGAAGTAGGGGTGGCCATATTGAAGGAGGTATGTCATTGGGAATGGGCATTAGGGTTTCAAGGCCCATGAGCTCATGATTAGTCCAGTGTCTCTCTCTTTCTCCCTCTCTCTGTCTCTTCTTCTCTCTCCTCTAGACCAGGATGTAGCTCTTAGCTACTACTCCAGCACCATGCATACTGCCATGCTCCCTGCCCTGATAAAAATGGGCTAAACCTCTGAAAATGAAACTGTAAACAAGCCCCCAGTTAAATGCTTGCTTGCTCTCTCTCTCTCTCTCTCTTTTTTTTAGAGGTGCCTTGGTCTTGCTACAGACCAGCAACTAAGACATTGGGCTACAGAGTGAGACTCTTCTTAAAGAAGATAACTCAGAATATTGGGCCCTGAACATACAAATGAAATTCCTTCATGGGACTGTGAAATGAAGAATCACAAATAGGTCATAACAACTTTTACAGGGAAAAATAGTATTTTAGAGTTTGTTATATACCTTTTCATCTGGCTGTATCGACTTTGCACAAGCTCAAGACTGGTTTAAAGAAAAATATTGTGGAATTAAACACTGAAAATAACTTCAGTGTTATGACTTATGACAAATTAAGTATTTGTAGGTAATTTCGTGTTTCCAAAAGGAGTGCTGTAATTCTGAACCAGTATTAAAATGAAATAAATCTTACAGTATGCTAATTTAGTAGCCGTCATATATTACATTAGTAAAATAAGCTAATTCAATTTGTAGAAAAGGCTATGACATCTTAAAGTGCCTCAGAAAATGAGGAGGAGGAAATGAGTAAGTCAAAAATATCATTTTCAAGAAATTAATTATTTTAACATAGTTTCAGCAAGAGCCCAGCTCTTTTTCAAAGGGACATTGGAGCTTCGTGCTGGATATGAAATGTGTCTTTTGAAGAATAATATTTTAAATTGAACTTGGGAAATCTTTCCAAAATACTCGTAAAATTTCCCACCAGTGAAACATTTTTTAATCTTGTATCTTGGATTATATTTATTGTTTTAAAACCCAAAGAAAGCTTGTGCGCATGAAAGTAGACTCTTATTATTACTAAAAAAAAAGAAAGCTATGGAGAAGGCTCAGGGGTAAAATACTTGATGAACAAACGTGAGTTCATATGAACACACAGAAAGGCAGACACGGCGTTACACATCACCTGTTACCTGACATTTCCACAAAGAGACGTGAGAAGGTCACTGTTGGTGGATTCACTGGAGAATGAACAGCAGAGCCTGCCTCAAACAAGGTGGAAGGCTAAGACAGAGATCTGAGGTTTTTCTCTGACTTCCACTGTGACTTGCAAACCCCCCTCCCCAGAGAGGGGGGAAGGGAGGAAGGGAGGAAGGGAGGAAGGGAGGAAGGGAGGAAGGGAGGAGGACAGAGACATTGGTTTTTTGTTTGTTTGTTTGGTTGGTTGGTTGTTGTTGTTGTTGTTTTGGTTTTTCTAGACAGGGTTACTGTGTTGTAACCCTGACTGTCCTGGAATTCACTCTATAGTCCAGGCTGGCCTCAAACTCACAGAGATCCACCTGCCTTTGCCTCCTGAGTGCTGGGGTTAAAGGTGTGCTGCACCACTGCCCGACTGAGAGACACTTTTAAAAGAGAGAAACTGGTGTAAGTGAAAAACTGTCAAACTTAAAATAGACTTACTCATCACTAGGCTTTCTTTCGTGGGCAGATTCTCTCCTCTGTCGTCATTATTTCCTTCCCTCTCAACAGTCATCTACAGATGGCCATACTATCCCATCAGCAACGGTGCCCGTGGGGTTTTCAGGGTTCAGGTATTTTCGCTTACATCAAATAATTTAATCAGAAAATTCAACCAGAACCCTAAACAAAGATTTTTTTTTTTTTTTTTGAGTAACTTTATGGCTCTCTAGACAAATCTCTAAACAAATGTACTTAGTAATTAAGTGAAAAGCTGACAACCATTTACCGGCAGATGATGCTGGTGGGAATTTATTTGAGGAACTAGAAGAATCTCTCCTCTCTCGTTTGCTGGGTCAGCATTCTGACCCTGGCCTTCTAGCAAGTACGTGGGGGGCTCTCTGGCGCCCTCTAGCTTCCGTTTGTCTGGAGCTGTCCGATGCGCCTCTCTCAGCCTGCGTTTATCAGCATCCTCCACCAGGAATTCTGCTTTGTTTGTGGGTGTTTCGGTTTGGTTTGGTTTTTTTTGTTTGTTTGTTTTGTTGTTGTTGCTTTTATTTTGCCCAGCTTCTTCATATTTTGGTTTTTGGTTTGTTTGTTTGTTTGTTTGTTTGTTTGTTTGTTTGTTTTCACCTGTTCACATCAAAATTAAAGTTCCTAATAGTTTTTCTGAATGGTGAAAAGTTCCAGAAGGGTTTTCATAAGAAAGTCACGAGGAGGAACACCACCCCCTACCCCACCCCACCCCACCCCTCCGAGGAAAGAACAACCTTCTAGAAAAATCCTTCCACTAGAATACGCTTCTTCTTTCTACACTGAGTGTTCTCTCCTGGAAAAGTGGGATATCAAATTGTAGTGGGCTGGAGGAAGCACTGCCTCGGTCCCTTTAAAAGTTCACTCTTGGGACCCGGGAGACGGCTTACTAGTTAAGGTACTCATCTCAAGTGAGCTCCCCAGAAAGCCACAGAAGTGCTGGGTGGACAAGGCACAAGATGGCCCACCTGTGATTCCAGCCTCAGAAGATGGAGACAGGGGCTTCCCTGGAGCAAGCTGGCTAGTGAGACGGACCATATCAGCCAGCTCTGGGTTTAACTGAGTTCCTCTGCCTCAATGAGCAAGGTGGAAGAGAGATTGCTGGGTCTCAACATCAACCATGTGCACATGTGTGCACACACATAAACATGTGCCCACACATGTGCAAAAGCATGCATACATGGAAAACTAAAAAAGAAAAAATAAATAAAGATTATTCCTGGGTGGATGGATGGATGAAGTGGTTCAGCAAGTAAGAGTGCCTGCCACCAGAGTGAATGACTGGAGTTCAAGCTCCAGATCCACATGGCAGAGAACAAGAACTGACTCACCCAAATTGTCCTTTGACCTCCACATATGTGTCTACACACACACACACACACACACACACACACACACGTAAATATGCAATTTGACAAAAGCCCCACCTGCAGCTTAAGGATGTTCGAATTTCAGCAGATGTTTGACAAATACCTTCTTTTGATCCAACTTTTCTCCTGTTGTTTTAGGGTGTGATGTAATGTAACCCAGCTGGAGCTTGGCTGGCAGAGAAGGAGGATGAGCTGGAAGGCCTAATCCCCCAAGCTTCCACTTCCAGAATGAGGTGACAGGCCTGTCTGCCTCTACCACCCCATTTTAGACAGGGCCGGGCACCCACTGAGCCACACGGCCAGTGCCTGGTAAATTTTACCATGATCTGGTAAAATGAAGGACCTGCCTCTTCAATTACCAACAGTTAACCCATGTTTTGGACTGCATTTCCCACAGGTAATGTACACAAGCCACAGGTCCACTTTGTCCAACCCTGTCCTATCAGCATTTTTGTTAAAGATGTGAATTTGGACAAAGAGACAATACTTACAGTATCGTCTTACTTACTTTCTTAAGCATGAGGATCATATGAGATAAACTTGATATTGACTGAGTCCACTCCAATCAACTTGTATGAAAAACACAGGTAGTAACCAATTGTCTCCATTCTTGTTGCCCGCAAAAGGTTTACATTTGGGAAACGGTCTTGCTGTTAGCAGTTACTGAGTAATAAAATATTGAAGAATTGTGTTCTATAAATCAGCTGTTTCATTGACATTAGACTGGCTGAGGGACGGAGGTCCAAATTCCATTGTTATTGGCTGTGTAAGTAACAGAGGGTTCAGAGCACTCTGAACTCCATTCTTTCTGTGATTTTTTTAAAACCATTTTCCATGTCTATGCCTTACTGGATAATATCAGGATCGACCTAGTGACTCCTTGGAGAGCTATGTAGTAGTAAGCTGCTGTGTGTTCAGCAAGGATGACAAGGAAGTATTTTCATAGGTGCAAGGCCTGCCAGACCTCAGCAGAGGGAACCACCATCATGGCCAATGCCATGCTCAACAGTGGAACCCTGAGCATCTGAGCTCAGGTGTTTTTAATTGATTCAGAACTCCTCGGGCGCAGATCACAAACAATCAGACATTCCCCCCAACACACACACAGAAATCTAACACCTGAAAAACGATACAAAATGCCAAGGTCTATGCGTCCTTTTTTACAATGGTACACAAAAACAATTATTTTAAACACAACTAAAAATAAACTTCTACAACAGAGCTAAATAACGGGATGATGCAGATCATTTAAGCAATAGCTAACTGACAGTACATCTCTTCACAGCAGTAAAACCCGAACTGAGAATGGGGGCTTCATGCATGCTAGACAAGCACTCTACCAGCTCAGCCATGTCCACATACCAGCGTTTTCCCCGAATGGAGACCTGTGTGTTCACAGTATACTGAAGAACTGGGAGGTTTTCATCAATGAGAAAGCCCACGCTTCAGTACTGCACAAGGAAATAAACAATTTAAGAGGAAATTAGATTAGATCCTTAAATTAAATTCCAGAATTTAAAAAAATCCTAGCAGGAAAATGTACCCACATGCCTTGCTATTAAGATCTAATATTCCCCCAATTGTGTGGTAATGGGGGACAGAGGCTACCCCTGGGCATTCTCATGAAAAGATTTGGATAAACAGTTTAAATAGACAGTGTGATTAAGGCCTTCTCAATACCATCAACATCACCTACAACTCAATTCCACTCATTCAAGGAAAGAAATTACTTCAGTTCCAAGTTAATACGTGATTTCTTTTTAATGTAATAATTGGCAGACAATATTATTTGGCTTTGATGTGTAATAACCCTAAATGTATCTGGAGGGTTATTAAATCAAGGCCAAGGAGAATAAGAAACTACAATTGCTTTATTTTTCTCATTCTTTCCTCTGTGACCTGAATGTTCAGACCTTACTTACAAAGTCGTGCATGTGAGTTTTTGTGTGTGTGTGTGTGTGTGTGTGTACTAGAAAAGTAACATTAAAAAAAGACAACAACATGATTTTACCAGGAAGGACTGAGGACGAAAGTTAATATTGCAAAAGGAAAAGCAGGATCAAAATAAGACATTCTACTCTGATCTTACCCATTTCTATTTTTTAATTTTTTTTTTTTTAATTTTAGAGAACATAAGCGCACATGCCTCCAGAGACCAGAATGTGTCGTCAGGTACCCTGGAGCTAAAATTACAGGCAGTTATAAGCCACCAGATGTGGATCCTGGGAACTGAACCCTGGTCCTCTAAAAGAACATCTAGCGCTCCTAACCAGTGAGCCATCTATCCAGTGCCATGTAATCACTTCCTATCTGTTATATGAATAGAGAACAATGAATATTTACACTGCGTCTCAGAGAGCTGATGTGTTCTTACCTAGATACATCTTTAGCAGTACACTGTCAGATTCTTATAAACGTCTTTGGACCTTTTCCTAAGAGATTTATGTTTAACTAAATGTGTAAGCCCTGTGAGAGACACAAGCTTTGCATCTCTAGGGAAGTGTCTGAGGGAGCCGCTTCACTGAGCAAGCTGGTCACGAAGCCACTCCTCTTTCATGCCTGAGTTGAGCTTCTGCGGCGTGGGATGACCTGGAACGCTGGGAAGACTGCGAATGTGCATGCAGTATAGAGCTACAATCTGACAACATTCGAGAAGCTTGGCTTGGTCTTTGACCCAAAAAACAAAAGTCTTTTAAATCGTGGGCACATCACAACACTTCTGCCAGCTGTCTGTGTGTCAGTTCACACCAAGCACCTTCAGTAGCACGTACTGCCTCTAACACAATTCCACCAGCCAGGCCTCTGTCACTACAAGCTGAATCTTTATGTTCTTTTCACTTGTTTGACGTTGGGGGTGGGGGCCAAGGTGTGAATGTGGGGGTCAGAGGACAGCTTAGGAGAACTGGTTCTCTCCTTCCACTACGTGGGGCCCCGGGATTGAACTCAGGCCATCAGACTTCGCAGAAAGTGTCTTTACCTGCTGAGCCATCTCGCCGCTATAGACTGGATTTTCAACTCATGTTATGAGTCTCCTTATTCTCCTATTAGAGAATGCTATACCATCCAGTATCGACTACTCTTCCTTCTTCCTCTCTATTCTATAGTACAGCAGTGAGCTGCTAGTGGCTACCCCCTCCTCGGTCTCTAGTTCCTCATCCACTTAGTAGTTGTCCCAGCACATACTTTTTCCTATTCTCATTTTCTTTTTCTCTTTATCCTTACCTCATTCCTGCATGCTTCTCCCTCTCTGTTTAAATCTTGCCAACAGCGATCAGCACTTTGAGGATGCAAACATCTATTATCGGCCCCTTTTCTGAACTCTAAGTCTGTGCTTGGAAGCTCTTTGGGGGGGAGGATGTTTACATCAATTAGATTATCCAGCCCTCTACACCTATCTGGTGCTGTTTGCTCCTATCCTGGTCCATAGGATGACTCCACACACTAGGGCTCAGTGGTTAAGAGCATACGCTGCTCTTGCAGAGGAGGAAAATTTGGTTTCCAGCAACTCAGGCAACTCACAGCTACCTACCTGTAACTACGGCTTAAGGATGTCCAACATCTCCTACACACACACACACATACACACACACACACGGGAGGGGGAGATCAAAATAATAATAATAATAATAATAATAATAATAATAATAATAATAATAAATGTATCTGTCTTCTTGCTCCTGTGAAATGTCTCCAGATTCCTTAGTTCTAATGCCAAAGCTGTTTTAATTCTCATGCACTCTCAATGTCTCCCCCAGGGTTTTGGTTCATTACCACTAACTTGATTACAATAACTTTTTGATTGAGCTCAGGCTGCCAAAGTTGAGAGTCAATACCTCCTTTTCAAACTTCTCTCTTTTGCCTTGTAATAATACCTCTTGTGAAAGCTTACTAGAGTTTTCTTATTTGTTCCAATAAGCTGCCATATTCTTAAATCTTTTAGAATACATCACCAGAAAGATCAATTACTTTGGTTACCTAGAATTGGATATTATTGGCTTTTAACGTATCTGTTACTGTTGGTGAAAAACATGGAGTTTACCCTTAGGGATTTTTCCAATATCTACTGAAAATGCCTTAGTCTTTTCTTTGATCTAGTGACTAAGCAGGAGTTAGATATATCATTACACAGAAAACTCCAGTTTTTCCTCTTGGAACTTACTTAGGAATGCCGGACGTGCTGCTGTATGTGGCTTTAGGCAAAAATGAAAACCAGAATATTAAAAGTTGATGAATTACAGTCAGGTGTGATTTCATGAATCATACTGCCCGTACCACCAGAAGCACATTCTACAGCCACCTAGAAAGAAAGAGAGCTGGGAGAAAGATTTGCCATCAGCCTCTGTGAAGGAGAGGAAGAACCAAGTGAGAAGTTCCTCGTTCCTCAAGATAGGCCAAGAGACGTCTAAGGAAATTTTGCTGGAATATGGAGGTATTCAGAAACTGGGACATTGGAGTGAACTTCTCCTGAAAGTTTTGTAGTGGGTGAATGTCACTGGAGCATGGGAATTATTGAACACCTGGGGCCTGAGACCAGGACTATGAGGAGATGGGTGGGTAGCTGTGAGTGAGACCCACATTAGATTAACAAAAGGAAAAAAGTTGGAGAACAGCCTGATGGAGGGTAACAGGTGCTGACGCAGACGCCGGCCAGTCTAGGCAGAAACTTCAGTTGCAGTGCCTGGGGAATCTGAAAACTGGAGAGTGTGCTGGGCAGATGGGAGGCCGAGTCACCAGCACCATGGACAGCAGAAATCACACCCACAAGAACTCAAGGAGTTTGAGGTTTGTATGAGTTCATTTCTTAAGCAGATAGGCAGGTCTCCTGGAAGAAAACCATTTTTTTCCCAAAGGAAAAAACTAAAATATTACTATAAATATTTGTATCAAAAACTCTTTTCTTTTAGTCAGGCATGGTGGCACATGTCTGTAATCTCAGCATTAAGAAGGCAGAGGTAGAGGATCACCAGAAGTTCAAGACCAGTCTGGTCTCCATAGCAAGCTGCCAGAGCCAGGACTTCATGGTGAAACCCTCACTCAAAAAGCCAAACAACAACAGCAACCAGAAAACCTCTTAAAAATACTAGTTTCTCTTAGTTGGAAATTATCAAGAATAATTATATTCAAATGCTAGCTTTAAAAAGTAATCCATTCTGTAAGGGAGTAAAGTTTCTTTACTTGAACAAGGTGACACATGATTAATGACTCAGTGGTCAGAACCCCAGGCTCCTCTGCCCCAACATCACCCTCTTTGCTGATTCCCACCCCTTACTATTAGAGACCCAAGTAGATACCTCTTCCCTTCCTACTCACTCTTAATCAACACTTTCTTTTGACATCCTTTACTAATTATTTTCTCCCTCCTTTCTGATGACTCTTTCTATTGAGCCTCTAAAATTAGTATTCTTAAAATACTTTTTATTTATGTGTATGCTTATGTAGCTGTGTGCAGATATGTGCCATGGTGGTGGTTGGTGCTCAATAAGCCAGAAGCAGGTGTTGGAACCCTGGAGCTGGAGTTATAGGAGGTTGTGAACCACATGCTCTGGGGGCTGGAAACAGAATTCCAGTGCTCTGCGAGAGCAGCAAGTGCTCTTAACCCCTAAGCCATCTCTCCAGCCCTCGGATTATGTTTGACCTCTTCTGAGATATTTTTCAAAGCAGCGCCAAGTCATGCTTCTTCTCAGAGCTCCTTTGAGACTCAACACACACTTCATTATTGTATGTACCAGGTTGCACTGAAGTCCCCAAATGTCCCATTGGTTTCCCCAAGGGCATCAACCTCTTGAGGAAAGTTATAGTCTCATTTTTACTCTTTTCATTGGCTGAGGATAATACTTAAAAATAATAATTAATATTGGATTAAACAATGATGCGTTAAATGTGTTAAGAATGATGTGCTAACTGAAATGGAAAAAGATTACTAGTATTGGTGATGCTGAGAATGGAAACTCCTGTACACAGTTGTGGTTGTGTAAATTAGCACAGCTGTTATGGAAATAGTACAGAAGTTCTTTAAAACATTAACAATAGAGCCATCCAACTTCTGGGTCTATATCCAAAGGAAATGAAACCAGCATGTGATAGAGATGTTACACTCCTGCCATCTTTATAGCAAAACTCTTAAAAGCCACACTACAGAATCCACCGAACTACCTACTACAGTTTGAATGCTTGTCCCCCAGAAATGGTATGTTGGAAATGGGGTCTCCAAGTCATGCATTAATGGCATCCAGAAGAGAGGACCTTTGGGAAGTAACCAGGTCCTTACCACATGATGCCCTGTGTCATGATATATTGAAAAGGCCCTCACCAAATGCCTGAACCAATACACTATGTACTTATGTTGCTAGCCTCATAATCGTAGGCTAAATAAACTGATATTCTTTATAAATACCCACCACTGGATTTTTATTTTACTTCAGCAGAAAGTAGACTGAAACTGTTATCCATTAAAGGCAGACAAAATGTAGACTATATGGGCGGGTAGGTGGGTGGGTGGGTGAGTAGGTGGGTAGGTGGGTGAGTGGATGGGTAGATGGGTAGGGGGGTGGATGGGTAGGTAGGTATATGGGTAGGTAGATGGGTAGGTAGGTAGGTGGATTGGTGCCTGGGTGGGCAGGTGGGTGGGTAGGTGAGTGGGTAGGTGGGTGGATGGGTAGTGGGTAGGTGGGTAGATGGATGGGTAGGTGGGTAGGTGGGTAGGTAGATGGATGGATGGATGGACACACAGATAAAAACACAGAGAAAGATTGTCATCTGTGACATGGGTGAACCTAGAGGAGATTATGCTAACAGAAACAAGTCAAGTACAGAAACACAAACTACTATGGTCATTTTATTTCTATGTTACATGTAGGTTTAAGTAATAGAAACACAGGTAAATAAAATGGCACATTGGCTAATGGAGACAAAGCTTCAGTTAATGGGGATGAATAAATTGTGTTTATCTATTATACAGCATGGTGACTATAACTGGTAATAATGCGGTATATACTTAAAATTGCAAATGGGTGAAGTGTTAAATGTGCTTCACAAAAAGTGAGAAGTGATGTATATGGTATTTTATTTAATAATTGTATAATGTGTATGCCTATTAAAATACATTGTACATTGGTCATACCCTACTAAGGCTGAGAGAGATACGGATATATGATCGGTTAGAAGTTAAGAGGGCTGTACATAAAAACCAGAACAGGTAGAGGAGCGAAACTGAAAAGCTATCTATGCTGAATGAAGCGAGTAAAATCGGACCATTAGTTCACACAATATGCAAAAATCAACTCAAAACTGATTAAAGACTTAAACATGAAATTTGTAAAATATAAAACTCCTGGAAGAAAACAGGCCCAAATCTTTTTGACATTTGTTCTCATAATTATTCCGTAAACTGGACCCTGAGTACAGGGAGATGTGTATAGATAAGTAGCACTGTGTTAAACTCAAAGCCTCTGTACAGGAAAAAAAACTATCAGCAAAACAGGAACAGCCTACTTCTGGAATAGAAGGAAATATATAACTGCAAAGCACTCAGCTGATAAGTGATCAATACCCAAAGTACATAAGGGATGCAAGCAAACCAATAACAATAAAACAAATAATGTAACTTTAAAATCAGCAAGAGCTGTAGATACATACTTCTCAAAAGAAGAAACAAATGACTGATGTGTGTGTGGCAAAGCTCAACAACAGGAAAATTCAGAATAAACGCTTCATGAGGTACCACGTATTTGAATGGCTATTGCCATTGCAAACAAAAAGCCAAACGATAGGACGTATAGAAAAAAACAGAATCCTTTTACATTACTGCTGGGGCCATAAATTGGTGCAGACATTATAGAAGACAGTATGAGTATTCTTCAAAGGAATAAGAATCAAATTACCCTGTGTTCCAAGCATTCCACTTCTGCATACACACCTAGGGGAAATGAATTCAGTGTGTGTGTGTCAAAGACACAGCTGCTCTCCCAAATTCACTGACGTGTTATATACAACCTCCAAGAGAGCGGAATGCTCTAAGTTAATGAGTCAAATATGAAGCTGAGCTTGATGGCTCGTAATTCCAGCTACTGAGGAGGCTGAAGCAAGAAGACAGCAAGTTCAGGCGTATCCGGAAAACTTAGTGAGACCGTGTCTCAAAATTAGAAAATGAAAAAACCCAGCACCCACATGGCAGCTCCATTATCTGTAATTCCAGGGAACCTGACTCCCTCTTCTAACCTCTGAGGGCACCAGGCACACAGGTGGTATGCATGCATACATGCAGGCAAAGTACCAGTATGCATAAAATAAAAATTAAACAAATCTAGAAAATTAATTTCTCACATTCCTAACATAAAATAGGGAAATTTGAAAATTTTTGATGTCATTAAAAGAACTAGCTTTTCTAAACTAAACACGTGTTTAATTTAAATGTAGACAAACAAGTTCTTGGACATAATAAATGACACAGCGATCAACTGGCTGAATAGCAGAGAATTCCTTGTGGTGGTTTTGTTTGGTTTTTACACGGTCTCCCTATGTGTCCCAGGCCGGCTTTAAACATGTAACCGTCCACCACAGCCTCCCGAGTCCCATGACTGCAGTGGGCACCACCATATCCAGGCTCACATCTGCTCTTAAAGCAAGACAGGTATTACAGCATCTGGTCTTTAGGTTGAATATCAATCCCAAGTCTAATTAATAATAGTCAGTTCACTTTAACAATATAAATAACAATATTGGTTAATTTTTTTAAAAAGAAAGCTATGGGTACAGCTCACTGGCAGAGCATTTGTCAATCACATGTGAGGCTTTGTGTTCCACCCTCAGGATGAAAATAAACAGAATAAACCTCCCAGAGAAGGAAAGTGGTACTGCCCTTGCCAGGGTGGCGATGGCAGAAGAGGCGGCATTCTAGTTTCTGTTTCTGGGACAAATACAGTAGAAAGGGGAGAAAGGGGTTTTTTTCCCCATAGCTTTTTTCACAATCACAGGTCACAGTCCGTCATTTCAAGAAAGTTAAAGCAGAAACTCGAGCAGCTAGTCTCACCACACACCCACAGCCAAGAGCAGAGAGAGTGAATTGCGCCCTGCCTGCCTGCTTGCTTCAGTTCAGACGGCTTGCTTCACTCCTATACGATACAAGGCCCCACCCATGAAATGGGGTCGCCCACATTTAGGGTGGGCTTTCCACCTCAATTAATAGTCGAGACAATTCTTCACAGACATGTTCTCAGTCAACATGATCTACGAAATTCCTCCATTATGAATCTCTTCCCTGCTGGGTGGTGGTGAAGCATGCATGTAATCCCAGCACTCAGGAGGCAGGTGGATCTCTGTGAGTTCAAGTCCAGCCTGGTCTACAGAGTGAATTCCAGGACAATCAGAGTTACAACAGATAAACCCCGTGTCAAAAAAACAAACAAACTAAAAAAAGAAAAATTCTTCCCAGTTTATTTTAGGTTGTGTCAAATAGTAGCTAAAACTTATCATCACAGATGAGTACATGTTGATCAAAGAATACTAAGCTTCAGTAACATAGGGCAAATAAGTTCTGGGGACAAATGTACAACTTGCTGATTATATTTAGCTGTGTATTCAAAATGTAGTATAAAGTAAATATTAGATGTTTTCACCATGCATTTAGAAAGATAAACTGTACGTAGTGATGGATGTGCTAAGTAGCTTGAATGATAATTCTTTCATAAGATACATCAAAGTGTCATATTGTTCTCATTAAATTATATAAAATTTATGGACTTGAGAGATGTTTTAGCAGTTAATAGCACTCAATGCCCTTGCAGAGGGCCTGGGTAAAGTTCCCAGCCCCCACATGGCAGCTCACAACTGCCTGTACCTGCAGCTCCAGAAGATCTGTCATCCTCTTCTAGCCTTTATGATTGCGTTGTGGGACACAGAAACTCACACAAGTAAACACATAGAACATAAATAATATAATTAATAAGCACACCTTTAAAATATTTCATTTGCATTTCTAAAAAATGTGACCTTAAAAAGAACACAAATCAATGAATTATTAAATTTAACATCCTGGTGATGACACACTAAATGCATCACGGATGGGATTAAGTTTATGAGACACTAAATATATGTCTTAGACCTAAGCATTATCCGTTATAATCTCATTAAGTCCTGTTTCTATGTTGGTAGCATTATTCTTAGTCAGTGTTATACACTGATGATCATAAAGATGTTTTCTGACACTTCATGTCATTCTGTTTATAGAAGATTCAGTACAAGAAGACATATCCCATCCCCAGAAGAGTTTAACAAATAAATCTTAGTGGTCTCGGGACAGAAATAATACTGTAAAAGATTACTGGAGATGGCATAATAGATTCAAATTAAGGGTGACACAAATTTCCATTCAACTAAATGGTATGGCTGGATTTCCACATTATGTACCATTACCTCCGTTTAGGTACCAATAGAAAAAGGAACGATTTTCAAAGTTTACTGCTACTGCTGGGGGTGCAGTGGACAACAATACTTTTTGCTTTCTTTTAATCCAACATGAAAAGTTAGCACAACCTCATGTATCACAAACTATTTTAGCAAATGTGATTACATCTCAGGCTGCTTTATAAAAGTGAATAGAGGTGGATTGCACTGGACCAAAAAAATGATAAGGTGAGAGATACACAGGCAATCATCCTAATTTTTAGGCTCATGACTACAAGATGCTAGTCACTAGAAACTAAAATAAAATAAAAGAAAGTAAACTAAAATAAAATAAAATAAAACAAAATAAAATAAAATAATTAAACAAAGAAATACGACTGGGGCCTCAAAAATAATCTACCAGTTGAAAATGTAACTAATAACAAGAGCAGAAGAAAACAAATACATATGAGAGTCCAGAGATTAAATGTCTTACTCTTCCCCCTCATCCTACCTAAATTGTTTATTCTCAGACTGCAAAAGGAAAAGGCCAGTCTGGTCAATGCAGGCATCAGAACACTGATAGTTTTCCAGGAAAGATGTATTAGTGCCTTAGATATCTAGGCAATAGCCTCAAATATCATATCATTTTTTTTCTTTTGCCTAGACATTTGGTCAGAGCCTGGGAATCTCAAACCGAAGCCAAGGGTCATTTGTATCCAGCCTGCAGAACCTTAGCAGCCATCATCCGCTCAGGCAGACAGACTGAGAACATGTCATTATCACAAAGAAAGGAGGCCAGGGAGAGTGCTCTCCTCCTCCTGCTTCAGAGAAGGCTGTGCTTCCTTCTTAGTACTGAGATTTACAAGGAAGACCTGATTGCATTGTTTTCTCAAGCTCTTTCCCCTAATTGTTTAAGTGGTTGCTAGCTTATACATTGTGTTTGCTTAAGGCCAGTAACACATGGCCTTTCTAGGTTTTCTCTTTTCAGCCAGATAAATACCTTATTTCCTAGCAATGTGCTTTAGACTATGATTAGGTCTTATACAAGGAGACAGACAGACCACAGAGGAAAACCAATGAATGAGAAAGGGTTGATTGGGTCTGGAATTCACAGTATCTTCACACATAATGATGTAAACATGTTCATTTGATGTAATCATGGTATAATTTGGTTTTTAATGAAGTAATAGAGGATATGCTGATACAAGAAGGGGTGAAATGAGACGAGGTCTTATCTGCATAATCAGATAGATTTCCTCAATGCACGAGGGATGTACAGCAAAATTACACAAAAACCTGATTCCCTCTATCCCTCTCCCTCTCCCTCCCCCTCTCCCTCTCCATCTCCCTCTCCACCTCCCTTCCCCCCTCACCTTTTCTCTCTTGTCCACTTGCAAAATATAATTGAATTGTTTAATGTCAGCCAAGAAACTATACTCAAAGTTTGACTCTCTTATAAAGATGCAGAACAAAGGAACATAACTCACCAAGTGGAGGGGAATGAATCACAAACAGTACTCCATGTGAGGCGAGAACAGAGAGCCAGAAGTTCGCCGGACACAGTCACATTAGTGAGCTCAGCACAGTCATAAGGACAATCAACTCCTTCAAAAGCAGAACCAAAAGCCCAAGAGACAACATTACACAGGAATATTTACTTTTTAATTCAATAGGAATTTTTATGAAACACAGTCCATCTACTTTTTCCAACAATATCCACTTTGTCTAAGACAGATTTCTTAACAGAAATATCAAACAAAAATTCAAAGGGAGAACATTGGCCCCAAATCTCAACACCCAGGAAGCATTACTGCTGCCAGTGACACATAAACACTGTGTTAACTATACTTGCAAAGAACATACCAGAATAATGAACAAAAATAACTGGCAACTAACCTTTTCACTTAATACGACCTACTATTGGTTTTATTTTAGAATCAATACAAATGGATCTGCTATTTCCCAATTGCCGGTGACATCGAAAGTCATTTATTTAATGACCTCTCTTAATGGAGCATTTAGATAAGTCCAACATCAAACTACCACTATCAACATTATAACTCACGACTTCCTATGTACTCAGATGTGTGTGCTCTAAATTTTAAGAGATTTTTCAAATCAGCAATGTACCTGAGATGCTTGCTCTGTTTATTTTATCTTAGGAATGCCCATGCCCCAGTCCCAAGTCTAACAGGCTTTCAATACGCATTCAAGATGCTGTTTCATTCAGCACAGAAAGGAAATGCTGACTCTTAACCAAAGTCACACAGAAAGCAATATGAGGGTAACCTGTGTTTCTTGTCATTGATGGGAGGTTACATTTCTTTCAATATTTGCAAGACTTCAGAAAAATGGACCTTTACACTGTACCAAAATACGTTACATCACAATCCACAAAACTCATCATACTGAACAAGGCATGCCATACAACTCAAAGCCATGGTCTGTTCGCCATATTTGCCACTCCAACCACAGCAAACACAGCATCATTCACATCTATTTCACACCACCATCCTCATTACACTGCAACACTACATACGTCAAACTACACACCTAACACTTACCAACCATGTATAATCTTACACAATGTCCTGACACAAGACACCATGTACCACTGTAAACACACAAATACTAATTGTTTGGTTCTGGTCCAGTCATGAGCGAAGGACCAGTAATGTCGAGATTCGAAGGCATCTCCCTCAATAATACTAAACTATACAAAAATCATTATAACCCAGAAAACTAGAATGGGAGAAGGAAAAAAAGAAAGAAAAAAAAAAAAACCCAAGTTCTGAACTCCTATGAGTGATCCAGAAGAACTTTTAGAACCACTCCAGGTCTGTCTCCCAGTCACCGTACACCATAACATCTGTGACAGGACACCCCAAATCTTACTTTTTTAAAATCTGGCATCCCAAGCCACTCAATGAGAAGCCATCAAGTCTTGTGTATGATTGCTAAGAACTTCTCCCATACCTGGCACACAATAACAATTCAAAGAATTTTCACTGAATTATTCCCTTGAACAGAGAGATTAATTGGCTGTTGCAGAAGTGATACAACCGTAATTTCAGGATACCATATTCCTAGGAAGTCTATAAAATTAAATAATATTGTTCAGGGACTTTTCAAGCCCATGCTCCCTCATTCATTTCCATCCTTTTTCAGTGTTCGTGGGAAATTCTTGGGGCACTCAATCCCAAACAGAGTTGTGTAACAGATTTCAAATTAAATAAAAGTATATTTCTCTGTGCTTTAAATGTGGAGTGAGGTTCTGCTCAGATATGCACGAAGTTCTCTTGCCGTGTCCTTCACAGCGTGGGATTTCTAATGATGTATAAAGTTGGGGAAAGCATAAACAGACTCTCTACCATATGCTAATTACAGTCCTATTTGGTTTCTTAATGAAGTAAAAATAAAATCCAATATATAACTGTTATGACATTTAGGGAGATCTAATTCATGTTTCCATCCTGTGATTGATTTTCCTTGATGAAGAATTAAAGTGGGTTGAGGTCTTTAAAACCAAATATATCCTAAGCCTCTGAACATATCACTTTCCAAATAATTGTATTTTCTTTTTCTCCAAAGCCACTCGAATACGGCATTTTATAGTTCCTGTGAGGCCATCTTTCAGAGCATAGGTGTCTTCACGGAAATTCGATCAGTGTAATTTATCATGCACCTGAGTTTGAAAGAAAGCCAGCCAAACCCCACTTTCCACTCTGAAGCACTGATGCTAACATTTTAGCATCAGGAACATTTTTCTGTCTTCGTACTGTGTTCATATTTGGTTTATGGGTTTGCTGATGGAAAGTGGACAAGCGAATGATACATAAAAACACCTTTAGTACATTCTAGATTTAGGATATATGTTGTATAACTTTAAATAGTAGTTGTGGCTACTCTAGTTTGAGTAGTCACATAAAGAAGAGGGGACCTATGAACAGGTAGGGCCAGGTGAGAGAAGGGAACTCTCTAGTGAACTTCAGCCCCATAATCACTTTGCACAGCTACTCAAAGTGCTTCTGTAGACACTTCAGAACCATGAAAGAGATGGCAGTGTTTGAGAGTGCCATAGATAAGTGGTGGTATGAAGGAGAATGGCCCCATAGGCTCAGATTCAAATACTTAGTCACCAGGGAGTGGCATTATTTGAAAGTATTAGGAGGTGTGGCTTTGTTGGAAGAACTGCATCACTGGGGTGGGCTATAACGCTTCATAAAGCCCATTCTAAGTGAGAGTCTCTCTCTCTTCCCACTGCCTGAGGATCCAGATGTACAACTCTAAGCTACTTCTCCTGCACCATGTCTGCCTGCATAATTCCATGCTCCCCCAACATGATGATAATGGACTAAACCTCTGAAAGTGTTAAGCCAGCCCCAATTAAATGCTTTCTTTTCTAAGAGTTGCAGTGGTCATGATGTCTCTTCACATCAATAGAACAGTGACCAATACAAGAGGTATATTAAGAGGGTAGGAGCCGGGTGGTGGAGGCCAGCAACTCTAATCCTAGCACTCGGGAGACAGAGGCAGGCAGATCTCTGTGAGTTTGAGGCCAGCCGGTCTACAGAGTGAGTTCCAGGACAGCCAGAGTTACAACAGAGAAACCCTGTCTCTAAAAATAAAAGAGAGAGAAAGAGAGGAGGAGGAGGTTAGGAAAGACAGTTTATATTAGTCAGATAATCTCTTCCCCAGCCCAGGGCAGAATAGTTTAGGGGAAAGAGAGTATAGGAAAAGAATGAGCTCTGTTGAATTTATCACAGTAAGATCTGTCTCTTGAAAAGTTTCATTTTCCTAGATTCTGGAATGGTACCTTATGCTAATTCAGACTCAGAAATGCCAGTCTTTGTTGCATGAAACTTAGTCTGTGGTCAACACCACTGTCCAGCCAACTACATATAGTATCTCCAGGCTCCAGAGAGCCTGGGTTGTTACTCTTACACTACCAAGTTTGGTTGTCACCATGAGGTACAACCTTGGCTGCCACCAGAACACAGCTTCTGCATGCTGACCCTGAGGAAATATCTCCCAGATTTCATCTCAATGATGTTGATCTCTTCTGAATCACTGATAATTTCTTAGCTCCAGCTAACCAGCATCAATTGTCCCACTATGTGGGTCCCTGCTTTCTGGTCCCCTCCCCAAGATAGCCAAGATGTTGGACAGCCTCAAGGAGGGGGACATAGTCAGGAACCATCCAAGGCAAGCAGGTCCTGGGCAGAGGAAAAACAGACTTCTCAGGAAGCAGGGACAGTGATTTTTAAATATATATACATATATATATATATATATATATATATATATATATATATATACACACACACATATATACATATATACATATATACATATATACATATACATATATACATATATAGATACATATGCATATATATACACACATATGCATATATATATATATACACACATATGCATACATACACACACACATGGAGAGATATAGATATATAGATATAGGTGTTAGAGGGAGAGGGGGAAATTCCTTATGTGGTGGTATGTTATTGACTGGTGCAGTGGTACTAAGAAAACTCTATTTGCATTAAGCAGAGGTTTACAGGGGCCAGGGGAAGAGACCAATGGAAGGTCCAAGAATCCAGGAGTCATTCAGTCCACAAAGCTGGATGTCTCAGTTATTCTACAATATATTCATGAATCTCGAAAAAATAGGCCCTAAATGCCAGTGAAGGAATGGGCTTGCTAGAGCGACTGACAGCAATAGACAATGAGAAAGAGCTTCTTCCTTCCATGTTCTAATATAGGCTGCCATCAGAAAGTGTGGCCCAGATTAAAGGTGAATCTTCCCACCTCAAAAGATCTGAACTAAAGCTTTATCTTCTCACTCAAAGATCTGGATTAGAAGTGGTTCTTCCCTCTTCAAATGAAAAAAAAAATAAGAAAAAGATTCCTCAAAGATGTGTCCAAACATTTGTGTTTTAATTATCTCCAGGTATAGTCAAGCTGACAACCAAGAATCACGATGCAATTTAAAAAATGACATCAAAACCACAAAAATATGTATTTAGGGCTATGGTATTTTATGCCAAAGTTATCAGCTAGCATGGTGTAGATCATGCCTGTAAACCCATACCTCAAGAGGGATTGCCTTGAGTTTGAGGCTGTCCCTGGCTACTTAGTGAGTTCTAGGTCAGTTTGAACTACAGATTGAGAATCTGCCTTTTTTAAAAAAGTTGCCACTTTAAAATAACTGGTTATGGAGTGGAAATTGCTTGCATTCTATCCAGTACTGAAAGAAGAGCAACAAAGCCAAGAGGAAAGAGTTGAAAGGCAGTCTGGAACTCAGTACTAGGCTCTGCTCCCCACTATGACAGCTATCTTTCAGAGTGGGAAGGTGGGCTCTGAGGCTCAATGACAATAAGCAGCAAGACCTGAATGATTGCTGTAAAGGTTATTTACTAGGAGATACCATGTGATCTAGTTTGGGACACACCGACTCCATGGTTGCTGTAGGTTCTTTAAAGGAAGAAGTTTGTGGCAATGAAAGTAGTTTAAAACATTATAGTGAGACAGCACTAGGAGGAATCCAGTTGCTGAAATCAGCTCACAAGTTCATCCCAAATGTTCCACATAGAGAAATGGCTGTCTGGCAACTAGATGACTTTAAAATATCGAGTGTTGATGGAACGTTGCTTTTCTATTTCTGTGATAAGACACCATGGCCAACGCAACTTATAAAAGAAATTTTTAACTGGGTTTAAAGTTCCAGAGGGTGAGAGTCCATGATGGCTGAACAAAGGCGTGGTGGAAGGAACAGCTGAATACTTAAATCTTGAACCACAAGCAGGAGACAGAGAGGACTAACTCAAAATGGCTCAGGTCTTTTGAAATCTCAGAGCCCACCCACCATGACATATTTCCTCCAGCAAGGACACACCTCCTAAATCCTCTCCAGACAGTTATCACTGGGGACCAAGTATTCAAATTCCTGAGACTTATGATGGACATTTCATTTGAACACCACATTCCACTCCCTGGCCTTTATAGCCCCATGGCCATATCGTAAGGCAAATTGCCATTTGTCCAATTTCCAAAGTTCCCATAGTCTTTCACAGTCTCGATACTGTTTAAAAGCCCAAAATCTCTTCTGAGATCTAAAGGAATCTCTTAATTGTAAACATATGTAAAATCAAAGGCAATCACATAATTCCAACACATAGTGGCAAAGAATATACATTACCACTCCAACAGGGAGAAATAGAGTCACAGTGAGGAAATACTGGGCAAAGCAAGACCAAGACCCAGCAAGGAAAACTCCAAATCCTGTACCTCCATGTCAAAGATCTTAACCGGTACTGTCCTTTCAGCTTTTCTGTATGCAAATTACTCTGAACTCTAGTTCAGTATCGGGCTAGTTTCACACCCTGCATGCAGCCCTCCTTGGCAGATGCCTCATGGCTCTGGTACTGCTAGCATCTTGGAGTCTCCAACGCAATATAGATTTTATCTTCATAGCTTCACACAATGACCTCTCAGGGCTTCTTGCCTGCTCAGGACCTTCATACAGGAACTGCCCTACCATCCACTGCCTGGCCTCAGTGGGTGTGCCTAACCACTGGGAGAAGATCCCACAATCCCTTTACTTGTCTATCTTTCATGACTCCAAAGTCAGCACCATGGGGACGACACTGCCAAGTTAGGCTGTTCACTTGGGATGAACCCTGGCAGATTGAAACACATTTGCAGCAGCTTTTGTTAACTTCTTATGCCTTTTTGTTCCACAAGTCCAAAGATTACCTGAGTAGGATCTTGCCTTGAGGGCATCCTTTCCTTTAGTCCGAAGTAGATCTGGCCTCTCTTTAATGTCTCTAATCTTCTTAATAATGACAATCTCTCTTCCAAGTCAGCTTTGGATGTACATTAAGCCTACCAGGGTCCTTTTCCTTTCCAAACTGCACATTCTGTATTTCTTTCTGCCCTGTTTGCTCTTTTTCATTGTAGACCTGCATAAGAGTGATTACTAATAACCACATGATAGAGTCAGTATTAGACTGTCTTGAGATCACCTTTCTCAAATAAATTTGTCCATTACTTTTTTAATTACTTCTTTTATTTTTGAGATTACAATATAATTACATTTCCCCTTCCCTTCCCTCCCTCCAAACCCTCCAATATACACCTCCTTGCTCTTTCAAATTTATTGCCTCTTTTTTCATTAATTTTTGTTAAATGCAGCATACACACACACACACACACACACACACACACACACACACACACAAACACTCCTCAATATAGCCTGCTCAATATGTATAATGATACTTGTACGTATGTTTTCAGGGTTGAACATTTTGTATTGGATAACCAATTAGAGTACTTTTCCCTAAAGAAGCTTTTCCCTATTTTTCCCATGTTAAGCAGTCCTTAATTGCCTAGAGTTATTTGTGTAGGCTTGAGGACTAATGGTCTTTTTACAGTCCACTTTGGCATCTCTATTATTGTTCTTGTCCAGCTCATATTTAAGAAACCATGTTGGTGAGACTTCATGGGTGTGGGTGTAGCTCCCGACATCACAAGAAGACACAATTTTACAGAGGACTTCCTGGTCCTCTGGCTCTTATAATCTTTCCATTCCCTCTTTTGCAATGTTCCCTGAGCCTTACTTAGGTACTGGCGTTTACGTTGGGACTGGGCTCTATAGCTCTGAGATTTGAATAGTTATGATATTCTGTAATGGTCTTTATGTGTTGCAAAGAGAAATTTCCTTGATGAGGGGTAGGAGACTACACTTATCTGAGGATATAGGAAAAATATTTAGAATGTAGATGGGCATTATGCTGGCTTAGTAAGGTGGTATTTGCAGGTTCTCCTCCAAGATCCATGATTTACTAGCCCTGGGTATTGGCTAGGTCTCCAGTACTAGTCTTGGTTTCCCTCTTGTTGATCAGGTCTTAGCCCAATTAAAGAATTGTTGGTTATGCATGCCATTGCTGCACCTTAGGTTTATAGTCCCTTACTTTTTATCTTAGCCTCCAGTACATTCTTAGGACAAGGGCAGAAAGCAGCCATGTTCTTTGCCAAAACATCACAAGAACAGTCTGCAGCCTAGTTTCTAATATTGGTCCCCTGCAAAATCTCTTGAGATGGCTCACCGCAGTCCACAAAGTTCCCAGCACTGCTGCCTCCCAAGCTCCTACTAAGATATGCCATTAAGCTCTGCTTACAGTATTCAACTACTTTTCTAGTCCAGTGTCCCAAAGTCTTCCACATTTTTCCAAAATTAACCATATGGTCAGGTCTGTCATAGTTAAAGCCCCTTCCCAGTACCACAATCTACATTATCAGGATTCTCTAAGAGAAAAGAGCTAATAAGAAAGGGGATCTATTAGACTGACCTACATGGTAGATACATAGATGGTATTTAAGAAGTAAGGAATTGCTCATTATTTTATATGCTAATTTTAAAAATTAGTTTAAAGAATTTAAATTGGGGTTGTTGTGATTTGGATGAGAATATGCCCCCCCATAGGTTCTATGTTTGAACGCTTGGTCCCCAGTTGGTGGCGCTGTTTGAGAAGGTTGTAGAAGCTTTAGGAGTGGAGCCTTGCTGGAGGAAGGGAGTCACTAGAGCTGAGCCTTGAAGTTTTACAGCCTGGCCCCATTTCCTCGTCCCTCTCTGCTTCCTGGCTTGGGTGTCATGTGACCACCTAGCAGCCCATAAGTTGCTTCTTGTCAGGCATTCAGTCACAGCAATAAGACAAGTAACCAATACCAGGTTTCTCCACACAGAAACAAACTAAGGAATTGAAGCATCCCACTGACGAAAGTCACCTAACCACAAACGCAGACTGATAAATGGGAGAAAGGGGTGAAAGCTAAAGAGTCAAAATATAATCAACAAAGTAGGAGTAGGCTTTCACCTTCCGGTAATTGCTTTGAATGTAAATGCATCAAGTTCTGCAATAAAAAGACATAAATGGTTGAAAGCCACTACAGGCTGCTCCAAGAGCCTTAAGGTCGCCTGCAGGGACACACATACACGGGAAGTATAAAAACAGGAACGGTTATTTCATGGAAGTGAAAACGAAGAAGAAAGCAGGAATCCCGCGACCTCACTATTGGAATTACTTTATCAAAAGGCTACTGCTCTCTAATTTGGACTTCAAATGGTTAAATGCTTGCATTAAAAAAAAAAAAAAAAAAGAAAAGAAAAGAAAAGAAAGAAAATACATCGTTAAATTTAAAACAGAAAAAGGAAAAAAAAAAAAAAAACAGGCTGGAGAGATGACAGTGGATAAAGTGCTTACGGGAAAGTACAAGGACCAGAGCTGGGACAGAAACTCCTGTGAAAGCCAAGCAGGCACAGCAGCTACCTGGAATCACAGACCTCCAGAGGCTGAGACACGATCCTCTGGGAAAGCTGACTAGCTGGTTTAGCTGAAACTAACAAGCTCTGGGTTCCAGCATGTGGTGGTTTGAATAATAATAGCCCTCACAGGCTCATATATTTGAATGCTTAGTTACCAGGGAGTGAAATTCTTCTTCAAAAGGATTAGAAGGATTAGGAGGGCCGGCCTTGTTAGAGGATGTAATCACTGCAGCCAAGCTTTGAGCTTTCAAAAGCCCCTGCCAGGCCCTGCCAGGCCCTCTCTCTCAGCCTGCAGATCAGGATGTAGCTCTCAGTTACTGCTCCAGTTCATGCCTGCCTGCCGCCGCATTTCTTGCCATGATGATAGTAGACTAAACCCCTGAAACTGTGAGCAAGCCCTCAATTAAATGGTTTTTTTTTGTTTTGTTTTGTTTTGTTTTAAGGTTTATTGTTTTAAATCAGAGTTGTTGTAGTCATGGTGGCTCTACACAGCAATAGAATACTGACCAGGACAAAGTGAGAGACCCTGCCTCAATAAAGTGGAGAGCGATTAAGACCTGATGTCAGTGTCAAGTCATCATATACAAACGTGTATACACTCATCTGCACACACACACACACACACACACACACACACACACACACACAAGTTGTTGGAATCTTTCCTGGGATACAAGAAACAACAGTTGAGTACCAGGCACCACAGAAACCAGGTATGGTGGTGCCTCTAATCCTAGCACTCAGAGTGTGAAGGCAGGGGGATGAGGAACACATGATCATCCTTAGCCACACAGCAAGCTTGAGGCCAGCTGGGGCTACATGAGACCTGTCTAAAAATGAAATAAAATAAAGACTGAAAGAAATATTTGTAACTCAAAGATTTAATATATATATTTAGAAACTATAAGAAATTCAGAAAATCCTCATTTTAAATGAACAAAAAAAAATAGAATAGCCATTTTTAACTAAAAAGATAGTCCAATACTTAATAATCCCCTAAAATATCATCATTACTATGATCCATTATTAGAGAAATGTATGTTAACACCACAGTTTGATAGCATTTCATATTCACTAGGATAGCTGTAATAAACAACAGACTAAATAATTTTTTGGAAAATAATTTCTTATTTGTTAAGGAGATTAAAATGTCATTACCACTTAGGAAAAGGTTTGATGATTTCCTATAAATTTAAGATAAATTTCATACATATCCCATCTACTCTCCTTCTAATCTACTTAGATAATGTAAAACAGATGTCCACACAAATATTTATTTAATATTTCTGGCAGAATTATTCATAAAAGCAATAAATGAAAAGAAATGCAAATCTTCATCTCCTGATGAACGAATAAAATATGGTATGTCCATTCAGTGGAATATTACTCAGTTAGAAAAATTAGTAAAATTCTCCTATATAGAAAGTATACATTAATTTCAAAAACACTATGGTAAAACATCCAGAAGCAAAAAATAGATGTTTTTATTCCTTTTTTTTCTCCTTTGGTTGTTTTTTGTTTTGTTGTTGTTGTTGTTTATTTGTTTGTTTTTTGTCTGTTTGTTTTTTGAGATAGAGTCTCTCTTCAGAGCCCTGACTGTCCTGGAATTCACTATGCAGACCAGGCTGGTCTCAAATTCACAGAGATCTGCCTGCCTCTGTTCTCCCAGTTCTGGGATTAAAGACATGTGCCACCACATCACACCCAGCTCATGTCTTAATCTCCTAGAAATGTCTAGGAAATGAAAGTCTATACATAAAGAACAGATTTTTGCTTGCCTGAGACTGGAATATGACTCCAAATGGGCATAAGGAAGATTTTTGAAGAGATTGAAATGATGAATTGCGTTGTTACCCGAAAAGTTCTGTAAATTTATTAAAATTATCATACACTTAACATGGTTAAAATGTGTGGTATATAATTTATGTTGATAATAATGTTTAAAAGTATTATCAGCATATAGGTAGGGACTTGCTACCTATACAGGAAAATTATTTTCACAGCCCAAAGCTACAGTACAGACTCCTTAAGTATGCCATGCTTCCTCAAATGTACTTTGAGCCTTGGAATATGTTGAAGTGTGAGACACATGCTTGAAGGCTGATTCCAGGGCAGTCAATACAGGGATTGGGAAAATAATCAGAAATCAGGTCAGAATTCCTGTGAGATGTCCATTTTAAAGGGGTATTGGCCCATCTTAGAAATAACACCAATGACAGAAGAAGTTGGCCAAGAGAAGTTTACAGATCCAAATTTCAGTGTAAGATTTTTTACAAACATTCTAACAGTGATCAGAAGCACTTCTGCTTTACTCAGTGTTGCTGGTAAATGTTTCCGGTCTCTTTCCAATAAAAGTATCAATTAGGCACACATTAGGGAATTTTCTAGAAGTTCCTCTTTGCCTTGGACATTCACCAGGCACTTCTGGCTATTCTGTTTGTAGCTTATGCTGAAAGTATAAATTAGGTCTAATTGAATAACACTAAATTGGTAAGCTTAGTTTACAGCTTTCAAAATCACATTTAGCCCCCTGACTGTGTCCCTAGAGCAAATTTCCTTCAGGGTGTATTAAATTTACATGATACTATGAATGGCTTGTGAATTGGAAGCAGCACCTATTTACAATAGAGAGGAAACGGGACGTAACATGGAAACCAAGCTATAAAGGATGCCACTCTTATTTCAGAAACTATTATTACTTTTCCTTGATCCAAGGGGTATTGAAACTAGTTTATTGTTTAGAGACCAACTGCCAATGTTTATTCGAAAAGCCAGTTCATTAAACCAGAAGTTCTTACCTAGAGCACATGTTTCTCAATATTTCCAGCTTAGTATTTTCCTGTATACCAATCAACTCAATTGCATTAATTACAATTAATTGGACATTGCCTTCGAAATGTTTATCTACTAGAAACTTCCTCTTTACAAGCTAAGTTTCATAGTGCCAGGGGTGCTGCGCAGGTTGCAAAGGGAGAAAAGATATCAGTGATCGTACCCCGCAGTGAACCCTATGTACTACAATACTAACCTGCTGATCAAAATGTGTCCACTGCTACAGTAGAGACATGACTGTTATGGGGGTGACCAATTGCTTTATGATTGAATTTGAGGCCTGCCCCACAGGAAGAAATCCATGATGGGTACAGTACCATAGACCTGGTCAAAAGTCCACATCTGCGGAGGCCATAAGCCGTGGACTAACTGTTTTGCCAAATGGACATGTTGTTAAACTGCCTTCTAAATATTTATTTTTATATCCATGGATTAGTGCTGCTCTCAACCTTGGTCAGAGGAGGGTCTTTTTACAGAGGGCAGTGATCAAAGCAGAAACTCAAAAAGTATCAAGACAGTGAGAATAAGTAATTGTTGAATACTCAGTCAAAAATGGGACCCCAACCCCTCTCAAAGATTACCATACAAAGGAATATCATATAAGAGAACGTGGAAAGAAAGTAAGACCCATAGGATGAGGAAGAATGTTGTGAGATGCAGGCTTCTGGATATCGAATGGCTTTGTACTCATAAACTTTACAGCAGCTATGTTACATACATAAGGTCAAGCTAGTCAACATTCCAGCATGGATGGGAGATGGAACCAAGAGAGTCCACCCTTGACTTCTGGGTTCTGGGTTAGAGGGATCGTTTTTTCTTTAGAGATGTGGCTGATGGCAGGTTGCCCATGCTCAGGATGGCCCCATGTTCATGCATGTGGGCAGCACTAATTGAACTTGGTGAGATCTAAAGAGGACACGAGTGAGGTGGGATATGTGATGTATTGATGAATAAGGAAGGGGGATGGGTGGTCTGTCCAGAAGCAGGAGGGAGAATTTTGGCTGGATATGACCAAGATACATTGTATATGTGTAGAATTTTTTTCAAAGAATAAATTTAAAATATTTCTAAAATGTTATGGCTCTGTATCATAAGGTTTACAAATATATGTGTTTTCATGTGTTTTTCAATGAATATAATATTAAATTCATGAGTGATTATTCTTCTGATTCATTGACATTAACCAATTTGGTTGTGTAATAGGTTGTGGTGGATGTTATTGTATAAGTGACTGTCCAGTGACTGCATCTGAAAGACTGCAATAACCTAAACTGTGGTGTTGATGTTTTCTGTTTGTATTTTCTTCCGTGTGTGGAATCCTAAGAATGGAGACATGTTTGTAGGTAACCTTGTGGGAGTAGGGATGGGAATGGGATCAAAGAATTATCAAAACAGTGAGGTAGCAAGGAGCAGGCAGAAGAGGACTCCAGGACCATGAATACTAAGCTCCGAAGTCTTCTTTGACCGAAATAGCTCTGATGTCACTTATTACCACATGTTGGATTCTACAAGACTCCACCAAAAAAATGAATGCTGTTATGAGCAACATTTTAGGATACATGTTTTCATATAGCAAAGTCCAAGATTATTAAATTTTATTACACAGGTTTTATTAATCAAGAACTATTCTGGAGTGTTTTTTTTTTAAATGTATACAATTGATTTTCTTCCATTGTAATCACTAATTTAGGAAATCATTATGATCAAGTCCTACTGGGAGAAAATTATTCCTCTAACATATCAATTAATTCAGCCTAAATGGCACCACTTAAGAAAAGTCATATTTAAATAACAAGCTCATTTCCAGAATGACTGTTGCACTCTCTCTTGTCCTGGCTATCATTTAATACATATTTCCCATTTCTCATCATTCTATACTGATTTATCAACATCTGTTTGAAAACAAATCCTATTTATCTTTGAATTCCTCTTTTCCTCTCAAGTAAGCACTTATTCTACATGAAGGAATTTGAGCTCAAATCAAATATCAAGAGATAAACATCTGAGGTTTTAGTTTATCAAAATAGTAGTCAAGATTTTGTTAATAGACACATATGTTTCAAATGTTTGAAAAAAAAGGCATATTTTGGTGAAAAAAATTATTTACCACGTCTTTGTTCCGTCTTTTAAAAGTAATGTCGTCATTAAGATCATGTTTCGGTATTCTTGAATGTCTATGTTTAAAGAAATGGCAAAATATTTGAGAGCTCTGGGCTGTATTTACTCATCCTCTAGGGGAGGGAGAAGAATAAGTTCATATCAAAAGGCAAAATCAGTGGGTAGTTATGGGCCTATTATTTAAACTTTTAAAGATTTAGAGTATGTGTATGAGACTAAGTGTGCATGCTGTGTGTCTGCAGGACCTTGAAGGCCCGAAGAGGGTGTCAGATCTCCTGGAGCTGGTGTTACAGGCAGTTGTGAACTGTTTGATGCTGCTGATAACTAAGCCTAGGTCCTCAGCAAGAACAGCATGTGCTCTCTACTATAGAGCCATTTCTCCAGACCATTGTTTAAATTTTGCAGTAGAGAAGTGTTTAGCAAAAGAGCTATCCCAACATGCACCAAAATTGTAACACTTCCAGTAAGCAAGAATCTTACCACCCCTTTGTTTTCATATATAATAAAGATTTGGGCGATTAGACACTTCCATTAGACATGTTTCTATATCTTGTCATCTTAGTGTTAATAGAATTTTTCACTTGTTACACGTTTATTACTAATCATTGTTTTTCTATTTCCCCGTTACTATCTCTGTCTTTCTTACCTCTTCTTCATCCTCCCAAATAGTTCCTCTTCTGCTTTCATAGAATGTATATAATACATTATATATATAATTTCAGTTCTGCTTATGAGAAAAGATGCGATTGTCCTTCTGTCCATTATCCTTTCTGTTCCGTCATCTTCCTTTAGACCCTGCCTTCCTCACATAGTTTCCCTTATACTTTTCCTGTAACATATTTTATCTATACTATGCATATGAAAGAAACATGATATGTGTCTTTCTAAGTCTAGTTTATTTCACTTAACATAATGGCCTCCAGGTATATTAGTTACTTTTCTGTTGCTGTGATAAAATACCATGACCAAAGGTAACTTAGAGGAGGAGAGTGTCATTAGCTCACAATCAGGGGGATAAAGTCCATCACAGTGGGGAATGCATGGCAGCAGGACTGTGAGGCCAGCCTAGCAGTTGAAAAGCAGATAGATCACATCTCATCCACACACAAGAAGCAGAGAGAGAGAAAATAGGAAGTGAGTCCAGGCTATAAAGCATCAGAACCAACCCACCCCATGACATACTTTTTCCGGCAAGGCTCCACCTCCTGAAGACTCCATAACCTTCTGAACAGCACCACTGGACTGGACACTAAGTGTTCAAATACCCTAAACCTGTGAGGGACAGCCCTCATTCAAACCACCACACCAGTTCCATCTATCCATTTCCCTGCAAGTGACATCACTCCATTCTTTCTGGCTGAATAAGATGCTATGTGAGTATCCCACATATCCTCTATTCTTTCATCTGTTGATGGGCTCCATCTTGGCTAGTATGAATACTAGTAGAAATACAGATATGCCAATATCTCTGTGGCATGTAAACTAATAAAATTTAATCAAATACTGTTATCATGATTAGAAGTTTAGACATTTTTGTCCCAGTTGCCCCATCTCTATTCTCAAGGAAAAGAGAGGAGTAAGGAGATTCTGTCACTCATAAGTGGAGTCTCATCTCTGTCTCACAGATGTCAGCTATGTGTTTCTGTCACAAATTATCACCCAGTCACACACACACACACACACACACACACACACACACACACACACACACACACACATTATCTAAGAACATGAATTCCTAGAACACCGTATGTCATTACTTTTTTTTTTTTTATTTTTAAAAGCATTTCGCATCAGGAAGAAGCTGCAATAGTCACAATTTTAAATAAACATAAAAGCAATGCTCCCCCATGGGTTATTCAATGTGTCCACAAAAAATAGTTTACTAAACCAATGAAAGAAATCCTGCTGAGTGAAGGGATTACAAGATGTGAATACTCTCATTGCTGTTCAAAACTAAGTCATTACATAAAGATTTGATTCTAAACCTGCCATGGTGGTACATGTCTACAATCCCAGCACTTGAGAGGTGTCAGCAATAGGATCAGGATTTCAAGGTCATACTTGAAGGTCATACTGGGTACACAGCAAATTTGAGGTCAGCTTGGGCTGAGACCCTGTCACACACGTAAGCTCTCTCTCTCTCTCTCTCTCTCTCTCTCTCTCTCTCTCTCTCTCTCTCTCTCTCTCTGTCTCTCTCTCTCATTCACACAAATACAATGACAGGTTCAGTTCTCAGTGCTGTGAACAGAAGGAACAGCACTGAGTAATGACAGTTACAGACCATGACACTCGCTGTGTAAAGCGCAGGTCAAAGAGGGTGGGCCCATTGTGGTTCTGTATAGTACATTACAGTTCCTCTGACTCTGATTCTGATGTAAGTTAGTTTGAAGGAACAATCTCCCTGCCATGTTGTTGTGCATCCGCAAACTGATTGTTTTCATGAAGGGGAACTCAGGTATTCATAACATCAAAATGTATTTACTTAAAGAAAAACACAAAACTATCTGGTTATCTTCTAGGAGAGTGGGTTCCTTTCTTCTGGCTACATAAAAATGAAAGGTCAGTTTTTAAAAAAAGGAAAAAGGAAGGAAGAAGAAATCGCTGCTGAGAAACCAGTTCCAGGACAGCATGGTTTGTTACTTTTATTTCAAGTTTTATAGCCAACATGCAGTTTTGCCATAAAAATTCTTACACAAATTAAATTTTATGAATAAATTATTCAGAGACATAACCTTTCAAATTTAATAAGCCTCTGAGTTTCCACTCCTGTACAAATTTGAGAATCACACTTCTGCTCTGCCTTCCCTCTCCTTCCCTGTTGCATGACAACCCAGGACTCTTCAGCAAAGCCTGAAGTGACAGGAATAGAAGGGTTGCAACACACTAAACAGTAGTCAGACCAATCGAGGCATTCTTTGCTAAATTGCTATGCAATCAAGGACAGGATTCCTCATTGTTCTGCAGCAGTGATGTGGACACCTGTCTTTACCTTGCTGGGATTTAGAAAAAGGGGAGGGGGGAGGGGAACCTTAAGTCAATTTTACATTAAGGCAAAGGATTCTTAAAGTATTGCTTTCCTCACAATCTCATAGAGGCATCAACAAAAGCACTATGGTGGGGGGAGGGTCATCTTCAAAAAAATAAAATCGCTTTTTCCCAGCTCTGCTTATTGCTTTAAATGTTGTTTAAAAGCTTTTTTAGAACGTGGCTTTTTTTCTCCTCCTTCGACATCAACCATGGATAATTACCTAACATGCTTTTAAATCATTCTGTTTAAAACACAGAATAACATCAAAAGCCCATGCTTGGAAAACTTTTCACTTAAAGGGATTGAGTGGGAGGGGATGTGGGGGTCAGCCACAGAGCCTTGCAGCAAACAATGGCATTTGGGGTTTTCTTCAGGGATAAGCCATTTTTCCTGTTTTGTTTTGTTTTTTTCTTTACATTGCTCTATGGTAAAATGAACTCTCTGGACAACAAATGTTATGCCTGTCTCTGGATGCAGTGTGTATAGGTTTGTGGAAATAGCATCATCACCAACAGGATACAAACAAGTGCATCATCCAAGAAGAAACCGTTTCTATGAGATCCCTGAGCCATGATATCCCTCCCCTCAACTTGTGTCAACCACCAATCCTCTCACTGCTCACTTCTGTTTCTTTCTGATTGTCATGTAAGCAACAAGGTTGGTCCATGACGACGAAGATGATGACTTTGAGCAGATATGTGCCTATGACTTCTGTTCTGCACAGAAGATGAACTGTGACCATGATATCAGTTGTGAAGTACAAACATTCTTGGGCCATCTGTTCCTCTTTGCTCTTTCAGTTCTCTGAAGCAAGCTGTTTATACATCCCAGGTATGTACGCTGGAACCTGGCAAATCAGAAGGAACCATGTCCCTCTATGAAGAATGGATATATGAATTTGCTGTAACAATTCCAGACCTAGAGGCAGGTTGGAGTTTAAATGTTAAATACCCCACTATGGGCTTATGTGTTGGAACATTGGTGCATGGATAGGATTTGGGGAGGCTTCAGAACCTTTAGGATAAAGGATCTAACTGGTAGATATATAGCACTAGGCCTATCTTGACAGTTGCCTCCAGTGCTGTCTCTGTTCCCTAAACCACCAACACTTGAGAAGCAGTAGCTGCGAGCTCCCATTCCCAGACTAAGGCACTCTCTCAGGCTTTCCCTATGGGCCACGACGGACTAAGACCATGAGCCAAAATAAACCTTCCCTCTCTCTGGCTGCTTCTATTGAGTATTTTGTAACATAACAACAAAAGCCAATACAGAGCAGTAAGTCCTTCTCTTTTACTAGTTAGTGTGTTATAAGTAGTATTTTTTACTCCCTGAAAGAGAACTGAATCCTCTCTTACCTGCAGTTAACAGGATGTGTTGGCATCGCCCCACCATAAGAGAAGATCAAGGGGCTTCAGGTAACAGTTGAGAGCTATATGTCCACCTCATTTAAACATAACTGACTCTTGAGCTTATTAACTTTCTATTTCATTTTAAAGAAAGTTAAAGAAGTAAATAAAGTTAAATTAGGAAAATATATTCAACTATTTTTAGCATACCAAAAATGCTGTGATATAGTATTGTATGTATATCTTATAGTATTGTAGGGCTTAAAATAAAAAATATTTTGGAGTCAGTTTAAGACACATTTCAAAGAAATTTAATTGTGTAATAATTCTAAAGAGGCTGTATGAATTTCAACATTGTAAAATGTTATATACTCCCTGTTTCAGATTGTGCTGGGGTGAGCAGATGTTCAACAATTCCAAGTCTGTTTAAAATCTTTCTACCTGCTGGGTTTAATTCCAGAAGCAAGCATGGTTCTTGAAATAGAGAAAATGTTATTTTGTTCTTTTACCCCGACACCACATTGCACTAATTTCCCCCATTTCCACCTCCATCTATGGCGGGTCACTTCTGGTAAACATAAAACCTGACGGGGACTGTCAGAAAGGAAGGCAAAGTTTATTCATCTGTCTGAGAAGTGAATTACGAAATCATCGGAAATGGACAGAGAGTGCGTAGCGGTGTGTGATTTTGAGCTAAAAGTGAAAAATCATGATTTTTAATAGTTTTAAAGTCATGGAAATGGTCTTAGTGGTCTTCTATACACACTGGTAAAATACCATATGAAGGAATTTTACATCCATGTTAAATATGGTGGAATAGAAGTGTGTGCTAGTTTTCCGTGTTTGGAATTCTGATGCACACGTTTATATTAACAGTGAGCAGTGACGGTTTCTGCTCCATTGTCTTCATCATTTGCTTCAGTGCCTTTACAACTGAACTAACACTTTCTTTACCATGATGAGTTAATATAGCAACAGATTCTACTTCTGTGATTGAATATCCATAACTCCTTGGGATCCTGTATCTATAAAACATTAAAGAAGCCTCCTCCTGCAGATAATACGCTAAATGTCATAAATGTAAAAGATGTACAGATTCTTAAGTGACTTTTATTTATCTATTGAAGCGACAATTTAACATTCCTATTTATTCTGTTAACGCTTTAATTGTATTTAGTGATTTAAGAGTGTTACAGCAACATCATTTCTGGAGTAAAATTCACTTGTTCACAACACACATTGTTGTTAACATAAATCCTATTTTAATTAGAGTATGAAGTAGCAGGTATGTTTGGCATTCTCAAACACACTCAGTTTTAGCTGGTCCTCCCTGCCCTGAACCTTTCCTATACAGCCCCGCCCCCCCAGCATCCCTTCTCCTTTTTATGTCATTTATGTTCTATTATCCCCTACCACCTCCTTTAAAGCCTTTCTCCCCCCTGCCCCCATGGGCCATAAACATACAACTCAGGTGAAAAACTCCACTAGATAAATGTCTGGCTCCTCCTATAATTTAACCGCATGCAAAAGAGAAGCACGGAGCAGGATGTATAGATGTATAGATTGAAAAGATCCTTGACAGATGTGTAAATAGCTCACAATTCTTGATCCTTATTTGAATCTTCATGCAAGCAATTAAAACCTCGTAACGTTTTGCCAAATAAGAATTCCACCAAGTATTTTTGTGCTGATTGACAAAATCCATTCTTAAATTTGTGTGAAAAAGCAAAAGACCCAGAGCATTAAATGTGAGATTGAAGACCAATAAAATAGAAGGCTGACACTATCTGACTTTAAAAGTTGCTATAAAGTCACAGTAATCAAAGCAATGTGACCTTGGTAAAACAACGGACAGAGGTACTGATGGAACAGGATGGGAAAAGGCCCAAATACATGCAGTCAGTTGGTCTTTGACAAAGGAATAAGAGTGGTACAGAGGCAAAAAGTAGTCTTCTCAATAAATAATGCTAAAACCACTGGACAGGCATATGGAGGAGAAGGAGGAGAAAGAGACAGAGAAGGGAGGGAAGGGGAAGAAGATGAGGTGTTGGAGTCTCGATGCATCACAAAAACTTACTTAAAATGGATCTTAGACCCAAATGCAAATTAAAGAAGTATAAAACTCCCAGAAAAAACTAAGAATATCAAGGTACCCTCGGGTATGGTGATGACTTTGTGGATACAATACCAAAGGCAAAGTCCATTAAAATAATAACTAGCAAGTTTGACTTCATTAAAATTTAAGATCTTGTGTTCTTCAAAAGACAATGTCAAAAAAAATAATAAGCCAGAGACTGGGAAAAATAATTGTAAAAGATGTGTTTGATAAACAACCACTGTCCAATATATACAACCAAACACCTGTAAAATAGGTAAAAGAAAAAAAATGCCAGCAAGGAGTCAACTCGCCAGTTGCTGCTGCCGAAGAGCCCGCCCACCTGTCCTCTTGGCCCCCTGCCCTGTTGACCATGCACCCTACTTCTGCAAAGTGGTAGGGACTACGTATTCATTGAATTTTGTGTTAAAGACATGAAAGATGTTGATGTCAATTTTGAAAAATCCAAGCTTACTTTCAGTTGTCTTGGAGGAGGTGATCGTTTTAAACATTTTAACGAAATTGATCTTTTTCACTGTATTTATCCAAATGATTCCAGGAATAAAAGAACGGACAGATTAATTTTCTATTGGTTGGCAAAAGGAGAATCTGCCCAATCGTGTCCTAGGTTAACAAAGGAAAGTGTGATTGGGTTAGTGTGGACTTCAATAATTGGGAAGACGAGTTGTATGATTCAGATGAAGACCTGTCTAATTTTCACAGTTTCTCCAAGATGATGGATCATATGGGTGGTGATGAAGATGTAGAGTTGCCAGAAGGAGATGGAGCAGATGATGATTCACAAGACAGTGATAATGAGAAAATGCCAAATCTGGAGGAAGAATGTTGTCATCACTTGGATTTTGAGAAAGAAAAGTAACTTCTTCAAGATTTCATAATTGATAAAAATTCCTGAGTTGGTAGCTCTAAAGGCAGATGCTGTATTTGCCTTCTTTAACCCATTTTTCAACCTGTTTTTTTTTTTTTTTAAGCTTCACTAAGGGTTGATAATGTATCAATGCACGGGGCAATTTAAGTCAGCTAAGGCAACATCCTTATGCATGAACATTTCCCAGGATTCCATGATGCAGGTGAGATCCTAGGCAACCGATACAGCAGCTCTTATGGATCAACATATTTCACCCATGTTTCCTTTCTTTGTAATGCAGTTACTTGCATGTTAGGAATATCATTTCAGCTTAGGGAAAGATAACTAGTTTAGATCCTAGACGATGGACTCGAAGGGGGCTGAAACAAATTGACTGATCTCCTAAACTGATTCCCTACCATTCTGCTAGCATACCTTTCAGAATGATTCCACTGAAGTTTACTTTTCAAGAAATGAACCTTCCACTGTTGTCTGTGACCACTTGTCAGTGTTAAGTGGATTTAGCTAAAACCAGTGAATGCCCTAACCTAGATGATTTTTTTTTGAAGTCTATGTATATGCTACTGTTTGGTCCTTAAGCTTTTACATGTCTTGGCATGGGGGAAGAAGAAAGCTGTACACTGTTGTTTGAGAATTTGTACATTTTAGACCAGATATGTATTTGCACTGTCAGCATGGCAAATGAGTCGAAAATGTTAATACACTATTGAATTTTTTTTTTATTTCTTGTTTTGATTTCAGTTTATGCCCTGACTGGAAAACCTCAATTTATGTTCATGACAGTGAGGATTTTTTTTTTTAGTGTCTACATTCTTTCTAATAAAGCATTGAAAGTTTTCTTGGCTGTCCTTTTAAGTGTCTGGTTTGCTGTAATTTCATGTATTTACCACTTACTGGAATGGAGTTCGTACTTTTGAGGGAAAATTTGGGGCTGCTCCTGTTTGAAAAAGAGGCTTGCTATACTGTCACAGGAAACCTAAGTGGGTCTGTAATGGAAAACTGTAGATGTGCTTTGCAGCAGCTGGAAAAGAGCTGTGATTTGATTGAAATAAAACTAAATGTGTTGTCTTCCTGTAAAAAATAAATAAATAAATAAATAATAAAAATAGGTAAAAGAGCCTAGGAAGAGGCCTCAGTTGGTAAAGGGCTTGCAACTCGATTAGGACCTGAGCTTGGTCTCCAGCATGGTAGTACTTCCTTGTAATCCCAGCTATGGGATTACAGAGAGGAGACAGGAGGAGCCCCGGGGCTCTCTGAGCAAGCAGCCTCACCTAACTGGCAAGCTGTGGGTCTCAAAAAGAAACTTTGTCTCAAACAACAGGGTGGTGACCTGAGGAAAAGGATAACCCAACTGAGGGACAAGAGTCTGGATCCCCAGAATCCAAGTCAAATCAGGGAAAGTGTGGCCACGACCAGTAATCTCAGCACACAGGAGACACAAACAAGGGCTGCCTGGGGCCAGCTGGGCAATCTGACTAGCCAAACTGTAGGGATCGGCAAGGTCTAGGTTCGGCAAGAGACTCTGCCTCAAGAAATCAGTGGGGAACACATGAGGAAGACATTGAATATCCATTTCAGACCTCCAAATAAACACACATGCACATTCACACAAACATATGTGAACATGCTTACACACATACATGCAGAGAAAAAACCCACTAAAAACAAGGTGAACAACATTGGAAGTTGATTTCAGGCTTCCATACACATGTACACATGCACCTGCACACATGTGTGCACACACAAACATTTATCTACACAGACACAGAAAGTAGATGAAAGAGCTGTACAGATAACTCAGTGAAAGTATTTGAAAAAAAAAAAAAAAGACTTACAAGCTAAGTATGGTGGAACAGGCCCATAATCCCAGACCTTCAGAGGCAGAGGCTGAAAGATTATGAATTTAGAACTCTATGGGTGAAATGTGAAAAATGAGCTCATCTAGGCAGACAAGATAGCTCAGCAAGGAAAAGCATTTGCCCCCAAGCCTGGTAACCTGACCTTGGTCCCTGGGATACCTATGGTGGGTGGAGAGAATTAACTTCCAGAGGTTGTTCTCTGACTTCTACATGCATGACATGGCATGTACATGTGCACACACACACACACACACACACACACACACACTCATGCATATGCACACACACAATATATTTTAATTTAAAAAATTATTGACGTTCGGTGTCTTCCTCATGTGATGTCCACATCATAAGTCTTTAGGAAAATTAAAATACTCTCCCATTCTCTACCAATTTAAATGGGTAAAATCCAGAAAATTAACAACCTTAAATGCTGTGAAGGATGTAGGGCAAGAAATGCTGAAAACATGGAACCGCATAGCCACACCGGAAGATAATGTGGCGATTTCTTCTCAGTTCAGGATACTCTTACTGTATGACCCAACAGTTGTGGTATGTAGTTTTGTTTTTTTTCCCCAAAGCACTGAAAAATGTTCATTCAAAAAACTGCATATGAGTATCCGAATCAGCTTTGTTCCTAATTGCCAAAACTTGGAAGAACCCAAGATATCTTTCAACGCGTGACTGGAAAAACTGCTAGGCATAAACAATGGGACGTTATTCAGCTGTCTTAGCGACTTTTCTACAGCTGTGATAAAACACTATGACAAAAGCAACTTAGAGGGGGAAAAAAAAGAGCTTATTTGGGCTTATGGTACCAGAGAGCTAAGAGTCCATCACGGTGGGCAGGCGTGGCCGCAGGAACAGGAAGCTGAGAACTCACATCTTCAAATGCAAGCCTGAAAACAAAGCAGGTGTGGGACAAGAATACCAAACCCCTAAGCTCACCCCCAGTGACACATCTCCTCCCCATAGGCCTCCTCAATAGCACTAACATCCCTGGATCAATTATTCAACTATCTTGAGACATTCTCATTCAAACCGTGACAGGCCCTGAAAAGAAGCAAGCTACAAAAGATGCAGGGGAATATTAAGTGCAGATTATCACATGAATGAGAAAAAATTAGAAGGGCTACAGACTATATGCTCCCAGCTATGAGATGTTCTGAAAAAGCAAAAGTGTGAAAGTAATAAAAGAACACAGGATTATGTTTAGAGATGGTGGCGGGGTAGGGATAGAGGGGAGCGTAATGATGAATAGGCAAGGCGCAAAGTCTTGTTAAGACAGGAAAACTATGCTGCTGGATGCATGTTGTTATATGTTAATACCCACAGAGCACACAGCACCATGAGGAAAGTCTAATGTACACTGGGGACCTAGTGAAATAGTGATGCTTTAAGGTGGGCTCCTTAGAAGTCACACCTACACCAGCCACTCTGGTATAAGATGCTGGTGGTAAGAAGTCTTGTGCACATGGAGGGTCAAGGAGATACTATAAGCTCTCTGTAGTTTTTGCTCAAATTTACTATGACTCTAAAAGTTTTAATTAAAAAAAAAAAGTAAGTCTACTTAATAGGAGAAAAAATGATATACATATGTAAGTGTTAGCTACGTTTAGTGCCTAATTTATGATGTTATAGAATTGCTGATCGTTTCAGGTTTGGAAATGAAACGGAACTTGTTTGCAAACCTACAAGTCATGCTTTAATTAAGAAATATAGTATGCATCTGTTAATGACACTGTAGACACCAGGAAACAATGTCCTTCCCAGGCCCCTCCCCGTGCATCTCTCACTTGTTTTATTCACAGAGCACACTTACGCGTGAGGATATAAAGACACACCTCTTTGTGCATTAGCATTCTCTGAAGTGGGTATTTCATTCTGTAATCAAATGAAAACACTGCTGCAGACAGCGTGTGACAGAAACAAGAAGTGAAAGCAGAGGAAAACAGACTCAAAGAGCACACTTTTATCTGCACGTAAATGTTTTCATTTGTTTTTAAATATGTATTTATTTTGCTGAGGATCCTTTTTTTACTTCCCATATTTCAGGTTTCATTATTTCTGGAGAAGATGAATGCTTCTTTCATTTCAGCTCTCCGCTCCAGTGGGTATTAAGCCAGTATGTATTCATCCTATGAAGAATATAGATTCACACTCTAGGCGGGATGAGCTAAGCTGCTGCCATCTCACAAAGACCTAAGCCTAATTAAGAAGTGTCTTGTGTTTGTGACAGTTACAATGGTTCTTGGGAAGCCTAATGCATAAGAAAATCTCTTTGTGTCTGGATGAGCTCGTCTTCTCTTCTCTAGCTTTAAGGAATGATCTATAAACTTCTAGAATGTTCTCCTGGCTGACGCTTCTGTGTCTGTTCCTGCTAATGTCAAGTCTAAAACAATGACATATGCTCTGTGTTCTTTCTCGATAGGTATTTTCATATCTGAAAAGGAGGTGCTTGCCTCTTCTTGCTAGTATGTTTATTTTAAAGCTAAGGTCAGGATTGGGTTCTGTAATTTCCTAGAACCATTATATCCTGTCGCAGCCTGACAAGGTTGAAGTCCACAGGTTGTGCTTAGCAGAGTCTAACTTAGTGAAGTCTAAACTTTTCATCAGGCTTCAGGGTCAAGGGCTCTATACTTGTGATAATCTGGCTTTTTTTTGTATCATTCCATCACCAATAGGCAAGAGGAAACTGAAGTTCAATGTTTGTGCCCCTCCCCTATCTCCGGAATAAAACATCAAATATGACCCAATTCAAGTTAAATATTAAAGCTATTAGTTTGGGTTTTCTCTCAATTCAATAATCCAAATATCTACCTTGAAATTTAAATTTTTTAACTTCAACAAATAGGTATATTTTAAAAGTCGGGAGAGTTGGTTTAAAACTAGAAACTTCCTCCATAAGCAAAAATAAAATCATGTTATTAAAACTTTGGAATATAACTTCAGGATCCACAATATAGGTGGTGTATATCTTTTAAGAGGCCGTCCTAACAGGAGGCCTTTAGGTCTTTTGAGAGTTCTAATCTTGGAAGAAACTCAGGTAGTTGTCCTACAACCCCTTAGTAACACTCATAAGTGGGTTATTGCAGAAACAAGAGCCTGGCCCCACACAGACCTCTGGCTTCCTGTCTAAGAAAGTGAACTTAGATTTCACCCAGGCTTCCTGCCATAAGACAAGGTCAAGACCCTCATCAGAGCTGGTACAAGACCAGCCTCATGCTCTCCAAGCTCCAGAGCTGAGAAATCAAATAACTGTGAGCTCTCCTTTATAAAGTTATCCTCTCTCGGGTAGCTGTTATAGTGAGAAAAATGAAGTCGTACAAGGTTCTTTACCTAGATCATGCTTCAAGATGATCATGTCAGATTCTTCCCATCGCCATGCTTTCAGAAGCCTATCACCTCACCTTTCAGAAGCCTTGCACCTCATCAAAGATTTTCACTTCCACCACCTCGGCCATTCCTTTGGTATGCTGTTTACATAGAGTGCAGATAATTTCCACATATGGATATATCTATTTCTTATTAATTTATTTACGCCTGTAAACATAAAATGTGAATTTCAAGAGAACAAAGGTCCTGTCTATCGGCCGAACCGTTCCAAATCAGAACCCTTTATTCTCACAGACACATAGGAAGCACAGACTAAGCGTGTTTATGTAAATGTGTAACTATAATATTTATAAACATGTTACAGAAGATTTAACAGAGGTCGTGTAACATAGCGCAAGCTTGCCAAAGAAAAAGTTCTGACAGCTCATGAAAAATGGGGTCTGGGAAGAAAATAAAGGGGTTATAGAGACAGTAAGGATGCCGCTAAAATTAGGACATCCAGGGGACAGGACCTCGGGGAAACTAGTGTAGGGAATCCACTAAACAAACTCCAGCCAGCAAAAACTTTCCATGGAGGGGGCAATATAATGAGGAATCCATAAGACGTGGAGTAACACAGACACCATACTAAACACTGGACAGTTACCAAAAAATGTATTATAGAAGGTTCAAAAATTGAGGGAATCATGCTTAAAGAATTAAAGGAAGGGATGAGAGACAGCTAAGTGGGTAGAGACGCTTGCTAATGAGACCGGTAACCTGACTTCAATCTCTGGTACCCACAGCGTAGAAGAAATGAAACAACTCCCCCATGTCATCCTCTGACCTCCAAATATGTGCTGTGATGCCCCCACCCCCACCCACAATAAATAGATAGATGATAGGTAGGTAGGTAGATAGATGATAGATATAGATAAATAGATAGATAGATGATAGATACATAGAGATGTAATAAAAACTTAAAAGAAAGTGCATTGACAACAATGCAATGAACATAAATATCAATGAAGAGATAGAAATGACTTAAAAAAACACAAATAGAAATTCTGATTTTTGTAAACTATCGCCAGTAGGGGAGTTAAATCTCTAAAATATTTCAATAGCAGGATTGACCTGGCAAAAGATTATATGTTGAAGATATATAATGGAATTATGCTACCAAAAGAAAAAAATGAATAAAAGCAGGTGCTCCTTTGACATGATGAATAACACCAACATATACGCAATGAGAGTAATAGAAAAAACATTGATGCAGAAAGAAATTGAAGAAAAATAGTAGTTAAAGAAATAATAGCCTAAAATCATTCTGGATTTGATTTAAATATTAACATTTAACCCCAAAGAAAATACTCAACAATTTTCCAGTGAGCACAAACACAAAAGAGATATACACCTATAAACTTCAAAGGTACCTTGTTGAGATGGAATTGTGTTCCCAAAAATATGTTGAGAACCAATGCCCTGGGACTACTAAGTGTAACCTTATTTGAAATTAGATTGATCTAATACTTAATCAAGTCCGAGTGAGAGCATATTGAATGGAGTGGACACTAATCTAACCACTAGCATTCTTAGGAGAGAAATTTTGGACACAGACTCACAGGCCATGTGACAGAGGTAGAGACAAGGCTGTAAGTCAAGCCATACAAAGAACTGTCAGAAGGGAGCAGGAACTAGAAAGGAAACTTCAGTGGTTGTCAAGACAGTGTGCTCTGTTGAAGCTTGGGTTTGAGGATTTTATTGCCATTTCTGTGCAACAATAAATTTCTGTTGTTTTAAGTCATTCAAAATTTGTGGAACTTATTACGGCATCAAGAAGAAGCTAGTACCACAGCCTGGCACTACGAGATATGCCTGCAGCCCTGGTACTCAGAAGGCTGAGGCTGGAGGAGTACAAGTTTGAGGCCAGTCTGCTATATAGCAAGATTCCACCAAAAGGAGAGGAGAGAGTGGAGAGAAAAACGGAGAAGGGAGGGTAAGGGAACAGAGGGAAGATGAAAGGAAGACATAAATAGGTAAGCTGTCAAGTGGAAAAAGAGAAAAGCTTGAAAACAGCAAAAATAAAAATATTTCCGTGAACACGTACCGCAGCACAGGGGAGGACAAGATTAACAACTGACTCCCCTCAGAGCGTGGCCATGCAGAGTGGGGGAGGGGCAGGTTTTGTCACTCAGTACTATACCCTAAAAAACCATTCTCCAAAAGCAAAGATGAGACACATACAGACCCAGATAAACAAAGACTCAGAGCATTTGTGGACAGCTTGCAGGAACTCAAATCCACACAAAGATACAAACAGCACCATAAAAAGCATATCAGTAAGCATAATAAGCATTGCATATGTCTTTTCCTTAACCACTCTAAAGACCATGGACATGCAGTAAGTCATAATTATACGGGTTCTGGTGCTGTGATGCACATGTCATCGGTAGCACAAATGAAGGCACAGAGGCTGGACACATAGCTCAGCAGGTAAGAATGCATGCTCAGAAGCCTGAGTGCAACTCCCAGTACCCACATGGGGCACTTACAAACATCTCTAGCGTCTAGGGGACATCACATCCTCTCTGGCCTCCATGCTCACTGCACACACACAGCAAACAACTAAAGCTAAAATGCAGCCAAAACCCCAACAAACGATGTGATGAGAAAGACAGTAAATGAGGAAGAGATTGATAAAAAAAATATAAGACCCGTACAATATACATATTAAAATGGTGAGCATAAATTTATAATCAGAACCGTTTCTGGGGCTGGAGGCATCTAATACCCTCTTTTGGATTTGGAAGGCACCTGCACTACGTACGTGTACACACACACACACACACACACACACACACACACACACACAATTTGAAAAATAAATCTTTTTCATAAAAACTTATTAGTAGTTAATTAAATGTCCATAGGTACAGGCTCTGATCTGAAAGAAAAAATTGCCAGATTGGCTTTTTTTAAAACTGAATACGTGGCTGCTTTAAGAAGGGAACTCAGTCTTTCCTAAAAGGCTGCACATGGAAGGATTGGAAATGAGATGCCACAGGTGTAGTGGTCAGCTAGCTGAAAAGACTAATATCTGAGAAAGTGGATTTTAAGATAAAAAGGTGAGACAAGTAGAAGACACATTTCATAATAACAGAAGCTTGATCATCTAGAAGGTAATACCAATTAAAATTATTGTGCATCTAACAAATTCAAAACCCATGAAGCAAGAAATGACAGCTATGAAGGAAAAATCAGCAATCCAGCAATCACAGTTGGAAGCTTTCTCATTATTACCACTTCAGCAATGGATACCACATGACTCTAAAAATCAGTCAGGGGAAAGGGGGAGCCGATTCAGACCCCTATTGCCTTTAATAAGTGCCAAAAAAGAGGCAGCTCAGGTTTAAAATGTGATCTTTTCAACAAATGGAGTTATTACAACTTCAAACCCATGTGCAAACACATACACACACACACACATACACACACACACACACACACACCTGAATATGCCTTACACTCTACAAAATTAACTAAAACTATTTTATGGAATGCAAACATTCGATTTTAAAATGCCTCAAAGAAAAATGAGGAAACAAAACCTTTTGGTCTTAAAATTAACAACAATTTCTTCTGTGTGACACAATAAGAATTACACGAAAAGGAATGTGTTTTTTAAAGGTTTTATTTTTAATTTTATTTATGTGTTTGGAGGGTGGCCATATGAGAGCACAGGTACCTCTAAAGTCCAGAAGAGGGCATCAGATCCTCTGAAACTGGGGTTACAGGGAGTTGTGTGCCTCTGCTCATGGATGATGGGAACCAACCCAAGTCCCCTGCAAGAGCAGCAAGTGCTCTTAACTGCTGAGCCATTTCTCTGGCCCCCAAAGAAATGCATTTTTAAGGTGAATTTGTAATTTATAAAAATTAACACGTATTCATTGGATGACAATGTTAGGAAAGTGGACCGATCAGCCACATTTGAGGAGGAAATAGTCACAAGCTCTATGGGGATTTGTCTTGTCGTTGTTGTTTCCTGAATTTTTTGAGGTATAATTTTATTACATTTCTCCCTTCCCTTTCCTCCCTCCAAACTCTCTCGTGTATCCCTCCCCACTCTACTTTAAATTCACAGCCTCATTTTTCACCAATTATTGTTGCATGAAGGTAAGGACATGCATATACTTACATATTCCTAACTAAACCCTTTTCGGTCTGTATAATGCTACCTGCATTATGTTTTCAGGGTTGACCATTTGGTACTGGACAACCAATCATCCCTCGGAAAGGCCATCTCTCCCATTCCCAGCTTCCCTCAGTCCTCTGTAGTGGTTTGTTTAGGGTGGAGGCCTTGGGGGCTTTCCTGAATCCAGCTTGGTGTATCCATTTGTGTCATTCTTATTTGGCCCACATTTGAGCCAAATGGTGAGACTTATGGTTATAGCTAATGAAGTCATGGTTGTGGAAGGAAAATCTACTACCACTAATTTACTAAACCAGCATAATCCGTAACAATGATCTACAAATAATTGTTCTTATACCCACAAATACCCACTCCTTATCAAGCAAATACATGTTTAACAAAGTGACAGTCAATAGGAAATTTTTAAGAAGGCAAAGTCATGGATACTCCACAGAGAAATCATCAAAAATATCAACCTTCATTAGCGTTTCAGATAATTCTAATAAAACCACACATGACACAATAGTACACCTGTTAGAATAACTAACACTGGAAGACTCGTCATTATCAACTGTTAGAAGATTTGGGGACCCTGGGATTCTCATGTTCTGCTGATAGAAATGTAAGATCTTCCAAGCAGTTTGTAGTTTCTAAAAGGGTCACAGATGTAATATGTTGGCCATGTGGTTTCGATAGCCCACTTCTGCATCTATGGATTTTCTCCACAGAAACAGAGAGATCTGGTTTCTTTTCAGATCTATACTTAAATGTTACAGTAGTGTGTGTGTATGTGTGTTTGGGGGAGGGGGTAATGATGATGATCTAAAACTTCAAACAGTCTAATGACCATCAACAGACAGATGGACAATCAAACATTGATATGTTCCTACAATTGAATACAGTTGAGCATCTGAGAGCACAATCTACTGACACATACAACAACACAAGTGCCTACCAACACACTTGTATGGAATGAAGGAAACCATGCTTTAAAAAGAGTAACATTTCTCTAAAGGGGAAGACAGTAAGTATCAGGCTCTGGGAGCCACTAGAGTCCCAATCATAACTATACTTCCCAGTTGTACAGCAAAAACAGTCAAACAGGAAAGTCAGTGTGGGGATTGGAGAGATGTCTCAGTGAGTAACAGAGCTTGCCATGCAATCCTGAGGACCTGGGTTCAGTCCCCAGACCACACAGAAGAGGGAGGGAACCAAATCCCAAAAATTGTTCTCTGAACTGCACACACACACACGCACACGCACATGCACACGCACGCACACACCTTCTGAAGAACCTGTGTATAGCATGGACACACACATACCACATGCATATATATACACACACACACAGTGATAATAAATAAAAACTTTGTAAAAATTAGTGTGGCTGTGTGCCAATAGCATTTAGCTGAACTAAATCTAACCAACAAGCTATTGTATGTTGATTTTTGTTTGTAAAAAGTGCAAACCAATCTACTGTGACAGATAAAAACTATGTGGTTGTGGAGGTGGGAAGCAGACAGGAAGGAGGAATTCCACAAGACTAGGAGGGAGCTTTGGCAGAAGATGGCAATAGCAATTATCTTGATTATGGTGATTGTTTCACAGGTGCACACATATATTAAAATCTAATAAATTATGAATTTTAAATATGTATGGTTAATTATATGTCAATTATATACAAATAAAGCTATTAAAAATAAATTAATGTATTTTATCACATTAACAATAAATTAGAAACATTATATTAGCATATTAATACATTCATAATTTTTTTAATTTGGTATCTCCTCATGATATATCCTCACAACAGAGTAGCATATAGCATATATTCCATAAAAGTAGTTATGAGGGGGACTTAAGAGTATAAAGGGAAAATGTGGTGTAACTACACTAGCTTCTGAAACAACTAGACTGTTACTTCAAGTCCAAATAAGCAAGCAGATAATGTGCACATTAAAGTTAATAGTAGCTACCTTGGGGGCTAGAGGGATGGCTCAGGGATTCAGAATGCTTGCTGCTCTTGCAGAGGATCTGACTTTGTTTCCCAGCACCCAGGTCAAGACTGCTCAAAACTACCTATAACTCCAACTCCATGGAATCTGATATCCCCCTCTGGCCTCTGAAGGAACTGCACTCATGTGCACATACACACAGATACATAATTAAAAAATAAAATACATCTTTTAACAATGATAACAATAATAGCTATCTTACTGGCCTTAAACTACAACCAAGGAACCAGTGGTATTTAAACTCTAACTCTCAGTGTAGTTTGTGCTATGGTTACTTAGTCTAATGTGTTATAACATATATAGACTGTGGCATACTGTACCCAGTGGATTCACTAATAATCAATAATAATGAGCTGGTTGCACTTAAAACTACTTATCATGTCAATTTTCAACCACACACTAATATAGAGAAATCATAATGATGAATTTCCCTGGGCTCAAAACACAGCTTCCACAGCAAGCATCTGCCCTTCCTTATCATCTGCCCCTTTTTCTGGCTGAAGAATGTCAAAATTAATCTCCAAACATTACAGTATTTACCTGAAAACACTTGAATATATCTGAGACGGGTTTTTTGAGTTGAGGACCACGCTGGCTCACAGCTTCGGACACTAGGTATCTGAGATCACAATCTTTGCTCACTGAGTGCTGTCTCTTTTCCTGCTGCTCTAATCTCTAAGATGAGATTTTCTCAAAGCTACAGCAGTGATGTTCCTCCTACCTTCCATCCCTCATCTGCCCTTTCTTCCTCCTTCTCTTCCTCTTCCCATACCTGGAAATTTGGCATCATGTTCTGAAAAGCCTTCCTGTCTACTCCAACTCCCTCTCCTTCTTCCTCTCCACATGTCTCCCATAACAAACTAATTTAATCTAGTCTATTATAATCTTGGCAGCTGATTCTTCAACACCAGAATCACACTAATAGTAAATGTAAAACCTGGTTTAAAAAACTGAAATGAGGCCAGGCAGTGGTGGCACACACCTTTAATTCCAGCACTCAGGAGACAGAGGCAGGCAGATCTCTGTGAGTCTGAAGCCAGCCTGGTCTACAGAATGAGTTCCAGGACAGCCAGAGTTACAACAGAGAAACTCTGTCTAAAAAAAAAAAAAACAAAACAACAACAACAAGATGAGGATGAGGATGAGGATGAGGATGAGGATGATGATGATGATGATGAAAATCTGAGTCCATTACATGATTGATAAGGCAGTAAATGGGATTAGAATTAGAAAATACCTGAACAGAATTCCAAATAATTTATGTGGGTATCCTATATTCAAGGAGGAAACCTATAGTTCTCCACCCCCCACTCCCCCCCAACATATACTCTTTCACTGTGATGAGATTCCTATCAAGGGAGAAGCTACCAAAGGAGAGTGCTCTGACAAACCAACTTCCAGAGGCTCTGCAGGAGGAGTTATGCATGCTAAAAGGTCACAATCCCAATTTATGGAAGAAAATACCAGACTAATCCCCAAAGATGGCTGCCTACAAAATACTTAGCCTGCCTCCTCCTGACCAACGGTGTCACTAGAAAACAGGAAAGTCTGAGAGTGAATCCTATGAAGCCATGACACATAAATGTAATATGGTGTCCCAGGTGGCATTCCAGAACAGAAAAAAAAAAAAGATGACAGGTAGAGATGAGGGAAATCTGAATAAAACATTAACCTTAAATAATGTATTAATATTGCCTGTTACTTATAATAATTGAGCATCTCAATGACAGGTATCAATAGCAGAGACTAAATATGGGTTTTGTGGAAACTCTGTACGCTTTCACAGTTTTCTATATATCTAAAACAGTTCTAAAATAAAAAGTTTAAAATAAAAAAAAAATCTATAAGCCAAATGCCACGTGGATTATGATTACAACAACTAATGTTTACTTCGAACTTTTCAGGCTACAAAGCACTTTCTACTGCATTAACTCACTAAATGATAAATCCATTACCTTCCAGGATTTTATGATGAGATCATGTTATAAAGCTTGTCTGAAAAACACATTAATAAAACATGCAACTGTCATTATTTCAATAAAATCTTGTTCTGCTCAGGAAAAAAAAAATGAATCATGAAGGACCAGAATTTACCAGCACAGCTCTTAATTTCTGGCAAATTTCACATCTCTGCTCTATGTGTCAAACCTGCTCTGGGCATGTTGGGCTTCTATTTTGCAGATCTCTAGTGATGTTAACAGCAGTTCTGCATACTTAATGAAATCCCACCACGCATTTGCAACAAATCGCTCACCTCTCCCAACCCCAGAGAGCAATGGAGAAGTGGAAGAAAAAGAGCTGGTGATGCATTCTCTCCCTCCTCACCAGAGCAGGGAGCATTATTGACAGCCTAGAGCCTGCCAGAGCTCTGTCAGCCACTCTGGCATCCCAGCAGTGGGCTTTTCCCTGTGCACCTGTCTCTCTCCGTCTCCTCGACCTACCCCCTCATTCTACATCATGCCTCTGCTCCTTCCTTTTCCCTTGCTCATGAATCATTTTCCTCTTCTTCATTGCTTTAAGTTAATCAGGAAAAAAAATTAATTTCAAATCTTACAGGTGCCTGTATGGGGTTCTCAGGAAAAAGAACAAAAAAGGTGACTAGGTATACATTATAATTTTTTGTAAAACACACAAGTCTGTCTCCACACATGTGTTTGGAGTACTCTGGGGGGAAAAGAACTAAGTATACATTATAATTTTTAAAAATATGAGACTGTCTCCACACAGGTACTGAAACTCTTTTACCTACTAAATTTCTCATTTTATTTTTCCTTGATATGATAACTAGTTTTAATTGTCCTCTTAACACAACGTGGAGTCACTCGGAAAAAGAGTTCAGTGAGAAGCCCTCTGGATCAGGTCGTTCTGTGAGCACATCTACTGTCATGATTATGTTAATTGATGTGGGATGACCCAGTCTAGAAGTGGGTACCACAGTTCCTGAATTTGGGTTCTGAATTATACAAGAATAGAGAGGAGGTTAGCACAATCTGCGTACACACATTTACTCTTTCTGTGCTCTCGATCATGGATGTGACTAACTGCCTTGACTCCCTACAAATGATGGACCATAATCTGGAATTGCAAGCTGAATAATTCCTTTCTCCCTTAAGTTGCTGGTCATTACGATATTTTATCACACTTGGACATGTAAGAATCAAGTAGCAGGATTGGAGAGATGTCTGTGTGCTTATTGTTCTTCCAGAGGTCCTGAGTTTAATTCCCAGTCCTTACATTGTAGAATGGCTTGCCGATAACTCCAGCTCCAGGAACTCCAACATCCTCACCCGACTTCTGTGGGCACCCCTACATATTTGCCATGTACTCACATGGACATGCAAATAAATAAGCCTTTAAAAGCAAAAAAAAAAAAAAAAAAAAAAAAAAAAATCAAGAGAGAGTGTAACTACAGGGGCAGCACCTGAAATGATTGAAATGTTGAAGTGATTTCAACATTCTAATGGCTACTTAAAGCAAATTACGGCAGTTGTCCTCACTAGCCCGAGGCTATAAAACAGGATTGGAGTGCAGCATAGCGGTAGAGCCCTTGGCATGCACAAGGTGCTGAATTTAATCCCTACCATGAAAAAAAAAGAAGAGGGGAGAAGGAGGAGAAGAAAGAAGGAAGAGGAAGAGAGGAAGAGAAGGAACAGAGGAGAAGGAGGAGGAGGGGAGGAAGAGGACAAGGAGAAGGAGGAGAAGGAGGAGGAAGAGAGGAGGAGGAGAAAGGGGGAGGAAGAGGAGGAGAAGGGGGAGGAGGAGAAGACGGGGGAGGAGGAGGAGGAGTAGGAGTTACTAGTTACTTTCTGGCTACTAATGACAAAACAGCTGACAAGGGATGGAAAGTAAGCTCAGCTGTTAAAAGCTAAGGCTCACAAGTGAAATGTCAAAACATTCAACAGAAAGGAAGGATTTATTATGGCTCACAGTTTGAGGGTTCAGTCCACCAAGGCAGGGGAGGCATAGCGGCCGAAGCACAATGCAGCCCATTAAGTCCTGCTATAGGTCAGGAAGCAGGGAGAGATGAACGTTGTCACTCAGCAAGCTTTCTCTTTTTGTATCTAGTTCGGGACCTCTCAGACCATAGCATAATGGTGCTGCCCATACGTAGAGTCTTCCCATCCTAGTAAACACTCACAGGCATACCAGAGGCTTGTCTTCTAGGTGATTCTAGATCTTGTCCAGTTGACAATCAGTATTAACCCTTGCACACATAAACTGAAATGAAGACTCTCACGCAAATGTGGCTAAGCATCAGGCAAGAAGACTCAAGGTCCAGCTTTGAACTCAGCCCACTCCTCTAGCCCTCATTGTCCTTTGTTGTAAAGTCAGAATTTAACAACAGCACCTTCCAGCATTGTGAAATTTAAAGGCAACAGCATTTAGGGCATGTTACCATCATTTGCTGAATATTAGGAACGAAAGTGTTCTATTTGGGATGACAGTTTGCATAGAGCACATTGATTCTTGCTTCCAGATCCATACTGTGTAAACATATCGGAAATCTATCTTGGTCTCAGAATAATACATGTTAGGGTTTTCCTATTCTGGTATTCCTTGAAATAAGTATCGAGCATTAAATTATAGAAATTATGTACATGATATTAATAACAGAACCATAGATGGATAGCACAATACGGGTATCTAGCCCCAAGCCTGGCATTTATTTTTGAAAGGCAAACTCTGATTAAATATGGATGTGATTTAGAAGACAAAATGATCAGTATCCCAACATCTCTTTCAAAGCAATGATTTTAATCTTCTTTAACACAACCACTTAGCAGTATTCTTAGCATGCAAGGAATACACACGTTGAGCGAATGAGTGGGTAAGTGAATGTTAACAAATCTATTGAAACTTTAGAAAATAAGACCCAGCTGTACCACTCCTGGGCATATACCCAAAGGATACTCGATCCTACCAGAAGGACACTTGCTCAACTATGTTCATAGCAGCTTGATTCATAATAGCCAGAAATTGGAAACAACCTGGATGCCCCTCAACTGAAAAATGGATAAAGAAATTGTGGTACATTTACACAATGGGGTATTACTCAGCTATTTTTAAAAAATGACCTTAGGAGCTTTGCAGGCAAATGGATGGAACTAGAAAAAATAGCATCCTAAGTGAGGTAACCCAGTCCCAGAAAGAAAAACATGGTGTGTACTCACTTATATGTGAATATGAACTGTTAAGCAAAGGAGAAAGGTGTTGCAGTCCACAAACCCAGAGACGCTGTACAACAAGGAAGGCTCCAGCGGGATCTCCCTGGTAAAGTGAAAATAGAACAGATGGTGGAGGTGGGCCTGGGGAGGATGGGAACAGGGAGCAGAGGGGACCAGGAGGAGGAGAAGAATGGAGGGAGAAAATATATGGAGAGACAACCAGAATTAGGGGATAATTATGCTGTGATTTTGATCTAGTGCAGTGAAATTCACTGGAATCAATGAGGGAGACCATGCAAGAATCTCTAGTAATCGGGGATAGGAGACCTAAACAGGACATCTCCTGTGTCCAGGCAAGGCTTCCAATGGTGGTACTGGGATGCCATCCCAGCCACAAAACCTTAGAACTATGGCCTATCCTCCATGCAGGATCCTCTTTGACAATGGAAGGGCAAAATCCTGTGCCAAAGGAGGGGTCCCCCTGCCTAAAATTGCAGGCAAGGCCAGAGCTAGAGAATGGATAAGCCAAAGATGATTTCTAATGATATCATGCTCTGCTCATATATCAGTGCCTAGTCCAGTCCTCATCAGAGAGGCTCTACAGTTGTATGTTGCTGTGGTGGCTCAGCAAGGATGACAAGGAGGCATTTTCATAGATGTAAACCCTGCCAGACCTCAGCAGAGGGAATCACCATCATGGCAAACACCATGCTCGACAGTAGAACCCCAAATATCTAAACTCAGGTGTTTTTACTGATACAGAACTCAAGTCTTCTACTGATAGCACATGCAGATCATTAGCAATCAAACACATCCCCCACATGAATCCCACACCTGCAAATAATACAAAACGCAAGACTTATGGAGTCCCTCATCCAACAGTGCATAAAAGAATTATTTTATACATTACTAAAAATAAACTTCTACAACATTTCCCCTTTTCTGTATAAGACAATAAAATTGCTTTATCTCTATAACACAATTTAACACTACACCAGCAAAAGAATTTAAAAGAGGAACATTTGTGAGGGTTGCTAATGCACAGGACCAAATGAAACCAAACATCTATCAAGCTTTTTACAATGACTTTGGACAGCAGAAAAACATTATCAATGTCCAATTATCTGGAATTCAATCACAATCTTCTGAGTTCCTCCAAAGGGCTTGGATCACTTCTCTGATCTGCCCTCTGCAGCACACACAGTTTGTCCTTCAGGATCTGGCTGGCTTCATTCCACTGCTGCTACTGTTCTTGGTGGTCATCCCATGGTACTGGTGTCTTCAGAACACTGCTGGGGTCCTTTGCTGCAACTGGGCTTCACTTTCACCAATAGCCTCTCCTGAGCCCTTTTCATGGTGCCAAGCTTCAACTTCTTTGCGTGACCCCTTCAGTCCTGGCCTTCAACTGCTATTGAGGCTGCACTTTCACTAATGGCCTCTCCTGGGCTCATTGCCAAGCCTCAGTTGCTTTTCATGACTCCATGTCTTCAAAACCACCACCACCTGGGTGACTCTTACAGTATCAAGTTCAGCTACCAGCACATACAACCTCAGTCAGTTCTGGAAGACAGCTTCTGTATGCTGAGGAAAACACTTTCTGGATTTTAGGATAAGAGTCTGGTTTGCAGGAAACTAGTCCTTGTCTGCAGGAAGGGTTCCCTTGTGGGTGGAGTTCTCATCACCATCATCAGTATCTGGACCACTTGTAGTCAGATTTGCAGGGGGAAAAATGGTCAGTTTAACTAAGTAGTTTTTGGCTCTAAGCAACAGGGGCTCCTAGGCCAGTGGGAAGAATATCCAGCCAAAAAATCCTGGGGATTTGTCATTTCCCTCTGCCGTTACTACAGAGAAACATGCGCCCTTCTTTATAGACCTCAAACACAATATCTTGAGCTTCATACACACACAAAAGCTATCAGAAAACTCAGTTTGCAAAACAATATGCTACCAGCAGTGGCAGGAGGGAGCATTGGCTCCATGATCAGGAGAAGCAGTTAGAACCTTGCTTTTTCCTGTTCCCAGCTGATTCTTTATCTCTAAGGGCCTCCACTCTGGCTTTCACCTCAGAGCCTTTATCCTCATTTATTTATTAATTTCACAGCCTTTTCTCTTCATAGAGACTTATTTCCTTTCTCTCTCTCCTCTTCCTTCATGTGCCTTCAATTAACACCTTCATCTCTATCCTCTACTAGCTCCCCTAAGGATACTTTACAAGATTCTGTGAGGTCTGGAGTTTCTTCCTCTTCTTCCTTGTCTCCATGTTGGATTAGCTGGTGTGATGTCCTGCCCTTCTTTACTTTCTGCCATACCCTATATGAGTGGTAACTCTGGGAGGACTGTTCTTTTCTGGGGAGAAGGGGTAGTGTTTGTGGGTGGGGATAGGGTGTAGATCTGAGCGAGAGGGGAGATGGGGGAACTGGAAGGATTGGAGGGATGGGAGGAGGGCAGTTGGGATATATTGTATAATTTGTATGAGAGAAGGAATATATATATATGTGTATATATATATATATGACTTTAGAAAATATTTAAATGAAATATCTGATGAGTATTAGTTACCTCACCTAGTAGATAATGAAATAATATTAGTTTGTCTTTCCTATATGATAGCTAAAAAATAATAAACCTACTTTGGCCATCTATTAAAGCACACCCTTAGTTAGCTCTGTTTGCTGTCATTTTCTTCAGGAAACTACAAAGTTTGGAGCAAGAGACTGAATGCCAGGATTGGATCAGGAAGAAAGGCGATCCCATGGTTTAAGACAGTGGGCTAGCCTCTTTTACTGTGCTGGTATGCATAGATATTTACATAGTAGTGTTAGAAATGATTTGCCTCAGAAAAGCCCAGTGATGTTTTCACACCCCTGGACCTCAAAGTGGCTCTCCTAGGAGGAAGACGTGAATAGCATATCAGCCAAGTATTTTTTTCAAGCAGATAGTTTTTTTCTTAAAGTTAGACCATGATGGTCTTTCTTATCAGTTTATTTTTTGGTTATGTTTTTAATGTGTATGAGTGTTTTTGCCTGTGTATAACTCTGAAACCACATGCACATCTGGTACTCACAGAGTTCTGAAGAGGATGCCCAGTACCCCTAGAACTGGAGTTACAGATGTTTGTAACTCCTTGGTCCTCTGAAAGAGCAACCAGTGTTCTTAACCACTGAGCCATCTCTCCAGGCCTCTGAGCTTTCTGTTTGATAAATAAGACAGGTGCCCACTCTCCCTACTCTCCTCTAACTTGCAAGCAGTTGTTAAAGAGTATGCATTATGTCCACAAATGAGACCATACGAAGGTGGCACCCATTTCTTTAACATATAGACAAATTGTTAGACAGAATTTGTCACCCTTCAGAAAACAACAATTTGCAGCATTCAGTATGGACGAGTCACACAGTGCATGGTACCTGTAACTCCATTCATAGGCACAGCTCTCTGAATATATGAGACTATGAGCTACAAAGAAACTTAGCGGTGCTCAGAGAAGCCTTAAGCAAGTCAATAAACTGAAAGCTGGAAAATAGGTCACAGTAAAAGTCACGGTAAGGCCAAGTTCCAAATTCAGTGGGGATATGGCTTTTTGACCTACTACCAACAAAGATTGAAATGTTATTCATTTCCCCCAGATTTTTATGTAAATTTAATTTTCATGAAATTGTTGACTTGCTAACCTTGGAGACTGGTGATGTCTCTATTAATCTACAAAATGAGTCTTAATCATGAGTTCCTCAGACAAGTACTTTTTCATCCCCTTTATGGTTCACTTTCTTTGCAAAATATTATGCTGTGCCCCTCCCAAACTGTATTTACTGGACAGAAAACGAAAAGACATATGAATGTTTCATAATGTCCTACCCCCCAAAGGAATGATTCTTGGAAGCCAGATAATTACTCCCTGAGCACTCAACAAAAACTATAGCTTATCTGAAAGTCTGTTCTTCCTCATAAAATAAGAGCAAAGAAATTTACCCAAAACATGTAGGGAACAACAAAAAGCAAAAGGTCAAAGGTGATTTACAGAGTTACAGTGTTAAGCAGCCTTAAACTTAGACTGAGATTTCTTTTCCCACTACTAGAAAATTGAACTTTCTATTTTAATCTGGGGTTTTTCAAAATAGTAGGGAAGAGGGTGGTGACTGCCTTTGATTCTCATTAAAGTTTCTTTAATTCACGTATGGATTTGTGAAAGAAATTGATTTCAGCTATCAGTTACATTGGACCAACTCTCCCACTGAGAACTACTGTCATAGCAGGATACATTTTTAAAAGTCTGTTTGAAGGAATCAGAGAGCTATCAAATCAGTAAGAATTCAAAGAATCAAGAACCCAGGGAGAGAAGCAGAGAGTATTTAGGAGTGCTTTTACCCTGAAGGCATTTTCTAACTCCCAAGCAGCACCCACTGGGATGAAAATCATAGCAAAATGTAAGTGGTGGCTACCCATATATCCTAGTTGGATTTCTCTGAAAAGAGACCGTGAGAGGATTTTAAGTAGTCCGTTTGAGATATGCACGGAGCATCAAGAGGGAAGTGAGAGCAGATGGAGAGGAGGCAGCCTATAGTGGGGTTCCCTTTCACTTAGCAAGATTCAGAGGAGTGTTGTAGCTTAACACTGTAGTAGCCAAAAACAGGACGGAGCACCAACCTTAGATACATGATGCCTAAGGGCTGAGGATGCCGGGTAGTTATGCACCCTTTCCTATTAGGCATTGGTTGGAGAATATTCCTTAGAGTGTTCATTAATTCCACAGCACATGTAGCTTCCTATGGATACAAACAAAGAAGCCTTCTAGCATAACCTTTCAAGCGTGAAAATGCAGATATCGGTGATTGCCGATTGTCCAGAGCACACTGATGTAAGCACTGGGGCTTATGAGTAACAACTGACAGCATCTGCCGCAGCCAACCCTTGGAAATGTTCAAAACAACACATACCCCAAGGTCAGTGTGTTCTATTCTGTCAGCACTTCTTCAAAGTCTAATTTTTAAAACCAACATATGCAGTAACAATTTTGTGAAGTGAGAAATATGTCTTGCCGAGCATGGTGGAGTTGGGATGTGACTTTAATCTCACCATGTAGGAGATAGGAAGATCAGGCATTTAAGTTCAGGCTCAGCTACATAGGGAGTTCAAGGTCATCCTGGACCATAAGAAGCCCTGCCTCAAAACACCAAAGAAGGGCAGATGTGTGTCTGTAGCTTCATCTAAAAGTTACAACTGATACAGTGTTCTCCTTGCATCTTTTGTCATACAGATAAACTCTCTTAATAATTGGCCAGCTTGTCTAAAGAGCTGGCATAAACCGGATCCTTATCCTTAAGGGCTATGGTTCCATGGTTATCATAGTCTGTCAGGCCATGCTTTTCCCTGTTCATTTTGGCTTAATCACCAGGCATGGACACACAGTGAATCTTTCTGCCTTCATTAGGAAACAGACTCCATTCCCTCACGATAATAATGGCCATTTCCCATCGACAGGATGTAACTTCATAAAATGCATCTGTACTCCTGTTGAGAGACCAGAATGACTAATGGAGAGCTGTAATTTGAGCTTGCTGTGTGGCCTATTAGAAGTGTCTCTCTACTGGGAGCTGAAGCACAAATTTCTCAAGTGGGTCATTGGAGATAGTGAATGAGGCTGTTCCCTCTCCCACTTTTGGTTCTAAACTGTAGAGGATTCCATGATGACACTTTCAGGATGTCTGTGAGAGCTTCATTATGGTCATAATAACAGTAAGATGTTATTTACCCCCATCACTGTTAACATTTACATGGATCCCAGATACAGTGGTGATTGGTGATGGTGCTTTGTTAGCACCTCTCAATCTTCTGTTTTTACCTGGTATTTTCAGGATCAAGATTAGCGAGTTGACTAGAGCTATGACCACCAAATCTTCATCCTTGAAGTCCATGGGGTGGAGATAAACCCGCCATTTCCCTCAGGTACACCATCACTACTGTATTAACTACTTTTCTTGTTGATGTAATAAGATACCTGACATGAAGCAACTTAAAGGAGGAAGGGTTTATTTTTGGCTTATGGTTTAAAGGGATACAGTCCATCATGGTGAAGACATGGCAGCAGCGGGGGAAGGCACAGTAACTAGAGCAGGAGGCTGGCTGATCATGACACAGCCCTACTCAGGAATCAGAGAGTAAACTGAAACTGCAACTGGGCTATGAAATCTCAATGCTCACCCCAACACACACCCACTTTCTCCATCAAGGTCCCATCCCCTAAGGTTCCAAAGCCTTCTAAATAGCACCACCAGCTTAGGAATACATGCTCAGACACGTGAACTTTGCAAATTCAAACCATAACAACTAACTCTTTGTATCTTAACCAAAAGAAATCTTTATGTATTTCCACATCTTTCCACAAGGCAGATAACAAATGTAAGCTGTCCGCCAATGATGCATATACATATTTTGCATGCATAATAAATACCAGATGATTTCTTAGGGTGATGGGGAAAAAACATTGGATTCACCGGAGAGAGATAGGGTAAGACTCCATTGGTGGTCTGACGTCCATTTTTCCTTTTCTAGAAGAGAGATGCATTTGGCCTTTGGGTTTAAAGTAATCTAAGACTCTAGGATGAGGATTTGAGCACAAATTGTTTATTCTTGAAAGGGACATGGGGAGGTAATGCAGAGAAGGGAATTACAGGAAACTAGTTAACCACAGGAAACAGACTGGGGAGGTTAAAACAATGATTAAGACACACAATTATCCCACTCAAGGAGAACGATTATATTTATACCCTTATAACTGCCAATCATCAGGTAAGGACTACTTGGAAGGACTCTTAATTCTTGAACACTGTTAATGTCACTATATGAAGAAGTTGAACAAACTTTCAGACAAATACATAAGACATACATATATACATACGATCTGACCCTCAGTGGAGTAGAGCTGTAGGTAAGTCCCTGACAGTATCAACTGTGGAATCAAAGAAGAGTAGTAGAGCTTTCCAATTTTTCAAGGAAACTTTACACCTATCAAAGTGTGAATCCTACAATCAAGTAGAGGAGGGAAATAGCACATTCCCCCACAGCTGACAGTTACCACTACAATAAAACTATGGAAGCCAAAAAAGATGATGGAATGGCATCGAACTACTTGGAAGAAAATCATTTCAGCCTAGTAATCTATACCTAAGAAAAAAACATCCTCCAACATCAAAACGAAATGAGTTCTAGCAAAACAATATGAAAACATTCAGCAACAATCAAAATGTTTTAAGTACTAAGAGTACCTTGTGTTCCGAAAAATATTAGTGAGGTATTAGAAATTATCTGATATATACAATAAAAGCTTAGTTAAATACAAATGTATAGAATAGTGTCAGAAAGAAATTTTGTAAGACTGCTTAAAATAAAATAAAGCCCAAATAATAATATGTGGGTAAAGAATATTACATAGTAAGGTTTTTTTGTTTTGTTTTGTTGTTTTTTGAGACAGGGTTTCTCTGTTGTAACTCTGGCTGTCCTAGAACCCACTTTGTAGACCAGGCTGGCCTTGAACTGATCTGCTTGCCTCTGTCTCCCAAGTGCTGGGATTAAAAGCATGTGCCACCACCGCCCAACTCACAGTAATTTTTTAATAACTAAACCCTGGCAGGGTGGTGCATACCTGTAATCTCAGCAGTTGGGATGTAGAGGAAGAGGACATCACCATTTCAAGACCAGTCTTGGCTACATAATGAGACCCCATGTGAAAAAAATGTAAGATTTACATATAATATAAACACTGTCCCTAACTATACACAAAGCTATATCTAACAGAAGAAAAGGAATCCTTTAATGTTCATATTCATATTCATAAAAGGAAGAAATGCTGATATTCTTGGCTTTGACATTATTACAAAGTTTTCTTTTTTTTAAACTGAGGTCTTTGACTTTTTATTAATTAAATTTGTTCTTTGACAATTTCACACAGTCACATAATGCATACTGACCACTCTTACACCCCACACTTCCCATATCTCCCTCTACCCATGTCTACGGCCACCTCCTTCCCTACAAATCTCTTTTTTCATGTTCATGCCTTTTTATTATTTTGTTGTGTGACCCACTAAGTTTAAACAAGCCCGTCTGTGTAACCATGGATATGGAGCTATCCGTTGGAACCTGGTAGGCTCAGTAGTGGATGCACAAGTGAAGACAACAACTCTCTGTCTCTTAAAATCTATCAATAGCCAATAGTTCAGCAGCGAGGAATAGGGCCCCATGAGCCCCTCCCTATTTCATGACAGACTGTTGGCAGGGCCAGTTTTGTGTGGCTCCAATGCAGGTAACCCCAGTTGTGAGTTCATGATTGCAATGATTGTATTCAATCTGGAGCAGTGGTTCTCAACCTTCCTACTACTACAACCCTCTAATACAGTTCCTCATGTTGTGGTGACTCCCCAACCATAAAATTATTTTCATTGATACTTCATAAATGTAATTTTGCTACTGTTATGAATCTTAATGTAAACATCTGATATGCAGGATGATCTAAGGCCACCCTGGTGAAAGGGTCATTTGACCCTCAAAAGAGATACAACCCACTGGTTGAGAACTACCAGTTTAGAGGATAGCATTTGCAGAACATCACGAGGGTTTTGCTATATAATGCAAGAAAACCTGGAATTCACTATACCAGCTGGCTTCAAACTTGTGGCAATCCTCTGCCTATGCCCTTGAGGGCTGGGAATACAGATAGGCACCACCATGCCCACAGCAATGTTGGCACTTAGAATAGAAGTCTCCATCTCAGTGAGTTTTACAGTGAAAGGGGAAGGATGTGAAGCAATTTAAGATCAGAAATTAAAGAAATACAGAACATACACACTATAAAAATAATTCAAAAATTGATTAAAACAAGTAATAAATCTATTAATTCTATGGGAAGGATTTTAAGAGAGAATTTTAAGAATTTAAGAATTTTAAGAGGGAGGGAACACAAAAAGTATCAAGAATAAAACACTTACTATGATTTTTTTAAAAAACTGAAAATTAGGGTTGGAAAGATGGTTCAGCAGTCAAAAGCATGGGCTGTTCTACCAAAAGAAGACTCAGTTTCAAATCCTGGCACCCACACAGTGGTCCACAACCCTCTGTAACTCTAGTTCTAGGTAATCTGATGCTGTTTTCTGACATCTGTAGGCACCAGGCATGCACATGTTGACATACATGAGAAAAAAAAATACCCCTACTCATACACCTAAAAAAATATTTAAAATAACTGAGTAACTTCATATTAATAAATGTGAAAGCTTAGACAAAATGAAGATGGATAGTAAAGCATAATTTATTAAGCCAACACAAAAAGAAATAAATTATATGGTTATCATAGCTGTTAAAAACTGCAGCTGAAGAGCCAGATGTTGCACACACATGTAACCCCAGCACTTGGGAAGGGGAGGAAAGAGGATCAGGAGTGTATGGTCATCTTCAGCTACATAGTTCTAGGTAACCAGACACGAGACCCTATTGCAGAAAACCAACCAATCAAACAATAAATATATTTTAAATCGATACTCATGAAAATCTTCAGAGACAAGTCAAGATTAAGACTTTGTAATTGAAGCCTTTCAAATTTTTAAGACTTAATATCAGCTGTTCAAAAAACTATTCCAGAGAGTAGAAAGAAGAAACTCCTGATAAATTCATTTTGTGGAGAACAACTTAATTATGATCCAAATCTTACCAAACCATGAACATGTATGCAAAATTCTATACAGAGTTTGACAAGGCACTCAGCCAGAATAGGTAGAAAGCCTGCTCACTTAACCCTCCCACAAAAAAGCCCATCTCCCCAAAAGCCAACCCATCACCATGTTCCCACACCCACTCACAACCCTCTCCACCACTGCCACCCATCTGAGTCCCAGATATCAACTCCACCACACATCCTCCACACCCAGAACAAGACAAAGCAGGCAGCCAGAACAGAGAGGAGCCCTGCAAACTCAGTATCTCCGTACCCAGCCCTGACAGAGACTCCCTGCTTGCCAAGGCATCAAAAGAACAGAAAACCAGACAGGAAAAAGAAACCAAGGATCAAGACACTCATCCAATAAAGAAAAACTTAGGAATTTGGCATCTAAACCTAAAATCACCCAAGCCCAAATGCCAAAAGACCAGCATAAGAATGCAGTCAACAACAATCCACAATAATGCACCACCAGAGCACAACTGTCCTTCTACTAAAAGCCCTGACCACCCTGACACAGGCAAGGCAGGAAAACAAAGACCCTAAAACTAACTTTATGAAGATAATAGAGGTGCTTAAAGAGGAAATGAATAAATTCCTCAAAGAACTCAATGAAAAGACCAACAAACAATGGAAGAAATTGAGTAAACTTATCAATGAAACACTGGAAAACACTAATTGGAAGAAACAAATAAATCTTCGAAAGAAATTCAAGAAAAAAAACAAACAAACAAGTGAAGGAAATAAAAGTGCCCAAGACCTGAAAATGGAAATAGAAGCTGTAAAGAAAACAAACCGAAAAACCTACAATAGCGATCAGGAACTACAGAGGCAAGCTACAGCAACAGAGTACAAGAGATGGGAGAGAGGATCTCATGAGTTCAATGTACAATATATAAAGATAGATACATTGGTAAAGGGAAATATTAAATCCAAAAAATTACTAACACACAACATCCAGGAAATCTGGGACACTGTGAAAAGGCCAAACCTAAGAATCATAGGAATAGAGGAAGGAGAAGATTCCCAGCTCAGAGGACCAGAAAATGTTTTCAATAAAATTATTGAAGAAAATTTTCCAAACCTAAAGGAAGATATTCCTATAAAGGTACAAGAAGCTTATAGAACACCAAATAGACTAGACCAGAAAAGAAAGTCCCCTTGACACATAATAGTCAAAACACTAAACATACAAAACAGAGAATACTAAAAGCTGTAAGAGAAGAAGGAAAAAATATATATAGGCAGACTTATTAGAAGTACACCCAAATTCTCAATGGAGACCTTAAAAGCCAGAAGGGCCTGGACAAAAATACTACAGACTAGAGTCTGGCACACAGATGCCAGTCCAGACTACTATACCCAGCAGGACTTCCATTACCATAGATGAAGAAAGCAAAACATTCCATGATAAACACAAATTCAAACAATAATTTATCTACAAATCTTGTCCTACAAAAGGTACTAGAAGGAAAACTTCTAGTTAGCTACACTCAGGAGGTTAACTACACTCAGGAAAACACAAGAAATAAATACTCTCGCACCATCAAAATCAAGAGAAAGGAAACACACACACACACATACACACACACACACACACACACACACACACACACACACCACAACCCACAAAAAAACTACAAAATAGCAGGACCTAACAATCATGTGCCATTGATATCCCTCAACATTAATGGACTCAATTCCCCAATAAAAAGACACAGACTAACAAAATGGATGTGAAAACTAACATCAAAGATAAACATTACCTCAGAGTAAATGGTTGGGAAAAGATTTTCCAAGCAAATGGACCCAAGAAACAAGCTGGTATAGCCATTCTACTATCTAACAAAATAGATTTCAAACTAAAATTAATCAAAAGAGATGGGGAAGGATACTTCATACTCATCAAAGGAAAAATCCACCAACATGTTCAATTCTTAACATCTATGCCCCTAACACAGGAGCTCCCACATTTGTAAAGGAAACATTATTAAAGCTAAAGCACACATTGACCCTGACACAAATAATGGAAGATTTGAATACCCTGCTCTCACCAAATGACGGGACATCTAGAAAAAAACTAAACAGAGAAATACTGAAACTAACAGTTGTTATAAACCAAATCAGCCTAACAGATATTTACAGAACATTTCATCCACACACAAAAAAATCTACCTTTTTCTCATCACATCACAGAACCTTCTCCAAAATTGACTATAACTTTGGCCAAAAAACGAGCCTCAATAGATACAAGAAAACTGAAATAACACCCTGCATCCTGTCAGACCACCACGGATTAAAGCTGGATTTCAGCAACAACAGGAGGCCTACAAATTCATGAAAACTGAGCAACTCTCTATTGAATGACTACTGGGTCAAGATAAATAAAGAAATTAAAGACTTTCTAGAATTCAATGAAAGTAATCCACAACATACCCAAACTTCTGGAGCATATTGAAAGCAGTGCTAAGGGGAAAATTCATAGCACAAAGTGCCTAACAGAAAAGAGTGAAAACATCATTAAGAGCACATCTGGAAGCCTTGGAACAAAAGGAAGCAAGCACACCCAAAAGGAATAGACTGCAAGAAATAATCAAACTGAGAGCTGAAATCAATAAAATAGAAACAAAGAAGACAATACAAAGAATTAATGAAACAAAGAGCTGGTTCTTTCAGAAAATCAAAAAAAAAAAAAAAAATAGACAAACCCCTAGTCAAACTAACTGAAAGACACAGAGAGAATATCCAAATCAACAAAATGAGAAATGAAAAGGGGGATATAACTATAGCCACCAAGACAATACAAAGAATCATTAAGTCATACTTAAAAGCCTGTACTCCACGAAATTGGAAAATCTAAAAGAAATGGACAATTTTCTAGGTAGATACTACCTATCAAAATTGAATCAAGATCAGAAAAATAATTTAATCAGACATAAAACCCCTAAGAAAATAGAAGAGTTCATTAAAAGTCTCCTATCCAAAAAAAAAAAAACAAAAAAAACAAACAAACAAAAAGCCCAGGGGTAGATGTTTTTAACTCAGAATTCTATCAGACGTTCAAAAGAGAATTAACACTAATACTCCTCAAGCTAGTCCACAAAATAGAATCAGAAGGAACACTGTTAAACTCATTCTACAGAGCCACTGTCATGCTGATACCCAAACCACACAAAGATTCAATAAAGAAAAAGAATTACAGACCAATTTCCCTCATAAACATAGATCCAAAAATACTCAGTAAATTACTCACAAACCAAATCCAAGAATACATCAAAAAGATCATCCACCATGATCAAGAAGGCTTCATCCCAGAGATGCAGGAATAGTTCAACATACAAAAATCAGTCCATGTAATCCACCATATAAACAAACTGAAAGAAAAAAATGATCATCATCTCACTAGATTCCAAGAAAGCTTTCAACAAAATCCAACACCTCTTCATGATAAAACTCTTGGAAAGACTAGGGATACAAGGGACAGACCTAAGTATAATAAAGGCTATTTACAGAAAGTCCATAGCCAACATCAAATTAAATGGAGAGAAGCTCAAAACAATCCCACTAAAATCAAGAACAAGACAAGGTTGTCCCCTCTCTCCATACCTATTCAATATAGTACTTGAAGTTCTAGCCAGAGCAAAGACAACAGAAGGAGATCAAGGGGATACAAATTGGAAAGGAGGAAGTCAAAGTATCCTTATTTGCAGATGATATGATTATATATATATATATATATATATATATATATATATATATATATATAGAGAGAGAGAGAGAGAGAGAGAGGCAACCCCAAATCACTACCAGGGAACTCCTACAGCTGATAAACAACCTCAGTGAAGTGGCTGGCTACAAGATCAACTCAAAAAAACTTGTAGCCCTCCTATATACAAACTTCAAATGGACTGAGAAAGAAATCAGGGAGACAACACCCCTCACAATAGCCACAAATAACATGAGATATCTTGGGGTGACTCTAACCAAGCAAGTGAAAGACTTGTATGACAAAAATTTTAAGTCCTTGAAGAGGCAAATTGAAGAAGATCTCAGAAGATCGGAAGATTTTTCTGAACAGTAGCTCAGGCACTAAAATCAATGATTAATTTATGGAACCCCATGAAACTGAAAAGCTTCTGTAAAACAAAGGACACTGTCAATAATACAAAACAACAGTAGTCTATAGAGTGGGAAAAGATTGTCACCAACTCCACTTCAGATAGAGGGTTAATATCCAAAATATATAAAGAACTCAAAAAACTAGATGTCAAAAAACTAGATGTCAAAAAACAAATAACTCAATTTAAAAAGAGGGGTGCATATCTAAACAAAGAATTCTCAAAAGAGGAATATTAAATGGCTGAGAATCACTTAAAGAAATATTCAACATCCTTAGCCATCCTGGAATTGCAAATTAAAACTACTCTGAGATTCCATCTTACACGTGTCAGAACGGCTAAGATCAATAACACAAAGGACAGCTCATGCTGGCAAGGATGTGGAGCAAGGGGAACACTCCTTCATTGCTGGTGGGAGTGCCCACTTGTACAGCCACCATGGAAATCAATATGGCAATTCCTCAGGAAATTGGAAATCGTCATACCTAAAGACCCGACTATACCACTCCTGGACATATACTCAAAGGACACTCCAGCCTACCACAAGGACACTTGTTCAACTATGTTCATAGCAGCTTTGTTCATAATAGCCAAAAGTTGGAAACAATCTAGATGCCTGAAGAATGACTAAAGAAATTGTGACACATTTACACAATGGAATACTACTTGGCTATTAAAAAAATGACTACATGAATTTTTCAGGTAAATGGATGGAACTAGGAAAAGAAAAAAAACTCATTCTAAGTGAGGTAACACAGTCCCAGAAAGAAAAGCATGATATGTTCTCATTTATATATGGATATTAACTGTTAAGCAAAGGACAAAGGTGCTCCAATCCACAGACCCAGGGAGACTGGGTGCAACAAGGAGGGCCCCGGTGAAGACACAGAGATTTCCTGGTAAAGGGGAAATAGAACAGATGATGCAGGTGGGCTGGGGGAGGATGAGAATGGGAAGAGAAGGGACAAGAATCAGGAAGAGGAATGGAGGGAGAAAACATATGGAGAGATGACCAGAACTAGAGGACATTTAGGGGAAATTTTGGAGACCTGGTGCAGTGGAAATTCACTTGAATCAATAAATGAGACCCTAGTAAGGACCTCTAGCATTGTGGGATAGGAAGCCTAAACAGGTCACATCTCCCATAACCAGGCAAGGTTTCCAGTAGTGGAACTGGGACACAACCCAGCCACAAATTCTTCAACCTGTAATCTATCCTCTCAACAGGATCCACTGGGACAATGGAAGGACAGAACACCATGCCAAAGGAGGAAACCCATGACCAATACTCCAGGGCAGAGCAGGAACTAGATACTGGAGAGCCAGGATATGATTTCTAAAGATGTCCTGCTCTCTACATAGTTCGGTGCCTAGCCCAGTCTTTAATCAGAGAGGCTTCCTCCAGCAGCTGATGGGAGCAGATGCAGAGGCCCAGAGCCAAACAAAGTGCAGAGCTCAGGGAACCCTATGGAAGAGGTGGTGGAGGGATTGCAGGGACCACAGGAGTGGAGAACACCAGGAGAACAAACCCCACAGAGTCAAATAGACCAGCTCTCTTAGGGGCTCACAGAGCCTGAAGTGGTAGGCATGTAACCTGCAGGGTTCCCCAAATATGTCTTGAGGTTGTCTGGCTTGGTGCTATTGCAGAACTCATAGGGACTGGAGTGGGAAGTGTGTCTCAGAACCTTTTTGCCTGCCCTCAGGACCCTTCTCTTCCTGCTGGGTTGTCTAGTCCATCTTTGAAGTAGAGATTAGTGCCTGTCCCATCTTGTGCCCTGTTTGAGCAGCAACCCTGGGAGGACTGCTCTTTTCTGAGAAGAGGCAGGGGGTGGGGTGGGAGGATGGGGCTTGTATCTGAGGGAGAGGGGAGAAGGGAGAGCTGGGAGGTGTAGAAGGAGGGAAGGAGGGGTGTTGAAATGTATTATATGAGAGATAAAATATTTTTTAAAAATCTATATAGACTATCAGCAAGATAACCTGGAAATGCATACCAGTTCGATCACTTACGTGAAAGTAAACCAGTCTTTCAACACATCATAAAAAAATAAAATAAAAACATACCGTCCTGAGTTTCAAAGAATGTATTCAATACTCAATAGTGTGTTGTGTTCCCTATGAAAAAATAAAAATCTTCCATCATCCTAAGAGAAGGCTTTTCTTAAGCTAAAACAAACACACACACACACACACCCCTTACATGAATACATAATATTCAGTAATGAACTATTGAAAGATGTGCCCATGAAGTGAGCCGTGGGAACTAAAATATCCATTGCATTATTTCTGTTCAGTGTTTTTCTGAGTGAAATGACAGAAAAAAAAATGGTGGACTAAAAATAATTTCAAAAGGACCTAAAATATGCATATAAAACCTACCTAATTCAGAAGAAAATTTTTCAGATCTAAAAACTTCAGACCTAAAAAAATTTTCAGATTTTATGGACACGGTGTCGAACTGTCTTCTAAATGCTCATTTTCATATCCACAAATCAGCGCTGCTCTCTGCCTTCATCCCAGAAGCTTCTTTCATTTCTTGCAGCAGGTGGTGGTTAATGCAGAGATGTGTAACTGTTTGAATTGTGGGGAACCGGTGACTGTGTATCGCATGGCCCTAATTGGAACATCAGCGTAACACAGGCCGCCAAAGCTCAGGAAGCATCATGGAGCGGGAACGTAGGAGGCAGAGGCTGATCAAGAGCACTGCAAAAATGGTTCTGGACACCACATGGCCATTGCACTCATGAGCTCACTGCAGCTGTGGTCACCGTAAAGACCCTCACAACACGGGACCTGTCACCATTTCATCTTGCTTGGCTATGTGGAGCCCCACCCACCACTGAGGGTCTGAGGGAAGTTAATGGGTATTGGGGGAAGGGCTGTCTTTTTCCTCGGTGTTATATTCACTGATAATGTTCCAGTAAATAACCTCCCAGTGCCGCTTGTACAACCAACCTTAATTAAACTCAGTGGGTCAAAAAGTAAAATAAAAGAGGACATCGAAGTAGAAGGTGGGGGAGAGGGGTGGGAAGAAGTGTCCCAGCAGGAAGAGGCACAGACGAGAGACTGAGGAGGAGGGTGAATGTCCCCACACTTAGTATCTTCATGTATGAAGTTTTCAAAGAATAAAAATAAATATTGTTTTAAAAGACTGACGTAGTCATGAAGAATTCGTGGAAAACTTAGTATCTATCGGTATAAATGAGAAATGAAGCTTTCCTTATTAAAGTTGCCAGATGACTTTTAAATGGATGATACTAAATTACTGTCAGAATTTCTTAGATTCTTTTATGAGTCTTACCACATAAAAGGTCAACCCACAGTTAACTATGCTTTTGCTTAAAGGCAAAAGAAATAGGAAAATGTTAAACTCATACAATCTTCAGTAACATTCAAAGTATCCGGTAGTAAATAAAGAATCATATGAGCAAATGAATATCCAAGGAAATGAAGCAGCACTTTTTTAAGTTATGATTTGCTTCTAGAAAGGATTTAATTCTTTTTTTTTTTTTTCTGAAGTTGACCAATAGGTTTCCTACACTTACCATCAAAATCCAGGTTATTTGTTTTCTAAGCTTTTTGTTGTTGTTTTCTGAGCTTTTTCCTTAAATGTATGTAGAAGTGCCAGTGGTCAAGTGGGGCCAAGGCCAATCCTTAAACAGTACAGCTGTGGAGGGTCCTCATAACCAGATGCCAATATTTATCATGAAGGTGCAGCTGCCACTGTGTTGTCCTAAGTCAAGTACAGACAGACAGATGAGAGAGATGTAACAGAGACTCAGAATTTTGGCAAGTGGGTCACCACAGAACAGCTGGAAAAGAATAGGCATCTCAAGGAAACTGTTTGGTCTCCATAAGGGAACACTTGTGCTGTCAATCTACACCAACAAAGCTTCAACAGTTACAATTAGCACACCTAGCATCATAGAAAGTAACAGTAGCATGAATGAAAAATAAAATAATGTAAATACTGAATGATAAAAATAAGACTTCTGTAACTTAACATAGATTGTGTTTATGGCATGGAAATAAGCAAAAGTTATATTATAGAGTAATTAAAAATATTGGTAAATTAAAATATAACAAATAAAGAGGAGTCTGTTAAATGGCTCAGAGGGTAAAGAAACTTGCTACTAAATCTGAAAGCCTAAGTTTGAACCCACCCCACTCCAGGACCCACCCATAGTAGAAGGAGAAAATTGACTCCAAGTTGCCCTCTGACCTCCATAGATGGGTACACACACACACACACACACATACACACAATAGATAAATAAATGTGATAAAGAATCCTATTCAGGAGCAATTATTAAGAAATTAAAACACATGCCACAAAGCAGGAGGATAGACTTACAATAGATTTAACACGTAAAAGTTCCATATTCAGACTGCATGGAAAGATCCTACTGATCAACAGGTAAAAAGCAAAGAACTGAGGTTGGAGAAATGTCTCAGTAGTTAAGAGCATTTACTGCTCTTCCAGAGGATCCATTCCAGTTCAGTTCCCAGCATCCACATAGTGGCTCACAGCTCTAATTCTAGCTCCAGGGGATCAAATGCCCTCTTCTGGCCCTCATAATTATGTGCGTGCGTGTGCGCACACACACAAATAAAAATAAGTAAATCTTACGTAAGACAAAAAGAACCAATAAGAGTTATTTTACAACTTGTTTCCAAAGGAAAACTTGAGTTTTGGTCACTAAACATAAGAGATTGTGCTCAGATTTGCTAATCACCAGAAAACTGTGAATTCCATGATTGACAATTGCATATATTAATACATCAGTACAAGGAAATTTTAAAAGATGAGAAATGAGCACTAATGAAGATCAGAAGACCCAAAACTGTCATAATTTCTACTTTGGGTATGTACTTGTCCTATGACCCACTCTCTTTGCAATTCTAAATAGAAAACAAAATGTATACGTACCCCCAAGTAAGTGCAAACATCATGACAGCATTGTTCTAGCAATAACAAGCCAGAAACAACGCAAATGTCAATAGAGAGTCCTGAAATTAATAAATAACAAATGACTGTTTCCAGTGCAACAGGATGGAACAACAGCACACACAGACCCCAGTGAAAGAAGCCAGATACGAAACAGTACATACTGCATGACTCCATTCAAGCAAAACAAACCCACAGTGAAAGAGTTAGCATCCTTTAGAAGGCAATGCGGTGCTGTAGTGACTGGGAGAAGACTTGGTGAGAAAGATGTTTGCCATTCAAGAGTACTGGCCTGAGTTCAAAGCGGGGTTCAGTAGCATACGTCCACAATCCCAGCGCTCCTCCAGCAAGACGGAAGTCGGAGACAGGAGATCCCATGGTAAAGAGAGAGGCTCTCTCTCAAACAAGGAGGAAAGTAAGGACTGACACCTGAGATTGTTCTCTGATCTCTGTATGTACATTATATCATGCCTGCACCTACATTCACACACATACGTGTACATGTGTATGTACACATGTGCGCCTACATTATATGCACATGTAAAGGTTTAAATGATAAATTTTTAAAAGAAACAAATAGGTCGTGACAGAGAAGGGACACAAGGAGGACGTGTGTGAGCATCCTTCAAGATCTACATTTACTATTTTTGCTTTCTTTCCTAAGTACACTAGAATTTGCTAAGAAATCTCTTTTTTTTTTTTTTTTACTCTGGTTTTTTGAGACAGGGTTTCTCTGTTGTAACCCTGGATGTCCTGGAACTCACTCTGCAGACCACACTGTCCTTAAACTCACGCACATCTGCCTGCCTCTGCCTCCCAAGTGCTGGAATTAAAGGTGTGTACCACCACCGCCCATCAAGAAATATTTTCAAATACAGATTCAAAATAAAAATTACAATACCAAAATGAAAACACATCAAACTTATCACAAAGGAAAGTGGAGAATAATTGCTGTCAGGATTTTGTAAGAGAACATAAATCTAATTTCCTGGAATTTTTTTTTTGATAATTTAAACAAAATTTTGAAATGTGAAGCTACACATTGAATGCAAATATACTCCGACTATTAATTCAATATCCACAAGATACTCCAGATTAAATGAAGAAAAAAAAACCTCACATGTAGCATTCCTGTTAGAAACAGAAACTTTGTGGACCCAGATAGACCTATGTCCGTGCACTCATGAACATGTAGTGGTTTGTCATATCATCAACAGGAAGTGTCACCAGCCCTTCAAATAATTTAAATTCCAATTAAAGACTTTATTTTGTACGCAAGCCTGCTTATCCTCCTAGTTCCTGGTTACTATGAATGGCAGCCCTGTCTCCTCATCATTTGCATTTCCAGCTCTGGTGCTTCCCTGGACCACTGCCCTCTCTCTTCTATTGATCTTCTGCATTATCAACTTCTCATCCATCAACCTTGCCATCCCAGGAACCAACTTCACACCCAAGCCCACAGTGACTCTCCCTTTTGAACACAGAAAACAGTGTGTGTTCATTTCAAGTCCCACAGCATCCTTCAGAGCTATGCAAACCATTTTTCTCTTTGTGTGTGTTGGGGGGAGGGCAGTACGGGGGGGTAGTGCTTAAGCATGTTATTCTTCCTATCAAGAAGCTTGATTGATTTTTCTCTTGTGTGGAAAATGGATCTTGGCATCCTTAATTTAACCTCCAAGGCCATCCAAAACCTAGCCTCAAGCTACTTTCCACCGAGCACTCTAGACAGTAACCCAGGAATTCAATAGTCTGAGAGGACCCCCCCACTTTCCCACCTGTGTCTTTCATTATAGTCCTCCAGTGTTCAAAATAATTTTTCTCATTTTCTCCAATTCCAAATCTGCAACCCACCTTCAAAATCAATTTGTCGTGACGTTCTGTTACTGAGTGAGGTCATGGGAACTATAAACTAAGAGATTGTTTAAATGGTTTTTGGAATTGATCAGGCTTTAGACTCACCTAAGGAACTTTTAAAATTAGCCAATACTGGGGTCAGGTCTGCAGAGACTCTGATTTGAGGCAGCTAGAACCACTGAAGCCCATGAATCTTTAAAGAAATCCGTGGCCAAGCCAGACTCATTTTAAAGCACTAATAGACTGAAATCTCAGACCACAGTACTAAATAGAAACTAAGGTCATTATAGTAGCTCTCCCATGCATGACAACAGCCATCGGCACAAATTGTCAGTGTCCTCTACTGCAAGGAGAAGCTTCTTTGATGAGGGATATGCTAGTCGGTGGGTTTAAAGATAAGTATTTAGCATACATCTATAAGTTATATTTGTTTACCAAAATGTACATAGTGGGTTCTCCACTCAGATCTACGACTTTTCCAGCTGTGGAGAATTGGCTAGGTTTCCAGCACCAGGCACGAATTCTCTCCTATTGATCTTAAGTCTTAAGTCCAATTAAATAGCTGTTGGTACTCACTCCTAGATGAAGAGCTAAAAGGAGTCAATGACTCTTGGAAAGGGAGAATTAGCTTCCTCCAGGAACAAGCTTTCATGTAGAATGTCCAGTGCCATGTGGTCGGCCCTGGACAGGTGTATCTAGGAGCAATGCTAAGTGGACTCAGTAGGTTGAGTACACATTTATGCATATATGCATGCATATATCAATACACACCTATGTATACATGTAACAATAATAATTAAAGAAGAGGCCGTAAATTTTGGAGGTGGGACATAGAAGGAGTTAGGGGGAGGAAAGAGTGGGAGTGTTAGATATGATGCCCCCTGTGCAAAGTTCTCAGAAAAAAAGAATTAGTTTAAAAACTGCTATGTCCTTTTCTGATGTGGTTGTGAAAACCATCCAAATGATAGTATTTGTATAAAAAAATTTAAGCACACGTTTTATAAAGACAAACACGATGGGAGAAAAAAAAAACACCCTGAAATTTTGAAAAACAGTTACCATTTAGAAGATGCATACATCCAAAGCACCCAGTAAAATAGTCAAAAAATAAATATTAGAGGCACTCAGGGAAAAAAGCAAACAAGGAAAAATAAATGATAGTTCACGTGGAAGAAACACTGATTTGAAGGTCACTGGCTTTGCATCAGAAACCTGGGGACAAAGAAAATGAATGCCTCTAAAATTGCTGAAACTAAACAAACAGGCAACGAAAACCTGTCACCCAAAACTTCTGTATCCTTCCAATTTTTTCTTTCATGAGGCAGACTCCCAGCTTCTACTAAGATGTAAAAGGCTGGTCAGCATCCTCCCACCCTAACGGTGAGAAACAGCACCCTCATCTACAAAAGTGTAATGTTTCCTGGAAACATCAAAAAGTGGAGGGAAGAGAACAGCCCACTGCAATGACATCAAAGGAAAGGCAGGTCGCCAGCCCTGGCTTAACACAAAACAGAAGAAAGCACAAGATCTTCACAGAAAGGGATGGGATGGATCCAGCCAGACTTTTAATGAACTGTGCAATGCTTGCTGGGAGCAACTAAACAGATCCCAAAAGTCACAGGTGCTGAGGAATTTACACCCACTCACAGCCTCTGTCCTGAAAGGTGCATAGGAAAAAAGCAAGCACGGAAGAGATGGCAGAAGATCCCACACACACAGGCCAAGGGAAGGGGTGTGGCAGCTCTGCAGCAGGGCACAGCAGTCCAGGTCCTAACAGTGAAAGGTCTGGCCACCAAAGTAAGGAACGGCAGCTAAGCCTTTGCCAGAGGTCAGAGAAGATCCACTAAGTCTGGGAACTTGGAAAAAAGGAAAGGAACCGCATGGTATTTTCTGAGAAAGGGAGCAGAAAGCTACCTTACGCTCTGTACTTTTGATGTATCCTAATTCAGGACTAGGACAGGGTCACTGAGAAAGCACCAGCGTGAGAGGTCAGGACACTGAATCTGCACAGCACTGAAGCTAGACCCAGACCAAGTATCGTGCACCAGGGTGAGCAATCTTTGGCAAAGAGGAAACTCACAGGTGTGGAAACAGAATCTTGGCATTATCTAATAAGCATGCCATGCACTGAGGCAATGTGTCACGCATATTTAAATGACTAATCGTAGAGGGAAATAATGGTGAGGGATGGAACACAATTTCAGACACATAGGATTTAGAGTTGGTAGAAGAGAAGAATAGAATAGAATAGAATAGAATAGAATAGAATAGAATAGAATAGAATAGAATAGAATAGAATAGAATAGATGAGTAAATAGGTTAAAAATAAAGAATCCTACAATGATTATAGATATAGATGACAGACGGTAGGTAGCTATTAATAGATCAGTGATGATTATAGATAGAGATAGACAAATCCATAGAGATTGATGCATGGATAGATGACAGATATTAATAGATTACTGATAATAATAGGCAGTTGATAGAGACAAATACATAATTGACAGCCATCAAAAGATAGATGATATAGATAAATAGATGATAGATAGATAGATAATAGATTTAGATTATACATACATAAATACATACATACTAAGATAACAGATATATATACATAGATACATAAATAGCTAATTGATATTAATAGATCTATAAATAGATGATAGATGCATAAACACTGATATATAGATATCAATACACGTATGAAGATATATAGATAATTATATACTAGGTTGGATACCTAGGTGATGATAAATAGATACAAATTAATTCATGCCACAGAAAGTATCTTGGAAGCAAATACGGGAAGCTACCAATCCTGATGAGTCCAGAGAGCAGGTTTTGATTAGGGCTAGGTGAGAAACTGGACTAATCTTTTCTCTCACTTCAGTACTCGGATTATTTCAGTACAGTTACCTTTCAAATATTTTATGAAAGCCAAATCATTACAGGAATGCCAGTAAAGATGCGGCAAGCCACTGCTCTCAAGAATTGCCAATAAATTTTTAGATCAATATAACCATCTTGAAAAAAACACGTCTACATCAAAGGTGTAGACAAAGTTTATTTTTCTCTTTGCCATAATTTTAATCAGACATATATTCTATGAAGGGAATCAAAATGGTGAGAAAATACTATGGCTCAAATATATTTAAGAGCACCCTGCTGAATTTTCTAATGTAATTGCTACTTCCTTTCAACTCTAGGATAATTTCATTTTTGTGTTATTTGCACTTAAAAGAAAGGGTGTCCTCGTTAGAAATTATTGTTACAGAGACCACACAGCCACACAATGGGTGCAACATGACCGATGTTAATTACAAAGTGAAGAATAACCGAGACAATGTCGCAAAATTGTGCAAAGGCAAAGGGTCACACTGACTAAATCTACACCCCGAAAAGCCATCTTCATCAAGCTTAACTTTCTCTATCTACAAAGTGAATTCGGATCCACTTTATTACACAGAGCACAGATTTCTCACTAAAACACAGTGAAGACCCTCCCACCAAGTGATCCATAAAACTCATTATATAATATGCATATAGATGAACATATAAAAATAAATGACAATGAAAGGAGACAACCCAGTGAATAAATATGGATAAAATATGGATCGCTTCATTTGGGGTAATTTCTGTAAATTTTTTCTTTTCTCTATTTTCCAATTATTATTATGTAGATTATTATATCACCTTCATAATTAGAAAAAGGTTGCATTAGGAATGTAACTTTTGCCTTTTGATTTCTCATTGGAATCATGTCTATGTACGATAAATCTGAAACTTTTGCTCATTCTAGAAATTTCCTTCAGTCTCCTCTCAAATGCTTAGCGTCATGAAGCACAAATACAAGCCTTATGCTCTGTATAGACGCGAATCTTAGCTCCCTTAATAAAAATTATCTTTTACTGAGAAAGCTTTGGAAGCTTTGGAAGAAATACCCCTGTGTTCCATGAACACATATGCACGTCTGAGCTTTGGGGAAAGCCTGTGCTCTAGTCATCTGGAACTTGATAGAAAGACACACTGAAGTGCAGCTAAGGACCCAGCTCCTCAGTGAGGGACTTAGCTCATCTTGAAGCCAAAGATTTATAGGGCCACCAGACAGCTCCCTGACACATGTGTGATTGATGACACTGCCCTAGATCTGGGGAGTTTGGCTTTATTCAAATGTGTCCCTGCACTGCTGACAACGCCCAAATCTTGACTTGTTCCAAATGAAGGCCTGAGAAGCAATTTTCAGGTGAACTGAAGAAGAAAATCATTTGTTTGCACCCAGGGAGGCAGCGAATTTATGAAAACAATATGGGTAAAGTGATGGACGTGTGCTGTGATCGGGCCCATCTGCTGTGTGAACTCACACTCGGCAGGGATTGCCAGGACAACGTGGGAGCAGAAAAAGGGAATCTTTGTTCTTGCCCATAAACTCAAACTGTTGAAAGTAATTAGACAATTGGAACAAAGTTAAGGATGTGTGTGCCCATGTGATGTGTGCTTCCATATGTGTCCCCTCAAAAGAAACGAAGGAAATCATTTTTAAGTAAAAAAATGAAGTAATTTTTATGTTGGTGTCAGTGTTGCTAATCGTGTAGGACTGCAGCACCACACGCGTCTCGCTTGACAAAAATAAGCTTTTCATGATGGCTATGAAAATGCCCGAGAAATGTCACCAAATGGATGAATTGCTAGGGTTTTTTGGTTTTTTTTTGTTTTTTTTTCCCTGAAAAGCAATTTCTTTTCAAATATGGTCTAAGATACAGGCAGTCTACCTCTTCTCCTTATGGACATTATGGAATGTCCTTACAGACATTCAAACAAAGTAGACTCAGAAAACAGTTAAGCAAGTCCTCTGATCTCCGATTTCTTTTTCCACTCTAAAAGTGCATCACAGATATTAAAGCATTTGTTGCAACTGAATGAGGACTGTCAGTCTTATTTTTTGGCAAGGACTCTGTCTGGTCTCTATACACATACTCTGGCCAGCAAAGCTAAATGCAGAAGAGTATTATGTCCCACACCCTTCTCCGGGCAGCCATAGGTCAGTCGAGCCGAGGTGCTGCAGTAAGGACTGTGTGCTGTTGTCATGTGGTACAGCATTCTAAGGGAGAATTGGTGAAAATTTAAAAGGAAAAAGGACCAGCAGGGTGGGGAGAGGAAGTAGAGAGAACAGGGAGCAAAGCCCAATGATAACACACATTTGAAAATGTCACAGTGGAGCATGTCTCTTTGAACAATAAATTAACAAATTTTAAACAGAAAAAAAAAGAATAATTACAATAAAAAAGCAAAACAAATTAAAAAATAATATTGAATAAATGGCCGATTTGAACTTGTGACTCTACCTATGTCCATTTATACAAAAACCCACAGCACAAGGATGATACAAAGCAGAAAGACAGACATGTTCTGCACAGGAAACCAGCAGAGACATTTCCAACAGCCATCCTTGCAAAGCAGGTACATACGATATTATGCAATTGTTCTGTAAAACCCCATGCACATGGGGCTGGGGAGGTGGCTAGGTAGTTAAGAGAACTTATTGTTCTTCAAGAGGACCAGGGTTTATTCCCAGCCCCAACATGGTGGCTCACAACCATCTGTCACTCCAATCTCGGGAGATCTGATGCCTTCTTTTGGCTTCTACAGGCACAAGGCACACACATGGCTCATAGACATACATGTAGGCAAAGCACTCATAAACATGAAATAAAAATAAATCTTTAAAAAAAAAACACTGTGATTCAGGAAAAAATAGGTGCATGTGACTATATTAAAAGATGTACAAAATTTAAAAGAAAGAAGAGATGTGTTAAAATATAGACATTAATAGAATTGAACAGAGTAAATTTAGCACTGTTCTATGATGATGATGCTAGCATTATGTCATGCAACAGATCCCTAGAACTAGCCACTTTGTACAACAAACTTTATGCTCTTTAAGCAACAGCTTCCTGTTTCTCTCTCCTCCCAGTCCCTGGAAACCACTGCTTTGTTCTATTCTCTCCCACCGAGGATCTGGCTAGTTTAGGAGCAGAATTGTGGAATCATGGATATTTGTTCTTGTGACTAGCTTACTTCATTGGTCACATTGTCCCCATATTCATCCCAGTTGATCAAATGGTGGGATTTATTTAAATTATTGTTTCTACTCATACTGTTCTATTTCCTGCTTTTATTCTTTCTTTGCTTGTTATTTTGTTTTGAGAAGGTCTCATGCAATCCAGAGTGGCATCAAACTCTCTTATTAACCACCCTGCCTGGTTTTACATGATTCTGGGAAGCAAACTCAGGGCTTCATGAATGCTGGACAAAGCATTCTGTGTTATATCTGCTGCCCTACTTTGTTTTTTCCAGACAAGATTTCATACAGCTTGAGACAGTCTTGAACTCACTAAATAGTCAAGGATGACCTTGACTTCCTGACCTTCCTGCTTTCACCTCTCAAGTACTGGGATTACAAGTGTGCACTACCACACCCAGCTAGATTTGCTTAATTTTTAAGTATGAATAATATTCCATTTTAAGAGTCCATTCTTAATCTTTCATCTACCAAAAGATGTTTGGTTGTTCCTAAATCTTGGCTATGGTGAATGATGCTGCAATGAAGGATCAAGAAGGCATGTAGATATTCTTCTGATAACATTTTAAAGATTTGTTTTCATTGTAAAGCTATATGTATCTGTGTGTATGTGCACATGAATGCAAGCACTCATGGAGGCCAGCAGGGGGCATCAGATACCCTGACTGGAACTATAAGTAGTTACCAGCTGCCCAGAGTAGGTGCTGGGAAACAAATAAATGTGCTCTGAACTGCTAGCAGAGCCATCTCTCTGGACTTTCCCTTCAATCTTGATTTTGGTCCTTTTGGAACTTAACTGATCATAATGCATTTCCAATTTTAATTTTACAAAAGAGAGAAAAATGTACAAAAATAATTCATTGTTATGGGATGAAGGTTTTCAGAGGTAGCTAAAACATGGACACTCATAGCCACATCAATGAGAAGTGTACATTAAATTTCTGTGTCATTCTTATATCACACGATCATGTCATGTAAGAGAGAAATGGAACAGTTGAGAGAGGAAAAATAAAAATGCCAAAGAAAACACCATGAGAGATTGACATATACTATGTGAAGACATGCTTTTGTTTTCCTTAATGAATAAAGAAGATTAAAAATCATAGCTTTGTAACGATGTCCTATAATTAAGAATCACTTCTTTTCAAATGACATTAGACAAACAGGTCTTGTGAAGTATTGATAGGAGAACATGACCCGTTTTCTGTTTTTATTGGAATGTCCATGGGGCTTCTTTCTCTAAAAAGAATCACAACCAAGGAAACATTAATTTTTTTAAATGTATCTGAATGAAATTACTGACCTGTCTAGAGAAAATACTCTATAAAATTTAGAAAACCAGGAAATATTTTCATATATGTATTTCACCCACAGCCAACATCCAAACTGTCCCAAATGCAACATGTTGGACACCAGATGGTAGTGGCACACAGCTTTAATCCCAGTACTCAGGAGGCAGTGGCAAGCGAATCTCTGTGAGTTCAAGGCCATCCTGGTCTACAGAGCAAGTTCCTGGATAGTCAGGGCTACACAGAGTAACCCTGTCTCAAAAAAAGAACCAAAAATAAAAATAAAAATACATTGGACTTCATCAGTGAACCTCTTCAATCTTCAAAGAAAACACCCTCACATAAATCACTAACACCCTCGGGTAGATAATGGATATAAGTGTGAAGAAAAAAAGAACCAGTTAAGTGTCTGACCTGACATCTTTTACTGGATCTTTCTTCTTCAGTCTTTAAAAGAATAAAGACTTGAAAAACAATGACAGTGAAGGCTACCTCTCTGAACTGCTATGTAGTGCCAAATCTGCCTGTCATCGGGAGACAAAAGAGAGGTGGACACAAAGACTCTGCCACATGATGATTGGACGTAAATTAAAGCATATTCTACACAGAGGGACTCTGAAGTGTGTGCTAGCAATTTCGAAGAAACAATGCTTTGATTGTTCTTGTGTTTGTGACTAATCTTACTGAAGGTGAAGTTTCCTAGTGTCCGACAGCTCTTCACAAAAAAAAATGAAACATTTTCTATTCAAGTACATCCAAAACAAGATACTGAAGTTTAGGTGAGAGCTTCAAAATATAATAGACCTCAAAAGAGAAAGATTCTATTACATCAACTTCGTTCATTCAGACTCTTTATAATACCAAATATGTCCTGAAGAATTTTTCTGACTCTGACAAACAAGTTCAGCTATAACTAAACTTCAATTTGAACAAATAAGCTTGGGCAGTTCTTATGAAACCCAAGAAGAAAATACAAAGTTGCTGGATACACTCTGGTTCTTGGGACCATGTTTTTAATTATCATGACCGGTCTTGGCAAGATATGCCCACTGCTGTAATAGTGGCTTGAATGTCATAAAAGTAATTGACCACTTCACTTTCTGATTGGACTTAAGGCCTATTCTACAAGTTGAAACCCATTACTGACACCATTGTTGGGTCTCAAACCTGGTCTGGATAGAACGGAGGCCATAGGAGAAAATCTACTTCTCTCACTAGTTAGCCTTAAACCAGGTCCTAACGACTTGTCATTATGCCCATAGATTAATATAACTTCATCCTCTCGGTGCTCCATTTGTTGCTATCATATCTGTTACTGAGTATAATTGCTGCCTTTGTGTTCTTTCTGTTTTTAAACTTTTTTTCTTAAAAGTATTTTCATGACAATGAAAATAAATTAAAACCAACAAAATGAACTAAAACCACAAACACCTAAACTGACTCAATGTTTGCATTTCTATCTTTTACTTATACTAATAAACATTTTTAAAATTGTGGTAGTATGTTAAGTTAGCAGGACAGTCTTACTGTTAGTTCATGGGCCTGGCACTTTAACATGTCGGTCACTCTAAGACATCAGATATTACAGCCTAGGAGATCAGACCACGCCATCCTGCTGCTCACTTGCTCTGGATAGAGTTAAGAATCTGTGAGGTTCTGTGCCATCACAGCCCCTAATTTATAGCCTTTTTGAATACCTCACTCCTCTGTGCTCCTTGTCATATGGGCTATCACAGACTAAATCACGTAGTGTAGAACTCCCACAACCCCCAAGAAGATAAAAGTAAAATATTTTCCTTTGTTTAGGAGATTTTTCTAAAAACTGTTCTCTGGGCTTTCCCCTGCCAACATGTCCAGTGAGGTATTTCTCTTTTACTTTCAATTTTCCTTTTAACAAACTTCTCTGAAGGACTTAAAATGAAGCCTTTCCTTCCCTTTAAAGCCCTATCCCGTTGTCTGTGATAGGCTAGACCGCACCCTTTGCAATGCTCTCCCACCAAGACCAGATTACAGCTCTCCTGGTTGCAATGTGCTCTCTCCTCATAAAGCTCACTTCTGGAGGGTAATTTAATGTCAGCTCTTTCCTAAAACTCTCTTATTCTTAACATATGCCTTAATGGGGTAAAAATGGCTCCAATCACAAATGTCAGAAAAAAATAGAAATGCTGCACTTCAAGCCCCAAAAAGCAAATTTTGTTCCACAAGTCTGGATTCTGAGCTGATTATCCCAGTACATAATGAAATAACAAAGACCTCAACGAACATAGAATTCACTCTTCAGTTAACCTCTTTCCCAAGAGCACGTCCATTTCATCAAGTTATTTAAACTTGCTAGAAAGTATTCTGAATAATAATCATGTTATTAAGCAATTTTGTGATCCTTTATTAGACTTATCCTTATTAACTTTTTCATCCTTTTTAACAATGCATTACTTTCATTGCTACTGGAACCAATTACCACAGTTAGCAGCCTAAAACAACACAAATTTATTGTCTTCAGCTCTAGAGGTTCAAAGTTTAAAAAACAACTGTCTAAATCTGTTTTAGGCTGCTATGATAGAATGTCTGAGTAGGGTAATAGATAAGAAACAGAAATGAATTTTCCCCATAGTTCTGAAGGCAGAGGAGTTTTAAAGTCAAGGTACAAGCAGAACCAGTTGCTCTCATGCATCCTATATGATATCTTGAACCTGCATCCTTCCAAGAGAAGGCTCATTGAGTTATACGGCAGAGGCGATCGATGATGGATTAAGGGGAACTCAAACTTCTTCCATCAAACTCTCTAACAACAATGTTAATCTCTCCAAAGACCCTGCCTCCCAATAATGCAGCACTGGAAATTAAATACCTTCCAAATTCAAACCAACCTGCTCTCCCTGACTGGGCAGAAATCAAGGTATCCACAGGTCTGTATTCCTTCCTGGAAATCTGTCTTTCCAAATGGGGATTTCCAAATGGAGTGGAGCAGATCTGAGTGATGTAAAGAAATGAAAGAAAAAATCACTCATAGCAATGAAGGATGCAATGAGAGAAAACCTGGAAGAAACTCCAAGATTAAGGACTGCAACCCAAAACTCTTACTAGCACTGATGGCAAACAGAACTCTCATGTAATTGGTGACTATGCTGGGTTAAGGGTAGGGACCAGGTATTACTTTTCTCTTTGAGTCAACTTTTGCTTCATTCTTAAGGAAAACTTGGGCATTCCACTTTCAGTCTTATTCCTCCTCTCTTATGAGAATTCTTCTTCACCAAATATTTGCCATGTCATTCACAGTTCACCATCCAGGATTCTCAGTCTAACGCCAAAAGCATGGCATAAAGCTTCAAGTCATGACTCTCTATGTCACCTAGGTAGAAGAAGCTTGAAAAACATATTGGTACCCCGGCCCCACAGAATGTAGGTGGGCATTTCAGGGAAGCCCCAACTAGGGTGTCATACTTACCTGGCTTTCTAGCTTGTTTTCCTGTAACTTATGAAAGGGAAGACTATTTCAGCTTCCACTTCCGGGTAAAAGTCCACCATTGAAGGAAGTCAATGAACAGAAACCCAAGAACTGAAACAGAAATCATGGAAGAATACTGCTTATTGGCTCACTTCTGCCTCACCCTTGCAAGCTTTCTTGTACAACCCAAGCCTAACTGCCCAGGGATGGTGCCACCCACAGTGGGCTAACCCCTCCCACATCAAACATTTATCAAGATAATCTCTCAGAGACTTGGCCACCAGCCAGTCTCATGGAGACAATTTTTCAGTTGAGGTTCCCTCTTCCTAGGTGATTCTAGATTGTGTAAAATGAACAAAAACTAACCAGCCCACCAGGAAATTTTGGATCCCATATGAGAGTTCTTAGTTTCATTAATAAAAGAATTTAAGAATGAACTCTGAAGAAAGCTTGAGAACTAATTCTACTAAAAGCTTTTTAAAAAAGCAAAAACAAAACACAAACAAACAAAAAACAGGCAGGCAATCTGGAAATCTCAGCAGCCGCCTAGAGAAGGAAAATGGAGAAGAGAAAGCCATGTCATTTGAGTTACTAGTTTGGATCTATCATTAAATGCCCCTGAACATGTCCCTTAAAGAACATACACGTTAAGTTCTCTTGAATTAGTAAGATGTTAGTTCTCTTGAATCAGCGGGTAAAATCAGTTGTCACCAAGCCTGATGACCTGGGTTTGCTTTCTGGACCATACACGGTAGAAGGAGAAAACCAACTCCTGCAAATTGTTCCCTGACCTACACACACACACACACACACACACACACACACAATGGTGTGCATACCCAACACATACAAAAATACATGTTTGAAAAAGAAATTGATTTATCTTAAGCATATATCTGGAAATGGAAATGCTGGTCTACACTGAGCACATGCTTTGCTTAATAGATAATACCAATCGGTTTTTTCAAAGTGGCTAAGTCTTTTTACACAACAACAAGCAATATAAAAATTTCATTTTTCCCTTATCTGTCAATACTTGAAAGTTATGGACTCTTATTTACTAATTAAAATTAAATTCATTTAATTGATAGCATAAAAACTGTACATTAATGGGGTATTAATTTTGTGGTTCTTCAATGCATGATCATATCAAGGTCTAAACTGAGTTAACTTAGATCTCGGATTGTGAAAGCTGAGCTTTTCTTTTTAGCCCCATTGGCCACGAGTGCAATGGGGATTATCCACACCATTATATTCCAAATTCCGAAGGAAAATATTCAGAATACTTTCACCACAAAGAACCAATACAAGGTTAGCTTTTAAAATTATAGGGATTATTTTTTTATCACAATAGAGAGATTGAGACAGGAGAATCATGAGTTCGAGGCCAGACTAATGACAACATCTCTAAAACCAAGCAGCAAAAATAATATGAATGTTATAAGTGTTTTTAAAGCTAAATCTCATCATGATAAAATTTTCATTCCTTGGGTGAGATCAGACATTTTTTCCTGTGCATATCAACGATCTGAGACTGCTTGTCTTCCTTTGTGTTTATTTACAGTTTTGTAGTTAGTAAAAACCTCATCACCCAGTGTCAAATTCTTTTGATTTTCATATGTCTGAAAATATTTCTATTTATTTATTCCTGAAATACATTTTCACTAAACCTAGAATTCTATGTTGACAGGTTGCTGTTGCCTTTCTTTCGATACTATAGAGGTGTGGTTTTTCTCTCTTTTGCATCACTTCTGATGAGATATCTACTGTTACATTTATCCTTGTTTGGGGCTGGAGATATAGGGCAGCAGTTAAGAGTGCAGGCTGCTCTTGCAAAGAACACAATTCTGATTCCCGATTCATTTGGCTTCTGTGGGCACTGCACACATGTGGTGCACAGATATACATGAAGGCTAAACACCTAAAATTTATCTTTGTTCCTTTGTATTTATTTATTAAGACTGATGTTAAAATGCCTTATTAGGACTGGAGCAGGGGCTCAGGGATTGACACACACGCTGCTTTCCCCAGGACTCAAGTTAGGTTCCCAGGACCTAAGATTGTGTGGCTCACAGCTGTCTATAACTCCAACTCCCAAGGATTCAACACCTTCTCCTGACCTTCAAAGACACATATATACATAGCATGCATGCACTCACACCACACATATATGCATATGCACATACATATTCAACATTTTCAAATAAATCTTTAAAATACTCTCCGAATCTTGATTTTTTGAGAAATTTGATTATTTGTGTCTCAGTGCAGTTCTCTGAGCTTCTTGGATATGGAGGCCTGTCATTTTCATTAGGTTAGAACCTAAATAACCTTTTCTTTACAAATATCCAACCATAGGTATCTCACCACAGTATCAAAAAGACGGATTAATACCTTTCTTGTTGTCCTTAGAAATATGCAGACATAAAAGTTACACATCAGACCATTTACAGTGCTGAACATGACCGATAAGATGTAATGGTTATAATAATAAATGTGCATTGTCTTAATTATGATCAATAAGCAGAATTATCAGGTTATTATAAAACCTTTGGGTTTTTATTAAAAATCTTAGGTAGTAAAAGATTATTTATCTGATTCAAATGACTTTACTATATTAAGAAAAGTGAAGCTCTATCCTACCTCAAAGAAATCATATTAGAAATCTCAAAATCAATCTCTGAAAAATAATCCAGTCATTCTTAAAAGTTATGCATTAATAATTCCTGTGTAATTCTTGCACAATTGTTTGCACAGAAAGCCTGTGCAAACACAAGTTGAGACACATCACTAAATTGTCTGTGTCTGGAGTCTAGGGTGAGACTCAAACTTTGCCTTCCTAACAATTTCCCAGGTGGCCTGCTACTGCTTCCCAAGACCACAGTGCAAAACACCACATTAAATGGCTGAATAAACCCACCTGTGGGTCGACCCAATCCCAGCATCTGAATGATTATTTTTCCCCACTCTGAAACTCTGAATCCATTCAACGCAAGTGATAATTTTCCACATGAAAAGCTTGCAAACACTTAATTGAATATCTTCTGTAAAATGTTTGTTAGCGCTGATCCAGTATCCAGACACCCACATTCTCCTTCATGGCTGCTCAGGGATCTGCTGTGCTCAAATACAATAGTGGTCCTCCTTCAGAGTTCCAGAGAGTCCCAGAAGGTGAATTTTATTGTAGCATCCGGCCTTTCAGAGCTGCTTGCATCGTTGCGTTTTATACTAGTCCCTATTCCCCTAAACACTGAGTCTCATTAAAGCAGGAAAACATTGCAATTGAAACCACCCAAACAAAGAAACCAAGGGTATCCACATGATGCTAATAGTTGTCTTCTCCTTTTTTTTTTTTTTTTTTTTTTTTTTTTTGCCCTGATGTTTAGTGTGTCAAACTTCCAGCGGGGAATGGATGCAAACAAAAATCTTATTAAGGTCAACAATAAGTGGGAAAGAAAACCAAGCGGGACACAGACACGGCATTTTGAGTTAGGTTGCCATTCTGTGCAGCAGAACAGAAAGAAACAGGTCTCTCCTGAGATGCATCTGATGGGACATGTGTCATGCAAGAAAGTATACCAACCAGCTCAGGAGTCAGCAGGAAGCATCGATAAAGTGGCTTTCAGCTCTCTAGAGCATTGTGATAATAATAAATCCGGGGCAAACTAAATAAGTTCTAGAGATTTGCTATATAACACCACACCTATAATCAACCACATGGTATTTCACTAGAGAGTATAGACTAAAGAGATATCTCAGTCTAGAGTGCTTGCTACGGAAGCATTATGACCTGTGTTTGATCCTCAAGACCCACTTAAAAAGAAAGCCCAGCATGTTGGGGCACACTTTAGTCTCAGCACTGAGGAGGAAGAGATGGGTTTTTCCCTGGGCTGGTTGGCCAGCCAGCCTAATCCAATCAGCAAGTCCCAGGTACTGAAAGACCATCTCAGAACAGAACAAAACAAAAGTGGATAGTTCTTCAGGAACAATGTTGGAGGTTGACCTATACCCTCTCCAGGATAACACACAGGAAGGACTGATCTCTAGTTCAAGGTCCTGGCCAAAACAAAATAGAACCTAAAAACGCAAATGAGGAAGAGATGAGACATCAAAATGAAACAGTGCCAACTTTGATAGCTGGGGCACGGAAGGTTAAACACAACTGTCTTACTCGTCCCATTCCTTAAGCCTCGGAAGATGAGGAAACCAAGACAAAGGAAGAAGAAAGCCAGGGAGCCATGTGAACTGGTTGGTTTGGGAGGAGCCTGTGAGTTAGGCATGTGTGACTAAATGTTCATTTCCAGTGTGACTCCTCCCACACATAAAGTACTGTTACTATATTCGCACTGCCTTGCTATTCAACACATTCTAGGTTTTACAGATGTTTGAATAGTATTGGTTGCTATTCAATCAAATTCAATTGATTGCCTCAGTTTCCCCCAAAATTCACTGAAGCTTCTTCTCAGACACTTGACCAAGTCCAACATGATTATTTAAAATACACTTTATGTGACCTTTTGAAACAAACTACAGTATTATTTTTGAGAATCATGCATCTGTATATCAAATATTCAAATGAAGTATTAGAAAATGCTTTTAAAGTAGATAGGTACAACACAAACATCTTAATTGCCATTACAAATTTTTAGATGAAATATTTTAAATAACTCATCTATGTAGGGGTCTTGTTGTTTTTCCAGGGGCTGGGGCAGTGACTCAGCTGGACAAACATGAGGAGCTGAATTTGGATCCTTGGTATCAATATAAAAATCTAGGCATGGACACATGGACACACACACACACACACACACACACACACACACAACAACAACAACACAACAACCCCAGTACTGTGAGGAGCAGAAACAGAGGATCACTGGACTTGTTGGACATCACCTTAGCTCCAGGTTTGGTGAGAGATACTGTCTCAAGGGAATAAGGTAGAAAGATTTAAAGCAGTACCCATGATGTCCCACTTTGACTTCTGAACACACACAGAGGCATATAGGAGCACCCACTTATGTGTACCTCTCTCTCTATCTCTGTCCCTCATACACACACACACACACACACACACACACACAAAGAGAAGTTCTTGTTTTTTTTCCATTAAGAGGCTCACAACTTATTTGTAAATGGATGGTAATTTCTTTAAACATTTTAAAAGTCTAGACATGTTTTTGTACTGGTATTTGAAGAACACCTAAAATGGTAATATCCGCTCAAAAGAACGCTTGGATTTGATCTGATGATGCACTAGGCCGTGGGTCCTCAGAAGAGGCAGCTCTTCCTCCATCTGTCTGTTCCTCACAGAACACATTAATAGGACTCCCCGTTACTCAAATTTCAAATGTAGCCAGAGCACACAGTAGTCAACCCCATGCCCATCAACAGATGGCCAGGGTCCAGCATTGTATCAGCCTGTGTCTTTGAGTCAGAGTGCTCTAGAGCAAACTCCGAACACCGCGGCAGCTCAACTATAAACACTTGATTATCTGTGCATCCTCTGAGAAGACTGTGGTAAATAACCACATTCTACATGAAAATATTTTATATATATTTATTTCAATCAGGACCTCCCAAAACCCATGTGACACATTCAGTCTCGTTTATTTTTGTAACAGTTATCCCTAATTTATTTACTCTATTAATATGCACAAATAAGCACCGCACATTCTGCATTTGATTGATCGCTCCTATAGATATATGTTAATTTTCCTTTATCTCCTACACATTCCTATTAACTGGAGGGTTTTGGGGGACTTTACATAAGGAAGCCTCGAATTGTTTTAAATTATCCTATTAGTGTATGCATGCATGTGTGTGCATGATGTATGTGACAGTCACGAATGTGCCATGGTACACAAATGGGGCCAGAGAACAACTTTGTGGGTCCAGTTTCTCCTTTCATCTTTACATGAGTTCTGGGGACTGACCTCAGGTCATCTGGGGTTCACAGCAAGTACTGGGACCTGCTGAGCCATCTTGCTGGCCCAGGCTCTAATGTTCTTATAAGTACACTTTCTGTACAGTGTTCTGCACTCCCAACTACTAGACATTATCAAGAGTGGCATCAGATTGCCTCACATTTAATGGTGTAGAGTCACCAGAGGGTATACTATGTTATCCTGCTCCTCACTGTAAAATTGCTGACCACGGATTCCCTTGTTTAGGGACCAGTGGGGACTGTTATCTCTAACCATTATCTCACTGGGGATGCCAATGTGTTTTAGAATTCTGACTTCTTACGGTATGTACTTACTCGTTGATCCTTGTGGAGGACTTCCCTTCCTGGTTCTTCCAACTAGCTCTTATGTTCCAGGTTGAGATCTTTTCAAGTCTTCTGATGAGAGGTGTTTTCCTATCTATAGGAGTCTAAAATATACTCATGTCTGTGTTTATATGTATATCCATGCTCTAGGTGAGTGCCTGGGGAATGTTAAATAATGTTCATAATGAGCCTGGTTGTCCCAATGCATAAATTATCCTCAGGCTTGCATCCTATGCTGTAGAAGCTTCATTAATTGCCTTAGTCACGTTAAGTTTTATAAGCCATTGGGGTCCTATTAAGTTACAGTTATCCTATATTCCCATCTGAGTGGCATATCCCCAGGGAGCAGTTTGTGAGCTGAGAGAACTAAGGTGACAACAGAGAAAATGCATCACTTTTAGTTACAAGTTAAGAATCACCATGAAAACTATTTATTCTATATTTTCATTAAATTTGATTGATGGAGGGAGTGTGTATGCGTGTGTGCACGTGCATGTGTGTGTGTGTGTGTGTGTGTGTGCTCATGTACGTGAGTGTGCCTGTCGGTGTATGAACACAGGTGCACATGGATGGGAAGCCAGAGGTTGAAGTTCCTCAGGAGCTGTTCATCTTGTCCTTTGAGACAGAGTCTTTCACTGGCTTGGGTTCACTGATTCTACTGACTATTCCCGCCACCTCATTGTTGGGATTGCAAGCATAAGCTACATTCTGAGGTTCTGAGGTTCCAACCAGGGTTCACAGGGTTATATGGTGAGAACTTACCAATCACCAGGCAGTGGTGGTGCATGCCTTTAATCCCAGCACTTGGGAGGCAGAGCCAGTGGATCTCTGTGAATTCGAGGCCAGCCTGGTCTACACAGTGAGTTCCAGGACAGCTAGAATTACAACATAGAAACTCTGTCTCAAAAAAATAAAATATAAAGAGCTTACCAGTAGATAGCCCAATTTTATGTACTTTTAGTAGGCTAGTTACAACCTTTTCCTAATTTATTTTCTCTTCTCTCATAAAATACATCCCTACCCCACCCTCTTTTCCCTCCCCTCCTTCTATCTCCCCTACATCCCCTTACCCCTGATCTGCTCCTCCCTACCTGCTTCCTCTCAGAAATGAGCAGGCCTCCCAAAGTTACCAATCAAACAGGGCATAAAAAGATGGAATAAGGCCAAGCGCAAACCCCTACATCAAGGCTGGATGAGGCAGCCCAGTGGGAAGAAAGGGGTCCTGTGAGCAGGTAAAAGGGTTAGAGACCCCAACACCATCTTTTAGGACTTCTACAAAACACCAAGCCAGATAACCATAAAATGTATGTAGTGGACCTATTGCAGACCTATGTGGGTTCTGTCTCTTTCGCTTCAGACTCTGTGAGCCCCTAAAGGATCGGAAGGAGGGATTGCGAGGACCAGAAGGGTTGAGGACACCAGGAGAACACGCCCCATGAAGCTACAACCTTTTTAATGGCCTCTTTTTTTTTCAGTGTGATGAAGCACAATGCTCACGGGGCATAGACTTGCTGTCAGTGGACAAATTGACTAGTCTGTATATGAAAACAACCAGAAACAGCTGAAAAAATGCATACAGTCAAACTTGAGACCTGGAGAAAGATAGTGTATAATTCTAGTAAAATAACTGTTTGAGATAGATGTGACTTTCAGAGAAAAGAAATGCACATGTTTGAACAATGATAGCAGTTAAGATCTGAAGGCATGAGAGTAAGTAAAAGCCATTTACCAGAGCAGAACACGCCATTAGCTCCCATGAATCTTCACCTACAGTGGATTTGTGATATTTCTTCGAAATGTGTCTCTAGACATTGTCCCTCTTTTTACAAAGTGCTCCTTCCAAATTCACAGAACTCTTTTAACATCACGCCATCTCAGAAGGCAACTCTGTCTCTCTTCTTTCATTCGCTAACCAGGTTTCTCAAAAGAATAATTGAGATTCTGCTTTGAAACGGCAGAGAGAAAAGGAGAGAGGAGAGAGGAGACAAGGAAAGATAAAAATCAAAGAGTGTGAGATAGGGACTTAGAGGGATGGACTTAGCAAAACAAAGAATCAGAGATGCAAGCGAAACAAATCATTAGTTTAAAAAAAAAATAATGATTTTTAAATCAAAGGCACAAAGAAGTGATGGGAGCAGATGGGGACATGGGAGATCAAGGCCTGCAGAGCATCATAGGAAGAGATGCAGGTGACTCCGCAGACCCCTAGGTGGTTGTGCAGATGGCAGTTCCAGGATGCTGTTTGAAAACTATGCCCAAGAGTAGCTGGACCCCAAGATATTCTCCTCCATGCAGGGTAAGCCAATGCTTCCTTCCCCACTCCACAACAGTCTGAGATGGATAAGATCCTCAGAGAAGAGGAAACTATGAGGTTCCACGAAATATCGTAGGCCCTTCTGACGTGGACTACAGTGGTCCTCTGCTTTTCTGAGCATCATGGCTACAGTGGTGTTCACGTGAAAAGTCTCGCAGAGGCTCACATGTTTGAACACTTGGTCCCCAGCCAGTGCTGCTGTTTGAGAAGGTTGTGCAACCGCTAGGGGGTGAGGGAAGTGGATCACTAGGGACGGCTTTGAAGTTTGATAGCCCATCTCTCTCTGGTTTCCAGGGTAACCAGATACTTGACAGTTCTGCCACCCTATCTTCCCTGCCACGGTGGACTGTATCCCCTTAAACCAGGAGTCAAATGAACACTTTCTCCCTTAAGTTGCTTCTGGTCAGATATTCGGTCATAGCAAGAAGAACACAAATGCTAACTAATACAGCAGTGGACACGTGTCTGGTCCTATACGCAAGCAAACGAGAAAAGGCCCTTGATGCAGAATACATGAGAAGAGAGGTAGCTATACCTGTCTGAAGACCAACTGACTAGTTGGCTGCCTCTGTGTCCTTCTAAGATTTAAATTAGTTGGGGGGGGGGCTTTCGAAGTAAAACAGAATTCTTTCCACCACAAGATGTTTAGTTCTAAATCAGAAACCAACTTCCCTCACATTGTCTTATTTATTTTTTCCTATTGTTAATTCTTCCACTTAAGAGAGCTCTTCTTTGCCAGACTGGCATAAGGGTTTTTGACAATTGTATCAAATGATATAAATAAAAATTATCTGTAAAACCTAATTAGCGATAAGCTGTATCTACTAGTAAGATACAGTAAGATGTGTCAAGGAGGAAGAATGTTTTGAGAGAGGAAGAATGTTTTTAGCATTGTCACTAGAAACCCTACAGGTGACAGACGGAGGCAGATAGACCGCACTGGTCCTCATGCATCCAGCAACCTCATTCTCAGGAACAGTAAAAACTAAAGTGTTTCCCCGTTAGTATGCAGCCAGAAGTCCATCTTCAGTTTGCATTATGCAAATACATGTTAAAGACAGTGAGCTCAAGTTCTGCACAGATACCCAACACTGCCGATAATGAAGTAAAGTCAGATATTAAACCAATATTTGACAAATTTCACAGCTTGTCAAAAATCCTAGGAATTCCACCTCAAATATGAATTAGGAGAAAAGAGCATTTGTCCAAAGATTATCTTCTAATAACAACAGTCTGGCCTCCATTATGGGGTTGAGCAAGGACGGTTTCAGGATACAGTCACTGCAAACCTCTGAATCCCCGCCCATCCAAAATCCTAGTCTCAGCTCCAGAAGATGGAGCCGTGTGTTAGAAACAGGAATTCCTCTCTGGAAAGTTGGTGCCTTCAAATTATACATGGGCTTAGATCCTTCTGGTGAGTTGGACTTTGGTTATTGTGTCTTGGAAGAAACAAAGGAGTTGACACTGCACAAAACTGTTGTTAATTAAAATCTGCATTATCGCCTTCCCAGATTGCATCAGGGAATGTCATGTGCAGACTCCATCCTGTGCATGAGTTGCTGGCTTTGCATTTATTTGGCTATTCTTTCTCTTAAGGAAGGAGGGGGGGTTCACTGGAAGTAAAGGAATTTCTTATATCTCTATATGTTTGTTTCCAAAACTGAAGGATTTTTTATTTCATGCATATGTGTATTTGCCTGTATGTACGTCTAGGCACCACATGCAGGTAGCACCCGAGTAGGCCAGAAGAGGGCTTTGGATCCCCTGGCACTGGAACTGCAGATGCTTCTGAGCCGCCATGTGGATGCTAAGACTTGAACCTGAATCCTATAGAAGAGCAGCCAGTCCCTTTAACCGCTGAGCCATTTCTCTAGCCTCTCCAAAATTGAAGTTTTAATGCAAAATGGGATATTGTAGTTTCAGAGATTGTGCTGAATATAACATTCTAAAGCCTTCCACTTACCCAGTTCCCCTGACAAATGTCTCACATATCCACCTTGAACAACAGGACCTGGCCCTAGCTTCCAAACAAGGACTCTCATTACACTTGCCACATCCAACCCGGAGTTTGCTATCCTCTGAAGCTCCCCAAATCGCCTTGGCCCCAATAGAGTGGGTATTTATGGGTGAATGTATTTTTTTCCTACTGGGAACCTAAATTGTATCTGAATAATTCTGGGTTATTGTCACCTTGTCTTCCTGTCTTCTCTGGCTCTGAACAATCCCCTCTATCTATACGGTTACCTTGAATGTATTTATAGAGTGAGGCCCTTTCCCCTGAGTCTCCTTCTTTGTAGCAGATGATTGCCTTGCTGGAGGGAGGAGGATGGGGAGGAATCGTGCATTCTTCCCCCTTTAAAATATAAAGCAACTCAGATTTAAGGTGTCACACTGTTTTATTGGAAAGTATAAAAAGAACTGTTTTATGGTGTCATTACAATGGCGGGAGGAAGGGCTGGCTCTAAAGAATACTCCTGCCTTGGGAGACCAAATAACTTAAGACAGGAGCTATCAAGCGATCTCATGCTAAACTGTTTATCTGTCAACAGAGAATACAATTGTTTTCTCTAAAGGAAGGTCTGGTCCTGCATTTCCTGAATATTGAAATCACCACTGTGGAAATTAATACTGATGGGAAAATTCATTTGATAATCCAGTTGAGGACACGTGTTCCAGATTGAAAGAATTTTAATCTCAATAGTCTGATACAAAAATAAAAGTATTGGAAGATTTTTATCTCAATCCTCAAGGTTTCGCTGCAAAAAAAATTAATAAAATGTGTTTATTTATGTCTGTTTTTCATAATGATTACTGTCTTGGACTAACTATTCCAAAATTCAAACAGATAAACACTGTTCATTCTCACTATTGTTTGACTAGATAGAAGACACTTTATTCATGTAAAACTATACCATAGCTTGGTTTTTATTACCACATATAATTGTATAAGATAATAGGTTTCTTTATAAGAGTTTTATATGTGTATAAAATGTACTTTGAAGCCAGGTGTGGTGGTGTACACTTTTAAAACCAGAACTAAAGAGGCAGAGGCGAATCCTGGTCTACATACTGAGTCAAGCCAAGACTGCATAATGACCCTCTTTCAAAACGAAGGAATGATGGGGGGATTTTGATCATATTTAGCCCCCACTACCCTTCCTTTCACCTCCTCCTGCTGACTCCTTTATAGAAGATAACTTTGACAACACATATAATTAAGGTATCTTTTTTCTTCTTTCTGTATTTTCATGGGCAGTAATCAAAAATGTGATCCGAATTAGACCATTGTTACAAACTCTTCAGTGGTTCATACTGCATTTAGAACAAAGTTCAGGGGCCTGGAGAGATGGCTCAGAAGTCAACAGCACTTGCTGCTATTCCAGAGGTCCCAAGTTTGTCACCTCTCTAGAGGCAGTAGGACCTGAGAGAATGGAGCTGACAAATGAGGCAGACTAAAGTCTCAGGCAACTGCCAACTTCATTCAGAGCATCAGACAATTTATACTCAGAGTTTAAAAGGGTCACATGAGTAAAATTCTCATGAGTTCAGGCTATATACAATCACAAGGACAAGCCACACATGAAAAAAAAACATGTTTTTCCCTAGGAGAATATAAAAAAAAATTTAAACATTTAATTGAAAAAAATAACAGCAAGTCATAATGAGCAATCTGAAGTCAACCCACTTCTATCTGCTACACCTGGGACGATCACGAAAACACATTCTTCGAGGAAACTCAGGTCTTAAGACTCTTGTTTTCTTGGAGTGTTCTCACAAGCACTCAGAATTCTCCTCACACGTCTCCATTTCTGGACCATGTTCCAACACAAGCTCTATTCCCAGCACCCATACTGGAAGCTCACAACTGCCTCTAACTCCAGCTCCAGGAGACCCAACACCCTCTTCTGGCCTCCACAGGCACCTGCACACAGGTAGTGTATACACAGACACATGTCGATAGAAATAAAATAAAATCAGGATTGAAATCACTCCTTTCTTCTTCGAGTGACGTAGACCGTGTCGAGTTTCCCACCCACCCTCTCTGGGTATCTGCACATGCTGTTCACTTTGTCTGGAGTGTTCTCACCTCCGCTTCACTGAGATGGGCATTTTCCTTTATCTGAGTTCTCTATATAAAGCCATGGCGAATTTATTTGTAGCTTCTAAATTTCACAATCATTTTGTGTTACATTTACTTTCTATGTCAATCTATGACCCAGAATTAAAGAGGCATTCCACATGCCCCCCCTCCCCGCTCATTTCCGTATCACTGCAGACGGTGTCTATTCCTAAAATATGCTGGATGGATGAAAGAGCGAGCGAGTGAATTTAGGGAGATCTTTTTAAGGTATGCCTTATTCTTCTCCCTACTATGTAAACTCTGTGCATGTATGTAAAAGTCTGTGTTCAAATTAACGTTCAGTCCCTTTCTGCAGGAACCAATAACCACATATTAATTTCCACAAAATAAAAATGCAAGCTTGTTCACTCCTTCTCCTGCCCTTCTCCCCTGCTTCCTCCTCTTTCTCCTTTGAGCATTATGAAAATCATAAACCTTGTTCTGTAAACAACTCCTTCACAAGTGCGTGATTGGTGCGTTTACATACACACTCTTCCCATAGATGAGCCTTTTCACAGACAATCCCATAATAACAGGTTTTGTCTAATGCCCAGTATTTGGATCATGATTCTGACAATAGGGACTAGATAAGAATGGGGGTTGAGCAAATCAGTCTTCAGTGTGGGCCCCACAAAGAGGGGGTGTTTCCTTATTGATTGGACAGAGAGCCAAGAATTACCCTAAGGCTTATCAGATCTGTAATTAGAAAAATTATCTAGAAATCAACCATCTATCTGGTCTTTCAAACTTCAAGTGTCTTTGTACTTCAGCAAGCTACCTATGAAGAGAGTTTTTACATCCTGCAGAAAAGAACCTCCCCCACCTTATCTTCCCAGCACTGGGCTAGACACCAGTAGCATTTACTTAACAAATAAATGCTTAATCCCACTGCTGATTTTTAAATGAATTACCTAATATTTAAATTAAGATAAATGGTGATCTATGAAAGGATCTTGAATATAGTTACCATAAAAAATAAGAGTTTGAGGTAATAACTACGCCAACTACCCCCAGTTAGTCATTACACTCCTGTACAGGAGCCAAAATTTCACATTTTGCCTTATAAATACTTGCAAATATTATCTGTCAATCAAGACAAATTTTTAAACAGATATGAAAATAGGGGAACATACTGAGAAGAAGAAGTCATTGTGAGAAAGAAAGAAGGGAAGAGGAGGTCAGTGGGAGTAAATATGGTCGAAGTATTTTATGTGTGTACAAGTTTGTATGTGATTGTGAATGAAAAAATTTTAAAAGGAAACAAACCAGTTCAGTTCTTTCCCACCAACCCTGATTCTCAGAACCCTGCCTAGGGACCCACTGTTGTCCGTGATGTCCTTCTGGACACCACAGGGCATTTATAAATGCGCATGACACTCTATATTAATACTTTTTTATTTTAATGTAATACTCTATATTTCAGCAGCTTGCTCTTGGCATATCATACTATGTCTTGCAAATTACTATGTGACAGGATATCATATCTGTAATTCTTCCAAAAATGACATAAAATTTTCCCTTACTTTCTCATTCTCCGCTGCTGATCACAAAGGCTGACACCTTTAAGAAAGATGGCAGGACTGTAAAGCAGGGATATCTAAAACTTACCTCATGCTACCAAATTCCCCTCCACAGTACCAATGACTTAATAGTCACAAAGCAGCAATCCTCATAAATAATATTCTGTTTAATAAAAAGCATTTAATGAAAAAGCATTCCAATGAGTTCTTGGGATTAAAGGCATGTGAAGGTTGACCTTACTTATCAGTTTAGCAGGGTCACAGGGTGCCCAGTTAGCTAGTTAAACGTTAGTTCAGGATGTCTAAGGGTGTTTCTAGAAGCGATTTGGATCTGAATTGTTAGATGGAGTGATGGCTAATCTTGGTTGTCAATTTAGTTACATCTGGAATAAACGGAAACCCAAACAGCTGTGCACCCACACCTGTAAAGGATGGTCTTGACTGGATCACTTGAGATGGGAAGACCCACTCTAAACCTGGGCCACGCCTTCTGGTGACATCCCATATAAAAGGACATGGGAAAAGGAGGCTTTTGGTTTTTGCCTGCTTTCCCTCATTGGCAAGATCATCTGTCCTGCTGCTAAGGTGTTCCTTCCTGGTATTGAAACCTGCTTCTTCAGAATTCCAGCACAGATAGACTACCAGAAGCTCTCTAGGAATCCTCTGAGACTCTAACACCAGCTTAGGACTGCTAAACCTCCCAGTCTCATGAGCTGAACAACTAACTACCAGATTCTTGGCCTCTACAGTGGGAGACAGTCATTGTTGGACTAGCCAAACCATAGCCTGTAAGCCACCACAATAAATCACTTTTAAAATGAATATATTCATTGCATCCATTCTGTTCCTTCAGAGAACCCTGAAGTAAAGTAGATTGCTTCTCCCTCTCTCTTTCCGAACTGTGTGACCCTAGTCTTCTCTTGGGCAGATCCTAGGACTTAGACTGCTCGTGGTCCTGGTTCAGCCCTTCAACTCAAACTAAAATTTGCATCACCAACTTCACAAGTGTCCAGCTTGCATAGAGCAGTCTTTTGATTCTCAGCATCAACAACATGTGAATGGATTCCTTATAAAGAATAATATGCATACAGAGAGAGAGAGGGAGAGACAGAGAGAAAGAGAGAGAGAAAGACAAACAGACAGAGAGACAGACACAGAGACAGAGAGACAGAAACAGAATCAATAGGAGGGGTGTGTGTGTGTGTGTGTATGTGTGTGTGTGTGTATTTGATTGGTCCTGTTTCTCAAGAGAACCTTGGCTAACACAATACACAATTGATGTTAGTGTATGTTTATTGAACTTCAATGTTTCACTTTTGTGTGGATTGTCTTTTCTGATCCTTTCTCCATTTTTATTGGGTTATTAAATATTCTTAAATATTTCAAATGTTTCTATTTGAAAATCCTAGGTGTTGCTCCTTTGCCTGGGACACATAGTAAGGAATATTTTTCCTGTGTTGTCACTTATATTTAAGTCTGTTGGTCTGCTTTCCACATATTGTTTATCTTAATGGAATCAAATTTACCAATGGCTCTTCTCCTGAAGAAATAGCGTGTCAGGTGCTGTTTGAAATCCATTAGATTCTTTATTGGAACCACACCAAATTTAGACACGAACTCAGAGATGGAATATACATTTAAAATATTGAGCTTTCCATCCAGGCAAATGACATATATTTTGTTTTCTTGGTATGTTGTTGTGTCCTCAAAAAAAATTTTAATCACAAAAATATTTATGTGACTTTGTAAACTGCACAAAAAAGAAATACAGTGTACCAATATAGCTAACTGTGGGTTAGACACATTTGTTTTCTTCAAGAGACTGTGATTCTCATTTGCATTAGAAATAGACAAGACCTTCACATACAGAAAAAGTTAGTCATTAGATTCACAACACTGCCCCAAATGACCTGTGGTTGCACTTTCCTTTAATCGTTTGTAAGGTCCTCAAGGCAACTAAAGCAAAGTCCTAACTTCCTGTTCCTGTCAGGTAAGGCAATATGTGAAAAGAAGCTTATGACAAACATCACTTCAAACATAAGACAGCAATGAGAGTCTTCTGCTTAAAGGGATTACTACATGTGTATTATATATCTTTAGAAATTCAAAGTAATACAAATGCTGCTACAGAAAATTCCTAGGTGAATTTTATGCAAATACATTTTTCTCTTAGTAAAGGAATTATTTTAGTCAATCAAAGTTTCAAAAAATAGAGGCAGTAGCTTTGGACTAAATAATGTTACTGTATGTGCTACGTGAAGTAGAATATTTGAATGCCAACAGGTTCTGTTTTGGAAAAATCATGTAAACAGTCAAACATCAACATATAAATATGAATGAAAATAAAATCTAATCATGAACAAGCGAGGCTGCACTGTAAAATATGCCTGGCATTAAATTCAAGGCATATGTTTAATTAAAAAATAAAAAGAAAGTGAATATAGGAAAGATGCAGAGAATTCTTCTTCACCACTTCATAACAATTACAAAATTAATGGTGCCTGAATCCCTGTAATAACAAAAGAAAAGCAGCAATTATTCTTCTGGTTCTGCAGTTATGTCCATCATCATGGATACAATTGCTGCAAATTGGGAAAGCTGACCCCGATGCCCAGGATGGCACGATGATATTTAATAGGTAATAATGATGGTTGATGATGGCCTTTCAAGATCTCTGGCCTGTCACTTTGTTATTTTCTTGGGTGTTTAATATTTCTGTTGCTACGTTCACGATGCTAAACTTTCTCGCCCTTTCCTTCTTTCTCCTCCAGGTCACTTTATCTTTCTCAAGCTGATGGTGTTTTCTCCCTTTCTTGATGATAAATACCCAAATCCTTTCTCCTCTACTCATGAGCACTGTTGGGTCTCAGCTCCAGGGTCCTGAACTGATTGTCTTTTCTCACACACTGACTTCATTTCCATGCTCATCGCCTTCCTTCCACGTGCTTCCCTCTTTCTGATCTTCTTTGGCAGAGATTTTAATTGTCCCTTCCTTTTTTTTTTATCTCATTTCCATTTGATTTTACAGGTGTCAACTTTCTTGGTAGTACTGTCCACTAAGAACACCTTTCAAGTCCTAAATGGATATGTTCATCAACAGACAGTACAATTATAAAACTGCACTGTGATTTTCAACCTCAGTGACATGTTGACAACACAGTCATTCTATGACAGTTGTTAAATTCACTCATGTCAACCATGTGTAAGAGGAATTGTGTATTTAAAACTATGAGGTGATCAGAACACAGCTGCCAATCACATGGAAGACCCTTGCACATGCTTCTGCTGTTTTCAGCAGTCTCTTCTTGTCTAGGGGCTTTTAACATTTTGATTTGATAGGTTCAGGAGTGGAGATCTAGTCTTAACAAGATTTGGTCCTTTTTTTAAGATAAATTATCTTTCAAGTGTAAGATGGGGACATTTATAAAAACATTATGAAACACTAGGCGCATGAGGGCAGTGACAGTAAAAAGATGACCCCAGACCATGTCCCTCATGGAATTAATGATGGAACAACATGAATACAGAAAGCCTTCAGTAAAACTTCAGACGTAAGCCAGCATCACACTCACCCAGGCATCCCCAGAGCCAGGAAGATCTACCCCAGAACAGTTTCATTTCGCATCCTTGCTGCATGCCATCCCAGATCAGCATAATCAAAAGCCAACAGCTAACTTACAGCTTCTCCTTGAGAAGGTGAAGTGTGGGGTGTATATCCAACATTACATCTTCTCCGAGAGCTGTATGAGAAACTGGCTCTGACGAGCATGACTTCAAACCCTAAGAGGGTTTGAACAGGCATGCTTTGGATGTCTGAAGAGCACTGAGAAAGAAAATTTGGTGGTTGTTGTGATACAACATGGAAACATTTCTAAATGGGGGAACTACATACATAAAACCATACACATAATACCAGAAAAAGGCATATACCTAGAAGAGGTTTGTGTGGCACCCATAAGCTCTAGCTGGGTTTATTGGTAAAAGTTGGGGCCTTAACAAAACTGGCTGCTTCTAAAACTAAGTCTCTAGAAACCAATAAAAAAAAAAAAAAAGAATTGCCTGACAAACAATTTGAAATGATCATCATGAAAAATCTCAGTAGGCGTCAAGAGATAAATTACATATGGAAATCGGGGCATGAGCAAAATGGGAACATCAATGAAGAGAAACAAGCAGAAGTTCTGGGGGTGAGGTCTGCAGTAGCTGGACTGTGAAATTCATCATAAGGTCTCAAAAGCAGACAAGCAGAAGAAAGAAACTTGGCAAAGTTGAAGACCGATCTTTAAATTTAGAGAGTGAGAAAAAGAAACAGAAAACAATCATGAAGAAAGGTGAAGATAGACTAAGCTATTTATGAGAAAACATCAAGTAAAAAAAAAATATGATGTAAGAAGAGAAGGGAGAGAAACCAAGAAATGCTTAAGAAATCACGACTAAGTCAACATCCACACAGGGAGAGGGAGAGAGCCAAGATCCCCTATCCCGAGCTGTGACTTATTGACAATTGATGACTTCAGTGGAGAGAGGGTCAGTTTTCTTTAAGGGAGTAGTCCCTGTAGGTCAACTATGCTCTGATGGGTGACCCCACACCCATGACTAAAAATTGGGCTTTGTGAGGTGTTTTAAAAAGAGGTTACGAAGTTGAGAAGGGGTGGGGGACCCAGGTTCAGTCCTCAGCAACCACACAGAAGCTGACAACCATCCAGTTGTTTATAACTCCTGTTCCAAGGGAACTGATATTGCTTCTGGCCCCCGCTGGCGCCAGGCATTCATATAATACATACATTTGTATGCAGACAAAAAACTCAATTGCATAAAATAAAGTAAATAAATATTTTTAAAATAATAGAAAAATGCCTAAGAAAATCTTAAGTGTAATGATAATATACCTGAAAGTAAAAGATGGAAAAAGATGTTCCATGCAAAAGATAAACAGAGAACAAAGGTAATATTTCTATCAGGCTTCAAGTTAAAAACTGCCATTATAGGGCAATAACAGGGTAAATTTACCAGGAAGATATAATCGTATAAGCATGTATGTGCCTAACATGAGAATTCCAAATATGTGATGGAACCGACAAAGAAACATACAGCAACACAGTAACAGTATAGAATCCATATCCTACTTTCAAGAATGGAAAAATCAACCATGCAAAAGACAAGTAGGTCTGGGGAGAAGGCTCAGCTGATAAAGTGTCTGCCATGCCAACTGGGGGTTTGCGTTAGGATCCCAGAACCCACATAGAAAATCTGGGCATAGCCATGTGTCTGTAGCCTTAACACAAGGGGATCGGAGACAGATCTCTGGAGTTTGCTGGCCAGTCTAGCCAGTCTGGGGCTGAGAGTTCAGTGAGAAACCATGTCTCAAAAGACAGGATGTAGAGTGATTGAGAAAGACACTTATTTATAGTTTTTTCTTCTCTCTTTTTATCCTACAGGTCCTTTGTGTACATATTATGGTTTCCAGTTTAGTATTTTTATGGGATTCCTGAGTGTGCAAATGAGTGCATATCTGCTTCTTGTATCTTGGGTTCTTTCCCTTCTGTTTGTTTGTTTTGTACAATTCCAATGTGTTAGTTTTTGTTTTATCTTATTTTATCATTATCCCTTAGAACCCTGTTTGTTTTCTACTGAGAAATGGAAGAGGGAGGTGTAGATTCAGATGGGAGGGGAGGTGGGGAGGAACTGGGAGGAGTGGATTTAAAAAATCGAAAAGAAAAAAGAAAACACTCAACATCCCCTCTGGCCTCCACATGTACCTGAATGCAAGTATGCACATACGCATATATACTACACACATGCACATGGCCTCCACGTGTACCTGAATGCAAGTGTGCACATACATATATATTCTACACATATGCACACACACACAGAAAGAAATGAGTAACCAAACGGATGTCTACAGTAATACTCCTGGAAGTTGCTAAAGGGATGTAGTTTCCATTTTTGAGATGAAAGTTCTAGAGATCTGCAATAAAACCCATAATTAACACCCCTATCTGCATAAATTAGCACCTCTTTATGAATGAATACAAGAGACCCCCAAAAATATATATATTCTAGAGCATGACACTCTGGATTATAGAAATTCAGTATCTTATCATTAATTACTGATACTGTAAAAGCCTTATTCGGGGTCTGGAGAGATGGCTCAGTGGATAAGAGCACACACTGCTCCTGCAGAACAGCCGAGTTCAGTCCCCAGCACCCACATCAAGGGGCTCACAGCCACTCGTCACTGCATCTCCAAAGATGCTCTCCTCTCGGATCCAAGGGCTCCTGCAGTTCACATGTGCACAGACTCGTGCACGGGTGCACATAGTCACAGAATTAAAAACAAATTGAATCTTTAAAAGCCATATTTGCTGTTTTAATTATACAAATCCATCATTATAAATTTAATCATGAAATATGGATTTTTTTTCTTTAACAAGGAAAGCCAGGAAAGCACTTGTACTTAGATTAGAGCAATAGGGCCATGAGCTCAGTGATGCAGAGCAGCTCACGTCCTCTCCTCCACTCTACACAACCCTTACTGGCTGTTACTTCCAAGCAGAAGTGCAGGGCAGTCAGCACCACCTTTATGATCCACAATGGCCTCCTGGACCATGGCTCCAACTAATGCCAATGAGCTCAGGTTTAAACCTTGCTATACTTAATTTAATTTGGACTCTGTGTTTTAGGAGTCAGGGAAATAGTATCGAAAACAGAAAAGGTGAAGGAGCAGGCTTTATCATGGCTTGGGATCTTCCCCATTATCTTATAGGTCTTAATCCTGACTATTACTTTGATGATATGGAGAAGGTGCTAAGACTGTATACCCTGTGAGACTTCTGGAACTATCCATCAAGCATCTACCATGAAGGTCTGACATATTATGAAAGAATGAAAATGAAAGCATGCTTTTCTTTTTTATTTTATTTCTTTATGTGTATTGTGCTCTGTGTATGTGCTCACGTGTGTCTGTGAAGACAGGAGAGGGCATCAAATCTCCTGGAACTGGAGTTATTAGACAGTTGTAAGCTGACATAGGGGTTCTGGGAATTGAACCCACATCCTCTATAAGAGCGTCCAGTGCTCTTAACCACTGAGCTATCTCTCCAGCATCCTGAAACCATGTCTTTCTATTCTCAATCAGCAACGAGCTCTTATATGAGCCTTCTTATACCATGCCAACGAATAAACAATACTCACCAGCATGTCTTCCTACTGTTTGCTAAATTCAATCATGCTAATTAATGCAGGACTATCCCTACAATACAGGTTGTATTGTGTCACTTCTACACACATGTAGGTCATTGCCATTAGTTTTTTTTTTTAATTTTGTCAAAACCACATAAAAAACTAACAATACTCATTTTTTTTCTGACAGCAGGTTCTTTCCCCCAATTCACAGTAACTAAGACATTGAGGATGGTTTTGCTCCAAGATAAGAGGATTTACAGACTCATCTAACCAGAAGTTGAAGGGAAAGGTAGATAACAAGGCTGGGGGTGAGGTCCCTTGATTCTATTTCTCCAGTGTTGGCTCTCCATGTGTTGGCTCCTTCCCAGCATTGATTTTCTTCATGGTATCCTTTGCAACCTGTGTACCAAGATAGTTAGAAAAATGCCTGTGGACAAGAAGTTCAAAATGAATTCTGAGAGTCACTGGGATTGAACTGCCTTGGGATATATTTTTATTTCTTTATCAAGCTCTCTTTCCAAAGGATAAAACAGATAGTGAGTTCAACTTCCCAAACAGAGATAAAATATTTGATACCCTTGGGGTGGGGTAGATGTCCTTGAGACAGCCTTTAGGGATACACACATTATGAGAGTAAGTGAAACCACCAACCTGGACCACTCCGTGGGTGGGAAGAAGAAAGGTTTGTTCTAAATATGTTAGGATAGCCAGAGTCCAAAGCTGCCACGGCTACTCTCAGGGACAGACAGAGGAGCAGACTGGTGATGGCCAGAGTTATCTCTCTGGAGCAGAGAGAAGAGTGGGGATGGGAGCTAGGAATGGGGAGGACCATGTAGCTGACAGAAGCAGCTGAAGGAAGATGGGGAGGAAGCAGTTAGCTGGAACAGCCTGGAAGCTGGCAGAGTGGGGAAGAAGAGGAGCAAGTGAGAGGAACCAGGAGGCTAGAATGGAGGGCTTTGGTGTGTGTAACAGGAACATCTTAATAGGGACAGAAAGACCCTGGAGGTTATTGTGGGCTTTGGTATGTAACCATGGGTGTGTATGCCAGTAGAGAACCAGATGTCCCAGTTGCCTGAAGTAGGAAGAGATAAAGGAAGTAGCTCTTTCTGGCAGACAGAAACCCATTTTACAGATTTCTGAGGAAGGCTGTGTGTATCTGTCCTCCAGCAACCCTTCTATAGTCCAGCCTGCATTGAGACAAGACTGGCATTTTGGACAATGTCAGTGCCACTGCCATTTTGGGGGATTTTAGCATTTTTTGAGACCTATCAATGAGATAGGGAAGGGGAGAAAGAATACTAAATAATATATAAAAGACATAGAGCATCAGAGAGATGGCTCAGCAAGTACAACCATGCAAGCCCAGCAACCTTAGCTTGATGCCTGGAGCTCATTCAGGTAAAGATGGAAGAAGAGAACTAACTCCACCTGGTTGTCCTCTGACCTTCACACACGTGTGTGCCTTCACTTACACCCACATTGATAATAACGATAACAATGAGAAAGTGAATAAAAATGTTTTGATAGACGTGGAATCTAGAGAGAAAGCCTGAATTCTTGTAGAAAAGGAGAGTGTTCATATGGCACATACATGCAATCACGCCCAATGGCTCTTTAAGAAGCAATAAGAGCAGTGGTAAAGCCCTGGAGCCCAACACGATCTGGCCACTGGAGAGTTCAAGTGTGATATCTCCTGGAGCCCAGGGGCCGAGTGCAGAATGATGGATGAGTGGAAAGGACGCACACCAATTCACACACAAAGCAATTCCTTTGTGCCTAGATTCTTGACATGCATTAATATTTCTAAGACTCTATGTGGTTTTTAAACTTCATTCAAATTGTTACTGATTGAGAAGCAAATTTTTGCGTACTAGTCTAAGGTCACATGATTGGTTGAGGGCAAAGCTAAGATTTAAAGGTAGGTCGCTTGGTACCTGGGGGATACTGAATTAAAAGATAAATAGAATCTAATGGGTCTTTACTGCTTTCTAAAAACAGATCTGTGCTAAATATGTACAGAAATTTTCTTGTGCTGGGGCCGAGAAGGTTCAGTCAGGAAAGTGTTTGCTGCCCAAGCATAAAGACTTGAGTTGGGATCCCCAGGACACACACAAATCAGACACAGTAGTCCAAGTCTGTACTCTTCACAGTGGTGAGTTAGAGACTCCTGACCAGCTAATCTTGTACAACTGGTGAGTTCCAGATTGAAGGAGAGACCCTATCTCAAGAAATAGAGAGAACTGAGGAAAACATCCAATACCACCTAGCACCCACTAGTGCTGTGAATTGTGAAAAAAAAAACCTAAATATTATTAAACAACATGCCCTTAGATTGTCTTTTCACATCTAAAGTTGAGAAGACAGGCCAGTCCTGACCTGAATCTATTCCTCCGTTGCTACTGAGGATCCCAGCCTCCATAGGCACGATCGCCTGTAGCTTCATCTTCCTCTCTGCCTCTTAGTGGTTACTATTGTTATTCCCAGCACAGCCCTGCTGCCCACATGCCACTCTGCAATGGAAGACGAGAAAGATGATCTGATAGAATGAGCTCGCGCGCGTGCATGAGCTGGGTCCAGGAAGTCCCATTCACTACCCAAGCTCCGTTTATTATCTCATTGTGTTCCCAAAAGTTATATAGCCATACAACAGCCTTTCCCATCAATACTGAGCCACTTGAGGGTTGGGAAAGAAAGAAGAAATTGGTGAGAAAGTTGGCTGTTAGGCTTTCCTCTCCTCCTGGGCCAAGATGAGGTTCAAACTTGGGGCCTGAGGCTTTGATCGCATGAAACACTCAACATGTTTACGGCAAAAGTAAATGGATGATTGACAAGATGGAAGCGTTCTCTCCCACCTGTAGGTCTTACGAGAGAGATGAATGAGGGCACTCACAGAGAAGAACTTGAAATATCCGTAGACATTCTCAGCCAAACATCCGCGAGTCCGTCCGTCTCTCCTGCCGTGCGGTTTGTATCCTGTCCTTGGCTTCACGGGCTTCCTCTCTGGCTTCCTCTGAAAATCGCATGCCTTCAGCAGCACCCATTGGAAACAGCTTTTCCACAGCTGAAAGCACTGGACACAGGTGATCTTGGCCCTGGAGGCTCAGCCTCTGCCCTGTGGAGTGCTCGTGCAGCATGACTACTCCAGGAAGCACCCCTCCTCCAGTGAGCGCTCATTCCAGTTGGCAAGGACACAACCCTGTCTCCGTCGTGTTGTTCTAATTCTGTTCTCTAAAGACAATTGGACCAAGAAAGCGACCTTTAAAAAAAAATTTGAATGAGAAAAAAATATATAGCAATTGCTGAAAACCAATCCACTCTCCCAGACCTTAATAAAGACATAAAATAAAACGGAACATCTCAAACCCTGTGTGAAAACGAAAAAGTAAACCCGTCACATAGGGGCTGTTAAAACCGGCTCGTTATTTTGCCTAGGACAAGCTTTATGCCTGAGCGTCTCCGTATTTCAGCTTTTTCCTCCCTTAGATTATTTCAAGCATCATTTATGGGGAACTTATTAAATTCTAAGATACCCCAGCACGTGAGCCGATCAGCTCATCGCGGCCATGTTCAGTTCCGTGGTGAGTAGCACCCAACACTCAGCAAGGTCTGTTCCAAACCAGAGACAGAGGGCAGAAAACACTCCACAGATATTAGCCATTACTCCTGTTGTCTTGGGATTGCTCTTGGCCTTTCAGTTCCCAGTTTAGTACTCCGGTAGTGCTGGACACATGAGGTTATGACATGCTAATGTGTAAGGACTAAATGCTTGGATCAAAGCATTTCTGGGATTTTTAGATCGCTCCATAAACACAGGGTAAATGTTTATACACTAGATACATGCTTTCTGCAGACAAAAAAAAAAAAAAATGAAACGTGCTCAAAAGTATGACTTAATCTAAGTTAGTAAAAATTGTGTGTGGCTTGTGTTCTTTTTAGCTACATCTGTTCAGTCAGTTGCCCATTTCTCATCGGTTCATTTCAGCTTTGTTATGGTTGGAATGTGGAATGTCCTCTCTGTAGGCACCTATCTTTGATCACTTCTGAAGCTGATGCTATCAGGGGAGGTGGAGGTTCCCTGGAGGAAATGAGTCCCTGCAAGTGGGCCTTGATGTCTGATGATGCTTCCTTCCCTCTCTCTCTCTCTGCTCACTGCTAAGATGGAAACAAGCAGCTGCCTCATGTTCCTGCTCCCACCGAGCACACTGCCCTTCCTTCTCCACCATGTTGGGTTGTGCCTTCAAAACACACATCCCAACAAACCCTCTCTCCTTCCCTCCGTCCCTCAGGTGGCCTCTTGTCAGGTATTTGGGCTGAGCAATGAGAAGAACAACCAAGACAAACCTCTTCAGGTAAACCTGTTTTTCAGTACACCACAAAAAGTACGCCAAAATTTGCTTTCAGTCTTGTGGTCACTGTTTCCAAGGGTTTGTGACGTCCTCCAAGAGGCCCCTTCTGTGCCCACAGCTGATGCCGATCCTGGTTTTGCATTGTTCTCAGTAGCTTACAGGCAACACTGTGCTGTTTTTCAAATTGCAGATTGTGACATGAAACCAATCCAGCGTATTATAACCAGAATTCCATCTGTAATGGAAATAAAGAGACTAGCACAGAAAATGTCAGAGAACATCACATGTAAAATTATAGTTTGAGCAGTTTTGATGCAACTGCATACACAGTGTGACTCTGGGGGCAGGGCATACGATAAAATACATTTCTTGTGGTATAATCAAACCAAGATCTTTAAACACTGGCTTATATACAATGAGCTTTGCTTTTCCCTGCTGTTAAGGTTTCTGTGGGAAAGCAGGGCTTTGTTTCCCATAATCAATAAGTGATACCTGCCTTTATACAGTTCTCATTCTGCATGAACTGTGCATGAGAGGTGCTTTACATCAGGACATGCAGAGCTCACACTGGCCACGCCTCCTCCAAGTCTCATTTCCCTAAAGAAGAACGAGACTCTGGGCTGGTCAGGTTCAAGCTTGGCTATAGACCCAAATGTGGGGTTTTCACTCTTCTCTGGAAATGAGAGATCAGGAGTCACCCTCCAAACAAAGGAGGGCTTTCTGCTGAAAGCACACGGGACATCACTCTACCTGCACTAAAATGCTTGCATTAAAAATATTTGATAAAGGGAAACTCGCTACATTTAATGTTTATGACAATTTAGATGGAGTTACTTTCTATTCTTCTATTCTGGCTCGAATCACTGCAAAACTAACTTACTTTACGTCAATAATGACAGTCCATTGGATCACAATGATAAATACGATGACTGTTTTTCCTGGCATATTAAGATGTCTTTCCATTTTTGTGTGTGTGCATGTGTCTGTTCATGTTTTCAGGTATATGGATGCAAATTCAAGCACAATTGCATGTTTCTGTGCATGGGTGTGGAGGCCTGAGGTTAATCCTGGGAATCAGAGTCGATCACTCTCTCCCATATCATGCACTGAGCCAGATCTCTCACCAAGAGCTCGCTATGCACCTTGCTTTGGAGATCTCTCATTCTAGCCTTCCAAGGCTGGAAGTACCAGCCCAGCAGGCATTTACGTGAGTTCTAGGGATCCAAATTCTGTTCCCTTGTGCTTGTGTGCAGTAAGCATTTTAGCCACTACCCCAACTAAGAGTCCTTAAAAACATGTGAGATGAGAAAGTGTGGTCTCTGAGTGTACATCTTAAATATTTTTAGGAATAGTGCCAGAGGGAGGATGAGCAATGAAATGGTCAGACGCTGAAGAGAGAGATGAATCTGAGGCAGTTTTAAAGTGTATGCTGTTAAGACGCTTTTACTGACAAGAATAAAGAGGATGAAAGAAAAGGCAAATGATGCAGAACAGGAAATGATGGGCAAAGGAAGACGATCTTGGAGACATCATAGGAGATACAATCTAAGCTCTAGAAAGGGAGAAGCAAGCTAGACATCCCACGGATCTGTGAGTCTCCTTTTCATAAGAATTCTATATCAATCCATACTGGGGAGTTACTCATGGGTCGCACAGCTAATCAGTGGTGAAGAGATTCAAAAGCAAGTCTGATTATAGAGTTCAGATGCATAACCAATGTGCTATGAGCAAGGAAAGGGCGACACTTGTCTGAAAATAATCTAGTTATCTGTGTGCCAAAGACCTGCGCAAAGTCCGTTTTAGCGTTCATCTTACTGTGCTGTGATCCTTTTGTTTAATGTGTGTCTTGGTGCTCCCTGTGACAGAGAATGCCAAATGGGAATGTGTTTATCTATTATTTGGTGAATGAATAGTGACGTGCCCACTGGGTGAAGACCCCTGAGAAACCACCAGGACTCAAGATCAATGCAAACGCACAAGGCTTTATTGCTAGCAGGCTAGGATCAACACTCACAACTCTATGAAGCAAGAGAAGGAGTGAGACCCCGAGGACAGCTCACACATGGTTTTATAGCATTTTTAGAGGCAAAGTCAATTACAGAGTATTTGGCACATTTTCATTGGCTCACAAAATAAGCAGTTGCTGACCTTTAAACTGATTGGTGCTGGCAAGGGGTACATCCCTGTTGGGGTAGGGGAATTCCCAGCCGAGGGTGATTGGCTGGGAACCCTGTACCTGTGGTTCTTCTCAGTATTGTTGAACAGCTTGTGCTGTCAGGAACATGAAACTTAGGCCTACTAGTTTTTTGTCAAAACTGAAGCCTTTAGCCTTTTCAATAGGATGAGACGGGGAGAAAAGAGAGTTGTAAGGAAGGAGGACAGGGAAGGAAAAACAAAGAGAAATTAATGAAATGAGCACACAAACAGATATCCAGTCTTGATTCTGGCATGGACTGACTACCTTATAACCGGGGACACGATAACTACATTGAATGTTTTCCCCTAGATCAATATTTTTTTTAATTCTATTTTTCTTTAGAAACTTTGTATGACTGATATCCTATCCAGACTGCAAAGGGCAAATAAATTACTTATACGAGCCATAGTTGTTGAGGCATGAGGAAAGTCTAGCCATTTTCCCTCTGCCTCAGCAAACAGGAGGAGCTGAGTGTACCCTCAAGTTCAAACCTGAGCACAGAAAGCCACATGGAATGTGATGGCTCCCATCTCTAAAGAAATGACCAGTGGCCAGATGAGAACTTCGCCAAGCTCAGAAACAGGGAACAAGGGTAGAATCCTGCTCCTGTAAACTGCTGGCTTCTCTGAAACCAACACCATAAACCCTTAACTGAGCAGCAAATTATTTAGAACTGCCATGAAAAGTGTTTGATGTAACTTGCATTTTTCTATTTTACATTAGTAAATACTAGCGGTTTCATTTTAGTTATTTGTAAATTAATATTTTTCTACCTCTTATCAGATATATACCCAAGGTATAGTTTGCACAATCATTGACATCACAAGAATAAACATGAATAAAATTGTTTAAATTCCTTTAAAAAAGCCCCTGAGCCTAACCTAGATGGGGTGTCTCTCATCTGTAATCCCAGAGCTGGGGAGGTGAAACCAGGAGATGTCAAGGTCATCCTCAGTTACATACGGAGTTCGAGGCCAATGTGGGATACATGAGACCATCTCAAAAAATAAATAAATAAAAGCCAAACGCCAAAAGATTAACTTTTTCAGGCCACACAAAACTATATTAGGTTTGAATCTTACTGTTATTCTCTTCTCTTTTGTTTATTACCATATTCCTATATGTATTGTGTAGATAACAACCGGAGGAATAGGTCAATCTTATCACTTTGTACTCTGCAAAATCTGAGAAAGTTAACAGCAATTGTTCATTATCTTTCCTTTCCTCTGTTATCGGTTTTCTGCTCTATTAGGAGTTTTGAGGGTTACCTTCTGGTAAAACATCAAATCAAGTTAATTACTCAGAGACAGTTTAAAGTTCAAGATGCACGGAACAATTGCAAAGATAAAAGCAGAGGCACTTCCTCCTGGGGATGCCTGTTGATCAGCTTTGTGCTGACTGTTAGCAGGAACAAAACAGGGTTTGGAAATCACTGCAGGGAAGAGCACAGGTGAGAGCTCCTCTTTCCAGGGAGGGTCTCCTCAGGGACATCCCTACATTTACTGCCGAAGCTCTAGGCAACAATAGCACTCTATCTCCCAACCTTTGTAGTAGAGTTGATGCCACCACAGTAGGATAGTGTTTGAACTGTAAATTGTTTTTATTAGAAATCTCTGGTTTAACTCTGAGGTAGAATGCATTGTATATAAGCTCAGTTCTTCGTTCTCTCTCCTACAAGGTCTATCCCAGGCTCCTAGGGCTTTTTCTGGATTCGTAGCTATATACAGACATAATAATATACGTTTGCTATGTTCAGTCCCTCAAGATTTAATTTAGACAGCTTGGTAAAGTGCTTGCTTTGCAAATATGAGGACCTGAGTTCAATCCCCAGCACCCATGTCAAGAGGTACACCTGGAGATAGGCACTTGTAATCCCAGCGCTAGGGAGTTAGGGACAGGATGATCCTTAGGGCTCCCTAGCCCTGCCTGGCTTGATTGGCAACTCCCTGCCAGTGAAAGACTATCTGAAAAAAAAAAAAAAAAGGAAGGGTTCATCTTAATACATAGGTACATGTGCACAGTACACATACACACCAACAAAAACACAATGTCAAGTTTAAATCTTGCTAATCAATACTTACAAGTGAGCCACAAGACCACGGTGGATCCTGAAATAGTACTGAATGGCATGCTTCGAGCACAAGGGAATTGGGCATCCTCTATCCGCCACTGGACTCATAGCATAACATTTGCAATGATTAAGAATCCTCGCTTCAGTTGTAGAAGAGGAAGCTGAAAGAATGTAACAGCCAGAAAGCAGGGAGAAGGGCTATGAAATCTGGTATTCTTGGCATGACATGGCATTGCCATCAAGACCTCACTTGGTTACCATTGCTTGCATGGATCTGCACAAAACTAGGCCTGTCACCAGTCAAGAGGGGGAGACTCACCACCCACTCCACCCCACCCCACCCCATACACACTGCTGAATCATTGCCTACTGATGGAGTCTGGAGGAGAGGCAACCATTGTCATCACTCCTCTATCCACAGGTAAGCCAACAGGATCCAATGGGTAGTTCAGAACCCTCGGTTAAACCCAGTGGGTCCCAAGACAAAGAAAACAAAAACCATGAATGTGGAATGGACTGATAAAGGGAGGAGGGGTAGACAGACAGAGGTATGAAATTGTCAAAGAAGATTAATAGAAATTATATTAAACACAAGTCATTGCTTTATTTGAAAGATGATCACTAAGTAAGAGAGAAATGAAACAAACATTTTGAAGGAGCTGTGTATTGAGAGCGTGCTGAGGAAATTCAATAATCTCACACACATGTCTCAGGCTAGAACCAAGAACATGAAAAATTATCTTCATATCTCACATTATGTTCTCTCAAATACAAGTGTTTTATTTAAAAACCATTTATTCTTCTGTATGAATATGAAATGGTAGTGACTTCTCTCAAACATTCTCTTCCCCTTCAGAGAGACCTTTTAAATCTTGTATTGTTGATAGACTCAAATTACCACATTATGGATTTACTTACATAACAAAAATTAAACCTTACGCAGATTCTTTTTCTTCTTTATTTTATGCACATGAGTGTTTGGCTTCATGTATGTCTGTGCACCGCACTTGCATGTCTGTTGCCTGTGGAAGATTCCAGACCCCTGGAAGTGGAGTTACAGATGATTGTGAGCTGCCAGGTGGATGTTGGGAATCAAACTCTTCTTGAAGAGCACCCAGGGGTCTTTGGTGATCTGCCATCTCTACTTTCATTTTCAGTGACTATTTATATGTTAAACATCAAGTTTTTCCCTTTCATAATTTCCATGTCTGTGCATATATGTGTGCTTCTGGGCGCCATTCACAGAAGCAGGACAGCCCTGGCTCTGCACACCCAGGCAACAGGAGTTAAAGAGTAGCTGCCAAGGTCAGGCAGAAGGAAAGGAGAAGCTCCTATGGGAAAGATTACATTCAAGGCATGCTTGGAACCTATCACCAGAGACAGGTAGAGGTTATAATATCATGGTACAGAGATGTAAAATTGTGTGAGCTACTGTAAGATATACAAACTGCAGCAGAAGATCCTGTCTAGTTTTATGTAATGGCTAACTTCTGAATTGTGACTATAAGCAAATCAAACAACTATTGCTTAAGACGAAATATCACTATATAACCTGTGCTGACTTTGAACTCACTGTGTAACCAAAGATAGACACACAGTCCTCCTGTCTCTACCTCACAAATGCTTTGGATTATAGGTATGAGCCTCTATGCCTATCACTCACTTTTTAATGTAATTTATTTCACCTTATATACTATAAAAGAAGAAATTTTTGGAAAAAATATCTAAAACCTTGTGTAACCTTTCACAAAATATCTATCCATTTACCCTGAATAAATGTGACCTTTATTCCTTAGATCTATGGTGCAAGACACTTTTTCTAATGAAACAAATTTAGGAATATTCTAGTTTGGTTTTCTGTTGCCAGGATGAACATTGTGAGCAAAAGAATCTTGGGGAGGAAATGGTCTGTTTCAGCTTGCAGGTGATAGGTCTTCGTCAAGGGACACCAAGACAGGAACTCAAAGCAGAAGCTTGAAGAAGAAACCATGTAGAAATGGTGCTTACTGGCTTATTCCCAGGCTAGCTTTCTTACACAGTGTAGGTCCATCCACCTACGGACTGTGCCGCCCACAGTGGGATGAGCCCTTCTACATCAAGAAAACATGCTTACAGACATTCCCAAAGGCCAGTATAATAAAGGCAATTCTTCAATGGAGGTTCCTTCTTCTCTGGTGTATCAAGTTGGCAACCAAGATCAGCCACCACCGGGGGCAAAGCTGCACAAACCTGACAGCCTGAATTCCATCCTGGATACCACCGTCGTCATCGTAGGAGGGAACCGACTCCTGAAGTTGCTTTCTGGCCGCCACATGGCTGCCGTCACCCACACGCACACATCATGCACACACAGCAGTAACAACGCATTTAATTTGACTTAAAAATGTTATTGATATCGCTTCTTTTAAATGCCTCTCTGCTTTATACACAAATCTGATCGTTTTTCTTTGCTTGACATAGTGTGGGTACTACTTTTCTCCGATTACACTAGAAAGTTATGGAGCTGGTAAAAAGTGAAAATTAAATTTTAACGAATATACTTAGTTTTGACTTTAACTTACTATCCCGACTTAGTGTTTAAGACACAGTGCAAACACGGGATGGTATGTGACCATAGCTACTGACTAAATAAAATGCTTTAAAAAAAAAAAAAAAAAAAAAAAAAAGAAAGAAAGAAAGAAAGAAAGAAAAAAACCCTTCTATTTTTAGAAAATTAAAACTGAGCCTGTAAAACTACTCTGTTCATTTCAAAAACAAGACAAAACAAAAATTCTAGTGCTTTGCTTCCTCAAAATTACATTGTTAATTTAAATACTAATGCCAATTTAAGCACTGAAATGCATTTTTATGGCAAGGATAGCTACATACACCATCTTTGGGTGCTGTCTTAATTTGCAACAGCAAGAAAGATGAGGGTTGCCCATAATCACCAAGGATTCATTGCTCCCAATACCTCAGTTGTTTCTTATCAAGACCTTGTCCCTTTTGCAAATGTCCAGCTCCCTGATATGCCCTCACGTGGTAGAGAGAGAACTAGTCAGCTATCTGGCCTCCTTTTCTAAGATCCATCCATGGGGACTCTGACCTCATATGTAAGGGAGATTTCCTTACATCAATCAAACTTAATAGTGTTTACACAGTCAAAGCAAAATCAAACCAAATGCAATTCACACATCAAGTAGCTTCCAGAACCACAGCAGGCTCTCAGAGCTCTAGGCAGCATGACCAGTGTTTGCAGACACATGGAAGTAAATAAAGTATGAGAAAAAGCTAAGCAGCTACAACCATAATCAACCAACCAGTGGGCTACAGCTTAACTAGTTAATTGGTTAAAAGCTCTCTGTCAACCAGCCAAAGCTCATCTACTGCATTTAAGTTCTGTATTGGTTTGATCTGTTGGTGGTCAGGGCAGGTGTCCAGTCTAAATCTATGACCTACAAATTTTATCTAATTCTCATTACCCGTTTGTCTCTGAGTAGCCCCATCTCCTAAAATCACAATGGAGGTCAAGGATTCAACATATGAACTTGATAGAGACACGGGCAATCAGTCTCTGCAGCAACTCTTCTAGTACCCTTATTCTCTGCAGTATCGATCCTGCGTGTGGCCCATGAATCCTTAAGATGCCATGTGCCCCAGAGTTGATTAAAAAAAAAAAAGTATTCCAGACCGGAATTCCTTTCCAATTACAGAAACCAAGGCGATGTGCAAGGTTGGAGATAGCTTTGTGGAGTGAGTATTTAGAGTCTCTGGGTGAATGTTCATTCTTTACAGAAGTTGTTGGTGTCAGTATGCCATGGTACTTCTCCTAAGTGTGGGGAAATGGACATTCTAGCAGAATTATCAGCACACATGTATTATTGAACATACGTGGCCCCCACACGCAACTTCCTACAAAGGAGCCAGAGTCCAGTGTGGAAAACAGTACTTCCACTTGCTTACCAAGCATCTAGCTGGATGGAGTTGGTGCTTTGTCTGCAGCTAAGTAGGCAAAGATTGCAGGAAGGGAGTGGAACACACTGGCCTTGCCCTAACCTGATCCCTAGTTAAAATTTTTTTCCTGTCAAACCCCCACAGTGTGCTATCCTTCCCTTGCCCCTCCCGCTCTGTGATTCCTGAGGTGTTTTCCTTACCTTTTTTTCCTTTCCTGAAACTCATTCCCTCCTGGGGTTTCTTTGCAACATTCCCTACCAACAGCTGTTACCATTACTGTACTCAGCACACCTGTCCAAGGGCTTCCAGCATCCCCATGGCTGACTAATTCCACATTCCTCGTTCCACGTTCCCCTTTGCTCTGAGCCCCAGAACTCACTCCTTCAGGCTGAAAACCCTATCCATCCCCATAATGCTAACTTCATCTCTCTTCCATGCTAACCTCCTGGATAATCCTAATTCAACCCACAGAACTTAATTAATTCACCCCCAGAAAGTATGTCATTGTACCAGCTATCTGGGCATCCCTTAGCCCAATCAAGTTGGCATATCTAATTAACCATCTCAGCCATAAATATAGTATGTGGAAGAGGGGTATGACCACCAGGCTCTTTTCAAATGTTCATGTTACTCACATAAACACTTATAGTTGAAGAGTAAATAAAAATTAATGTCCTAAAGAAGTTAAGTTTCAGGTTCAACCTGACAAGCAACAAGTGAATTACTGGGAAGCTTCTTGTCCCTTAGTTGCCAAATGAACCACCCATACTGATCCTCCAAAAACTAACAATGCAAGGGAGCAAATTAGTAGCAAACCAGAAGCAGAGAGGAGACAGAAGGAGCTCTGATCCAGACAAGAAGGCAGGAAGATGGAAGTCCAATGTGAATGCCAATACAAGTCTTGAGCCAAAGGCAGGAATATTACATACATGATCAAGAAGGAACAGAGTGGGCCAGAGACAAGCAGCCTTTTCAATTAGGAAACTAAGTCCAGAAATGGCAAGATGGCTCAGCAGGTAAATGTGCTTGCTGCCATGTCTGGTAGCCTGAGTCTGATCCCTGGAATATACACAGTAGAAGGAGAGAACGAACCCATTTTGCCCTTTGACCTCCACATGTCTACTATGGCATGCATGTATCCACCCCAACACATAGACACACTAAATAAATAAATAAAAATTTTAGAAAAGAAACTCAGTCCATTGACTCATTCTTCAGAATCCAGGGACACCATTAGACACAGACATTGAAGGTCATTTGCCCTTGATGACATGTTTCTGCATTCACATGTATATGCCTACATACATTTTTTGACCTTTTGAAAAAAACAAGATCTCTTTATTTGTCAATTCTTTTGTAATGATTACTTAACAAGTATATATGTCATATGCTACTTTTATAGAAATGTTTATTTTTCAAGTGTGCGCAGAAATCAGGCTGTTGTAAGTACAGCTGAAAAATGAGCTTTACTGCACCTGTGTGTATCTACATATAAATGAGGTGTTTTAGGTAAATAAATACAGTTCTATATACTGCTTTTTAAAATGCAGCCTTCTCTACATTGGCACTGTTCTGTTTCCTGTCAAGCCCATCTGTTTCAATTATTCCAATGACTATTTTTATTATTCAATTTCCCAATAACACATGTCTGTCTTCCTGGTCTGTTACCTCTCTACTCTCTTGTATGTTTCCTATACAACTATCGGCTCTATTCATTACATCCCACCACTAAGACATATTGTAGGGAAGCCTACAATATATAGGGTATAGATAAAGGGCAGCCTGAGATAGCCACTGGTGCTTATCATGGTGTGTGATAAACAACCGTGGTTCATCCTTTAAGAAAGAGTTCCCAGGCACAATCTTTTGAGAGCTCTGTAAAAAGAGAGAGTAAGCTTATCAAAAGTTATCACATTACCGATGAGTTCCATCCCCAGGACCCACATGATGGAAGCAGAATTGATCCTGGGAGTCGTCCACTGACCTCTACCTTCATGCCATGGTATGAATACACAGAGAAAGATACAGACAGAGACAGACACATGGAGAGACAGAGATAGACAGAGACAGATAAAGAGACACAGAGAAACAAAGACAGAAAGACAGAGAAATATCTGAATTTTTTTAAAAAAAATAGCCATGTGACTTGATAATTAAACTAGGTTTAATCATTCCACAATGTGTTGTGCCTCACACCAGCATGATAGGTACAGTCAGTACCGCACATTTTATCCATCAACTAAGAAAACAAAACTACAAGCTAAAACTATCCCTCTGTGTCCTTGACTATATCAAGAATATTCATCTTTTTCCTTAATTTATATTGTCTCTCAAGTCAGAGTTTACACACAATAGTGTGACATCACAGAAAGGTGAAATAGCACCTACTTCTGGTCCAGAAACACTCAGTAGCAGTTCTTCCGTAGGAAACACATCTAACTTCTAGTGGTTAGAAGTGTATTTGCTCACCATCTACTGTCTGAGATGACACCTTGATCTAAGACAACATGAGAGTTTTGTGGAGCCATGACATTCTATTCAGCGTTATCGTCTTTGATGAGGCCCTGAGCCCAGGCAAAGTGCAAAGTGCAGGTGATGGCAGATGCAGTGACGTGACACATTGGGTGTGTTGTGTCATCCAAGCATCACCCATAAGTAACATTTTTTACAGCTTAAAACCAACATCTACCAAGTTTCTTGTTCATTCTATAATACATCAGAACATAGTTTCCCCTTCTGTAGAATCAGAGAGTGTGGTTTTAGGGCCCTCTTAGCATTTTTTTTTAACTCAACAAGTTTTTTTTCCAGTTCGTGGAAAAGATGTCATAATGTCCCTCCTTGGGGCCAGCTAACCTCAAACAAACAGTAGGGCCCTTTTTTCCAGCGCTGCAGAAACACTTGCACAGAAGGCTTCTCTTAAAATAAATAGAAGGGTTTACCGCTGGCTCAGGTTATGGGTAAGGAAATATTAATAAGCAGATAGCACTGAGGTTTTGTAGTTTCTCTGGGTAACAACCATCTCCGTCCAAGGCCTGTTTATAAGCCATCTGTTTGGTTCATTTTCTTGGCTCCAACATCAAAGGTGATCTGATAACCTAACGAAATCGTTATTCTATCACACATCTTGGATCTCAGGCCATCTCCTCCTCTTTCATCCTACAATAGTGCAGCTAAGAAAAGAAACAAAAATGCCAGGCTATAAAGCAAATATTTGCCTCCAGCCTACCAATACCTCTTCCTCCCCAAATGCACTTTGATGTCACTTCCTCAATTATTTGCATAACAACTGAAAAATATCAAAATAATTTTCTTTACATTAGCAGTTAAGTCTCCAAAGCAAAATAGCAATCCATAGATTATGGGGATACAGAGACAGCACAGAATGTGTGGCTCTCACTGGGGAGACAACACTGCTGGTATTTGAAATAAATACTTTCTGAAAAATGAACAAGATTTATTGCAACAAAAAAATACAAAGAAATAGGCAAAAACCTACTACTTATGGAGGGGGAACTTACACATCTGTTACATAAATCATTTTTTTTATTTATGTAGAATATTGCAAGGGTTGAAAATATCCCAGCGCATTTTTTATGTCTGCCCCACAGTTGATGAACATGTGGGTTGTATCTATTCCCAGCTATTGTGTGGAATATTCCCGTATGGAGTATTTATGTTTGACATGTATAGAAATATTTTGGCTGAATGTCTAACCACAATATTTAGATCGTTGGGTATAGTAGAATTTAATAGAAAAAAACTAAATATTTTATATGACCCTATGTATATCTGCATACATGTCTGCATGTCTCTCTGTCTCTGCTTTGGCATGTGTGTGTGTGTGTGTGTGTGTGTGTGTGTGGTGTCTGTCTGTCTGTCTGTCTGTGTGTCTGTGCAGGCACTCTTGCCTATGTATGTTGAAGGCAGGTACTGACTTTGGGTATTTACCTATTCCCTTTCTACCACAGTTTTTGAGGAAGAGTTTCTCTCAGAATCTAGAAGCTCACCATTTGGATTAGACTGGCAGACAGGCAAGCCTCTGGGATTGGTCTGTCTCTGCCACCCCAGGTCAGAGCTTACAGAGACACATCATCATACCCAGCTTTTCTTCTTTCTTCTTCTTCTTCTTCTTCTTCTCCTTCTCCTTCTCCTTTCTTCTCTTCTTCTTCTTCTTTCTTCTTCTCCTTCTTCTTTCTTCTTCTTCTCCTTCTTCTTCTTCTTCTTCTTCTTCTTCTCTCTTCTCTCCTCCTCCTCCTCCTCCTCCTCCTCCTCCTCCTCTCCCCCCTCCTCCTCCTCCCCCTCCTCCTCCTCCTCCTCCTCCTCCTCTTCCCCCTCCTCCTCCTCCTCCTCTTTCTCTTCCCCCTCCTCCTCCTCCTCCTCTTTCTCTTCCTTCTCCTCCTTCTCCTTCCTCTTCTTCTTCCTCTTCTTTTTCTTCTCTTTCTTTTGACATGGGTTAGAAATCCACACTTAGATCCTATTCGCACACTAAGCATTTTCCCCACCAAACCATCTTCCTAACCCCAAATGCCTGTTTGCACCACCAGAAGCCAAGTTCATGCATTTCATCTTAAACACTGAGCGCCATCCCCATCAGTTCCATCTCCAGTTTAGACTGTGGTGTAAAGAGGATCTTTTTTTTTTTTTCTCATTTGGGTGTACAGTTGACCCAGCATTATCTCTGAGGAGATTCCCATTCACCAATGTCAAGTTTGAACTTGATCATTAATCTATTATGTGCAGGTTCATTTGGGATCTCTGTGCTAGTGATGCAGTCATCTGTGTTAGCATCAGTGCTATACTACAGTGGTTAGAGCTTGGTCAATATTGTTGCCATCTTGGGAGAGTGATTCCTTCATTTTTTTCCTTCTTCCACTCTCTTGACTATTTATGATAGTTCTGGGTTCTAGCTATATTTTAAAATCAACCTGTAAAACCTTGTTACTAACTTTAATAATGAGTTGGTTAAAATATGTTTATCATTTTTAATACCCCTTTACACCACTGAATCTTCCCATCTTCTGGTGTGATGTATCTCACCATTATTTTCATTGATGTGGGCCTTCTACAGTTGCTTTTAGGCATGTTTAAAATCTTTTAGGTGTCAATGATCCTTTTGACTTTCTGCTTATCAACTTATTATTACTGCTACACATAAACGCATTTTAATCAACATTTTACTCAGGAAATTACTACATTCACTTTGAAATTTAAACTTAAATTAAAATTTAAAATAAGGTTCTAGTAACCTATATATCGTTCCTGTTTCTACTTTTGTTAAACTGTTTTTGGGGAAGTGTTCACAAAGTCTAAGCATTCATTACATCTTTAATTACAGAATTTATTTTTATAACCTTATTGGCTTCCTAGTGTTTAGTGATTTTATTTCCTTTTTCTTGAACTGTGTTGTCATGGGTTAATCAATTTTATTTTATTATTTTTCTGTATCTTTTTGAGGGAGGGCCTTGCTTGTAGCTCAAGATGACCTCAAATTTGTAACAATCTTCTTGCCTCTTCCTCTCACATACTGAGACTACAGGTGAGCACCACCATGACTGGCTTGACATTATTATTACTGTCATGTCAACTGTTGCAGTTGTTTATTCTCTACATATTTTGTTTGAATGGTTGTTGAGAAAGAAGTCTTAATTTGGCTTTTTCCCTTACTTCTTCTTTGGGAATTAATTTATCATTTTATATTGAACTTCACACGATTCATAATAAAATATCAGCCAGGAAGGCAATCCTGAGGCAGACTTCCTCCCCAGTGCTCTGCAGCCAGACTGAGTGGCTGGCTGAAGATGCACAACCACCTTCCCATCTCCGCTCAATTCCAAAGCGCTTACCTGTCTCTGGGATTTACTATATTTTTATACTTAACAGTCCGTAAAGGATTCTTAAAGGAGACATGGGGATGGAATTAGTTGTCAACTTTCCTGGTTCTTTTCTTGATATTAGAAAAGAGAAAAAAAAAAAAGAGTGTTTCCCAAGATTCTAAATCCAGAAGTAGCTCTCCCCAGTAACATTTTTAAAGATCTCTGTGTGTGTGTGTGTGTGTGTGAGAGAGAGAGAGAGAGAGAGAGAGAGAGAGAGAGAGAGAGGGAGAGGGAGAGGGAGAGAGAGAGGAAGGAGAGAGAGAATGTATGTGCACATAAGTGCAGAGCCCACAGAAGCCAGAAGAGGACATCAGATCCCCTGGAGCAGGAGTTACAGATGGTTGTAAGCCACCAAATGAGGCTGATGGGAATTGAACGCTGGTCCTCTGCAAGGGCAGTTCATGCTTTTAACTGCTAAACTGTCTCTCCAGCCCCCATAGTAACATTTTAAGGTAAAATTAACTTTCCACTATTTACTGAAAGTGCAAACTTGCTTATGTCATTCTGATGTTTATAGTTCTGTCCTTTCTGTATTCAGAAAAGTGAGATGATAAGTAAGGATAATTGGCATCATTCTCTATGATTCACTGAAGATAAATCTGTCACAGGACACTGTACAACTGTCAAGTAATACACAAAAGTGAATAATTACCTCCAGTGATTGATAATATTTTTGCAATGAATGGCATTTTGCTATGCGCTCAGTCCCAACTGGTTCTGCTCTATAGCATTGACAAAGAAATCTGTTCTTGCCTGACCACACTTCATAAAATTGCTGGACTCTGATAGCCTATGAGAGTTCATCTTGTCAGAATCTACCTTCTAGATGTCCAAAAAGGCATTGTTTTTTCCTGATCTTTGGGTGTAGGACTTTTTCCACTCTCTCTAAGAAATTTTTAACTTGGTGATAAGGTTTTTCTTAATTATATTTTTCCTGGCAGAACTGAGGACTGATCCTAGGGCCTTATGTATGCCAGGCAGGAACTCTACCACTGAGCTACAGACATGGCCTTTAATTGCATGTTTTAATCTCTTGTTTCATATTTTGTAATATAATTTCCACTTATGTAAGTCCACATTTTATTTGGGCAAATGCAGTTGCCTATCTTAACTTACATCCTAGAGGTTGTAAACAAATCAACCACATCTCATGTTTAGGAATTGTGGTCTATCAACATATATTTCTATTTAAAAATCTATTTTAATTAATTTTAAGTTAGAATGCAAAACATGTAAAGTAATGGATTTAGTGGTGACATTTTCTCACATGTATCTTTTTTTTTTTTTTTTTTTACTTTGTCCGTTCTAACACCCATCCCTTTCTCCCCTTTCCTGGCTAAAACAGTCCTGCTTTCTGTCTCCATGTCACATATATTAATCCACTACCTCCTTGACTTGCACTGTATCTTTTCAAAGTGGGACTGCATGTTGGGACTGGAAAGATGGCTGGGTTAAGAGTACTTGCCACTATTGCAGAGGACCTGGGTTTGGCTCCCAAAACCTACATGGGGGCTCTATAGCTCCAGTTTCAGGAGATCCAGTCCCCTGATCTGGTCTCCTTGGGCACCAAACACAGATGCTGTGCATTTACATACACACAGGCAAAACACTTGGGCACGCTAAAATAAAAGTAAATAAATGAATCTTTCTTAACAAAGTGGTAGTGCATGCTATAATCAAGAGATATCTGTTTTTACTTATCATCACACTCAATCCTTCAACTTCTAGCTCATTGTCACATAGTAATCTCTCTCTTGAAATATATTAGGAAACCTCCTGCTCTTGTGTAACCGTTTCCTCAGAGATAAAACCTTCCACCTTGGAGTGAAACTCAGCAAGATACAGGATGTTAGAAAAGAGGTGAAACAGGTTGTTGTAAGGAAGGTGAAACATTCACCCTGTAGGGAAGCTCCTTTAGCTTAGAAAGTGAACAACTCAAAGGCTTCAGGAAGTCCCTGAAATTGACCAGATTCACTAACTCCCTCCTCAAGCATATAAAAGCAATCAAGACTGCTAAGAGACACAGTCAGACAAGCCCAGCTGCCAGGAAGAGACAGAGACAAGATGAACCCTCCTCAAGAAGCTCAGTCTCCCTCAGCTCTCTGAAAGCGACACCCTCTAACCTGTTGAGTTTGCTCAGGCTGTGCAATGTGTTCCAGGTTTCCAGCTTTTGTGTGCTGTCACCCATGCTACGGTGGGGCTGAATGATGCAGCTGTCTGTGAGTCATTTTTCTCCTGTAAATAACCCCTCACCCATATTAATGTAAGCAACCCCAATGGTCTTCATTTGTTCACCAAGTTGAACTTTGGTGGTATTCAACCTTGCCTGTCATCGGTTCCCTATCTGGAGTGAGGAGTCATTTGTTCACATTCCCCTGAGAAGAATGTCACACAACATATGTTTATGAAAATTCTAAGAAATAGAAGCAAAAATCCTTTCATCCACTTTCCCTGTTCTTGAATTTTAACTGTAAGCTCAGGATTTTCTTTTACCCTGGGTGGAAACCTACACTATGAACATATGTGTGAATTGTTTGAAAGTTCCCTTTACTCATAGACTTGCTGCCAATCTTCCTGTCCTCCAGAGTCTTACTCTATTGTTTTCTGACTAGAGCCCAGGGACAACCAAAAGCTATGTGGCCAATGAACTAACTAGTCTTTCCCAACTCCAAAATTATATTCATCCAGAGCAATAGGTTGCAGCTGATTCTTAAAATCAATATTAAATCCTTGACCAACTTTTATAAATTTTTGGTGCTCATAAATTCTATGTCACTTTTAACCTCTTCCCTCTCCTTTTTGAGATGTACAATAGTTGGCTCTGTTAGTCACAAAATAATCAGAAAAAAAAAGTTCTGAGATATGAAACCCCAATCAGAACCCTTAAGGACTGAAGGACAACACAGCCTCTCACATTAGCATCTGACTTCCTTCATGGTCTTTCACCCCTTTAGAACTCTTCTAATCTCACATCTGCATCCAACCCACATCCTCTGTGAGACCCTTTATTCAATTTGCTTCCTACTTCTCAGATGATCTTGCCTGTGGAGAGTCCTTTGGTGGTTTAGAATGTTTGTAGTTGAGTATGCTACTAAATCTAGTTTGGAAATTCAGTATTAAGAAGCACATGCTCATCAATGTAAACTCCAATACCAACATCAATTTATCAAAAATAAAGACAAAATCAGAGCCTCCACTTGCAGTCATTTTTTTTTTTACTTACTTGTGAATCTGTTCAGTATTCGAGTAGGAAATACAGTTCCTATCTAAGAACTCTTAAGAACTCTGTGTGTGTGTGTGTGTGTGTGTGTGTGTGTGTGTGTGTGGTGCATGTTCATGTATGTGCACATGTGCAATGTGGTAACTATTTCTAGTATGTAGAAGCCAGAAGACAACATTTGGTGTGTTCTTCAGTAGCTTCCCCCACCTTGTTTTTGAGGCAGTGTCTCTCAGTGGACCCGGAACTCACAAACTACACTAGACTGGCTGATCAATGAACTCCAGTGATCCGCTTCTCTCTGCACCTCTCAACCACTATTGCACCATCTTGCAGAGGCTTTGTGTGGGTGCTCAAGTCCTCATGCTCAGTTATCTACTGAGCTGTCTCCCCAGCCCCAGATTCCTTAACATCTTTAATAATCTCCTCTTTCTGATGCCTACCTCTTCAGTGATACCTCATGGCTCCAAGAATACCATGAAGGCCTGCACCTCACACAAGCTTATTTTCATTCCTGTATTGAACATGAAAGATATCTGTGCTGTCACTAATTTGAAAGAAAAAAAGCCCTGCACCCAAATTGTAACAAGGACATCTTCTCAAAAGTAACAACCATTTCTCAGCAAGACTTCTCAACTACCCTTCCTAAATTGGCCCTCCTCCTCCAGGAACTGTCCATCACAGAACCGGATCTAATTTTTTCAAATGTTTTTGTTGTCTTTTCATCTCCTTACCCATATGGACAGCAAGGAATCAGACATTTCACCAATCTCAGGCTCTTCTGTGTGTTCACTGTCCAGAAAATTGACACACAATTCACACCCAATAGATATTGTTGATTGACGTACTGAGCAACAAAATGAAGTATCAGTTGCATAGTTATTGAGCAACCATTGTGTTTCAAGGACTCTGATAGATGTTTGTGATCTTTTAAAGAGCTTTACTGAAGCATAATTTATATCATAAAACTCACCCTTTTAAAATGTATGATATAATTTTTAAGTATATTTAGAATTCTGTAACAATGACTATAACCTAATTTTAGAATTGCTTTAAAGATTTTCTTTTGTTTCTGTGTTTGGATGTTTGGATGTTTGGTGTGTGTGTGTGTGTGTGTGTGTGTGTGTGTGCGCGCGCGTGTGCATGCATGCGAGCGAGCTCATGCATGTGGACACTAGTTTCCTCCTTAACTGTCTGGAAGTGTTCCAGAAAAGCACTTTTTACACCTTCCTGAGGTGCAATAGCCACAGAGGAAAGGAGGGTGATGAAGGTTTATCACATGTTGTTGGGGAAATAAACAGCCGACATTCCGTGTAAAAACGGAATCAGACCACTGATTTTGCAATTATCAACTGACCTCACTACCTACTGTCACAGACACAGGCAGCTAATTTTCTTTTTATTGGTTGTGTGTACATGCATACACACACACACACACACACACACACACACACACACGCACACACACACAAAGAACAAGGTATCAGATCTCCTGGAGCAGAAGTTCCAGATGGTTGTGAGCCACTCAACATGGGTTCTGGGAACCAAGCTCTGCAAGAGCAGCATGTACTATTAACCTATGACCCATCTCTCCAGCCCCATTTGAGAACAGTTTTATTCTTCCTAAAATGAGTTTTGTGTCCATTAGCATCTGTCCCCTGACCACTCTGCTTCCTCCAGCTCTAGGAAACCACTGATACATTTTCTATCTCTACAGATGTGTCTTTTGCAGACATTTTGGATATATGATTGTATAGTATATCATCTTTCATTTATTTAATACTGAAAAATTTCACCCCCTGGATATGCCGTATTTTGCTTATACAGACTTCAGTGAATGGATTGTTTCTGTTTTAGAAGAGAACTTGGCAACAGGTTGTATGTGGATGTATCTTCCTTTCTCTTGAATAACCAGATACATGGGAGTTAAATTCTGGATGAATCATATGGAAACTTTATTTTAAAGAACTGTTAACCTAATTTCTAAACCAGGTACATCATTCTATATCCCCACCAGCAATGTCTGCTGGTCCATATTCTTCCCCACACCTCTTTTTAATAGTGCTTTGAGTTGGTGTCTGTGAAGTGGTATGTCATTTGGCTTTCTCTGCACTTCTCTAAGTCAGTGGTTCTCAACCTTCCTAATACTGTGACCCTTTAATACAGTTCTTCATGTTGTGGTGACCCCCAACCATAAAATTATTTTCATTACTACTTCATAACTGTAATTTTGCTACTGCTACAAATCATAATGTAGATATCTAATATGCAGATGGTCTTAGGTGACACCTGTGAAAGGGTCATTTGATCCCCAAAGGTTTAAATCCGCTGTTAAGCAATGACACTAAGCCTCTTTTCCTGGGGTCTTCAGCCCCTTGTACTTTCTTTGTAGAAGTGCTTACTTTCCTCTACAATGAATTTCACGATTAGCTTTTTGACATCTCATTTTAAAGGTATTTATGTATGTATTCAAGATATTCATTATTTAGGTGTATGATTCACAAACATTTTCTACGTTATTCAGCTCGTCTTTCTGAATTGTGCCCTTTGAAGCACAAAAGTGTCTAGTTATGAAGAAGTTCAACTTCTCTTGCTTGTATTTTTAGCATCATTATTAAGTTGTTGCTTAATCCAAGGTTACAAAGGCTTCTTATTGTTTTCCTAGGCATGCTACAGTTTCAGTTCCCACACTCAGGTTTAGAAAGCATTTTATGTTTTGCGTATGTTACGGGGCAAGGATTTAAATTAACTCTTCTGCGTATGAATATCCAGTTGTCTTACCACTCAGTGAATATACTATACTTTTTCCATTGAGTTTTCTTGACTTTGTCAAAAATAAATCGAAAGACACAGAAGATGGCTTGGTAGGTGAAGTTCTTGCTGTGCAAGCATGAGAATTGGAGCTCAGATCCTCAGAAAACACATCAGAAGCTGGAGGGACACGGCTCCTGCCTGTCCTCCCAGTGTAAGGGAGGGAGAGACAGGGAACCCCCCAGAGCAAACTGACTAGCCAAACTAGCTGAAATATCTAGCTCTGGGTTCAGCAAGAGACTCTGTCTCAATACATAGAGTGGAGAACAACTAATAAGAGAAAAGACATATACCTTGAGGCCTCCACATACATTTGTACACACATCCATACACATACACGCATGTGTCCACACACATGGGAACATACATGTGTCATGCATGCACACTACACATACATATGCAAAGATAAAGTCATAAAAATTAATTTTTAAAATTTTCAATCAATAGAATATAAACATCGAGGCTTATGTTAGGCCTCTTTCTTGTCTTCATTTTTCTCCATGTCTGTGTCAAATGGTCACTTCTTAACCTTCTGGCTAAGCCCATCCATAGACTCAGGATGCTAGGACCTGTGGTTGCTCTCTGGTATGCTTCTGAGTAGATTCGTGATTCCTCCACATTCGCGTCTCGTTTTTCAAAGACTTCCGGCTCTCTGGACTCCACTGCATTTCCATATGAATTTTAGGACGACACAAAAAAAAAAATCAGCTGGAATTTTAGTGGCCATTCTTCTAGATCTGTACATCAGATAGGACTGACCTTTCATGCTTAATAGTCGTGAGTCTTCTAAGCAGTAAGTATGGATAAACTTTTTATTTATTTGGGTCCTCTTTGATTTCTCCCAGCAATTTCACATTTTATTTGATGGGTTTTTCATTGTTTGAGGACTTGGGAAGAAGTTGTTCTTTGGGGAGTGTTGGGGTGTGTGTGTGTTTGTGTGTGTGTGCACGCGCACACACACACTAGTAATCAGACCCAGAGCCCTACACAAGCTAGGCAAAACCACTGAGCTATATCCTCAGCCCTGTAATTCACAGCATAAATCTTTTACGCTGTGTTTTTTAAAATTTATCCTGAACTATTTATTCTTTTGAAACTATTATAATCATATTTTATTATACTGTATTTTTCAATATCTAGTTCACAGTATTCCTCTTGCTCAAATGTATAAACATGTGCCTTTCCCATTGATCTTACATTCTTCAACCTCAATGATCTTTTACACATCACTATCTGCTTTGTAATTTTATTACGAGTGTTCACAAGAATGGGACATGGACAACATTGCTATGGCATTCTTACAGATGACGCCAGAAATAGGAAAGAGAGATTCTGACATGTGCAAAAATTTTTAAAAAAAAATCATAACAGACTAGTTGTGGAGTAGAAACAGATCGCTCAGGTTCTAATGTATCACACGTCCTTCAGTAGCCTCTTCCTCCTTACTCTTAGTAAATTATTATTAGCATTACCTCTCAGCAAGCAACCGTTTTACCTATTTGTGCATCACGTGTTACATCTGTCTGTCTTACTGTATCTGTCTGCAAAACACCTATCATTCATATGGTCCTAAAATCACTTAATGCTTAATAATGTCCTATGCAATTCACTTTTCCAAAGCAAAAACCACAGTGTCAGGAATATGATTCAATGGGTAAAGGCCTTGTTGCCCAAACATGAAGCCCTGAGTTCAGATCCTCAGCACAAAAACAAAATAAAACAAACAGGCATGCTAGATAGTATGTGCCTACAACCTCAGGACAAGCAAGGCTCCCTGGCCAGCTGGTTTGGCCACTCAGCCATTGATCTTGCTTCCAAAAATAAGGCAAATAGCAGTAGAGAAAGACTCTGGACATAGACCTCTGATCTCCACACATGTGTGCATGGATGTGCATACCTACACATGTACACACACACAAAGTAAGTTACTACCTTTTTCATAAGAAAAAACATTTTTTTTCTTTTAACTCTCTTTGAAAGGCTAACTATAAGTGGTACCTGAAATGGGGCAAAAAGGGAAGAAATTATTAAACATTTTTGTCGCTTTAATCTGCTTTTTAAAGATTTTTTTAATGATGTGTCTGTGTTTGGGTGTGTGCACATGTGTACAGGTTCCCTCAGAGGCCAGAAAGGGGAGTCAGATCCCCTGGAGCTGGAGATACAGGCGATTAACAGATGCCTGCAGCCTGTGACCTGAAACTCACTCAGCATCCCTCCTGCCCTTTGTGTTCGCTAGCTTCAGATTAAATGGAGTTTTGCATACCAGGGCAGTTGGCAGAACCACGGGGCGTGGCATAATAGAAAATTAATGAGAGAGTAATGAAAGGTTAAAGAGTATCAAGAATGAGAGTTAAATAAAACTTTTGTTCGCTTGAGTTTTATTTCAGGAAAGCTACTTAGTCCCCTAATTCAAAGCTCTAGTAAGGGGCTGTGTGGGGTAGTGACATCAAATCCAAGTGAGACTGTACTGAATTTCAACAGTTCTTTCAAGCAATTTTGAGCTGGAGTACACTGGGAAAGACAGTGTGCCTCCACTCAGAATAACAAACAAATCCCTCGGCTGGATCCACTTCCACACCGTGCATTGACTTGAGTCCCCTGGAAAAGGGAACGTGCCACATCACACTTTCAAAAATAGCCAGAGATTGAAAATTAATGCATCAAAGAGCATGTTGTTTGGGCCTTTTGTCTAAAGGGCAAGTGCAGATAAATGGGAATTTGGAAATGCTGTGCCATATATAGGGATTTGTTTTCTGCACAAAACTCCAAAGAAAACAGTGCATTCAGATGGTAATGAATAGAGGGCCTGGGTGTAGATAATAGTGTGTTAAACTTGGATGGGCTAATTGTGCATTTTCATGTGAATCAGCCTCCTGCTAAGACTCATTAGGAATGCACATTAAAGATATAGACAAGTGTGCCGCCTTTTAATCAAGTGTCTTATTTCTCACAACTATTAGTATTGTGAGCATTCTGGTAAGGGCATTTTTTTTTTTTTTTTTACTGAAACTTAATTGTGCAGCCTGGAAATCTGATTCTATTTCAAAGCTGTAGGAATATCTCCACATGAGGGTGAATGGGAGGAAACTGGGGGCTGGAGGAGTGGACTAGAATAGGAATTGATCAATTTCTTTCTTTTCTCTTAACTAAATAAGCTGAATTCTTACTTGGAATCCATACAAATCCCTCCACAAAATATCAGTGTACAGATGGTGCCGGGGAAATGACGGCAGCAGCCACAGCAGCGGTGCTTAGGAGACTTGCAAGAGGATGATAGAAAGCATGGGGAGCCTAGAGCTCCATCCAGCCACTACTTCAGACAGAGTGAAGTCGTATACAGGGCACTGGAGTCTAGAATAGCAGAAAAAGACTCATATGATTGTCATCAGAGACTAGCAGGAGATCCACACATAATTAAGATCAAGACATTAAAATTGGGCTGGAGAGATGGCCCCATGGTTAAGAACACTTGCTGCTCTTGCAGAAGACCTGAGTGCAATTCCCAGCACCCACAAGTAACTCACAACCACTGGTAACTCCAGCTCCAGGGAATCCTACGCCCTCTTCTGGCCTCCAGAGGTACCTCTACTCACATGCATAAATATGCCCAGAAACACACATAACAAAGATAAAAAACAATCTTGAAACAAAAGAAATTAAAATCTAGGTGGGTAGGCTTTTGAGTTCTAAACTCGCTTGCCAAAGACTATTCTTTTTTTCTATTTTTATTATACATATTTCTAAGAGACAAGCACTTAAATTTGGCTGCATTTGATTCTAAAGCATATTCAAAGGTAAATTTTTGTTAAGCCTACCATAAATGATTTATCTTCATAGCTACATCTAAATATTTAAATATTATCTATAGGACCATAGGATACTTGTGTTCTTATCACATATCCCCACACAACTCTTATTCCCCGCATCCTGTCTAGAGTGGATGACATTCCACAGGGAGGATGCTACTGGTGAAGGAACGTCAAGGCTGAAGTCTTACTGGGATTTCAAGGAAAGAAATCAAGGCAAGTTTCCTTCTAAAGTGTTCTAGAGTAAAAGACAAGATCTGTCTGCCATTTGGAGTGATGTTCATAAACAGGGCAGAGTGGCTGAAGCATCAGGGTCTTTGAAGGATACACAACCCATGTTCATCTACTTGTTGTGGCCTTTAAAGCAACTTGCCCTTCCAAGATTCTGACACAAGATTTCTGCCAGCAGCTAGTGAGGGAGTCGGCTAAATGAAGAGTAATATGTGAGCAAGACAAAAATAAGACCATTATCCCAACCAGAAGAGTCCAGCCCAAGAAAAAAGACCAGCAAATTCAAACATGTAAATGCTGTCAGCTACTGCCCACCAATACTGGAGAATACAGACTCCAGGTGTTTGAGCCCAGTTAAATCCCTTGGTCCCACATGAGTTATAGTTTTGTAGAATTTGGTTCAGATTTTCATAAAGAATTTTACCATTTTTCAATGAGATGTACAAAAAAAAAAAGCTTAGCTATTTTTCTAAGTCCCTTCTTATTAGTCCAAATGCTTATAGGTATTCATTTTATAATACTCAGAACTATGAAAGTGGAGCTGGAGAGATGGCTAACAATTATGAGCACTTACTGTTATTCCAGAAGAACCAATCAGTTCCCAGCACCCACTTAGGGCATCTCATAACCACCTGTAACTCCAGCTCCAATGGATCTGGTGCTCTCTTCTGGCCTCTGTGGGACCTGCACTAATGTGTACATACTACTCACCACCACCACCACCCCACACACACACATGCATAAATAAAAATAATTTTTAAAAAAATCTCAAGAACTACAAAAGTAAACCTGGCAGTAGTGGTACATGCCTTTAATTCCAGCACTTGGGAAACAGAGGCAGGCGATCTCTGTGAGTTCAAGGCCAGCCTGGTCTGCAGAATGAGTTTCAGGACAGCCAGAGTTACAACAGAGAAACCCTATCTCAAAATACAAACAGCAAAAAAGAACTCCAAAACCTATCTCACATGCCCAGATCCGGATCAGGCTACACACTTCCAGCTTTGATTTCGTATCACCTTCCACATTTTCAGAACCTTTGCAAGTGTTTTTTGTAAATTCTCCCCAATATCATATTCATACTTTAATAGAAAATCTGAACAATAAGAATGGTTGGCGTCTGTGGTTCTCAGTGAACTCCTTTTCCACAAAGCATATCCACAATGAGTTCTGCTCAATAAAGACACGGCAGGACTGTCACATTTGGTTACTCCATAACTTCATTTAGAGTGTCAAACTCACATAATGAGACACTAAGAAATAAGAGATCTGATTATACTGACTTAGAAATTCCATTTTTACTTCATTTTGGCTCTCGTTTGTTTTTTGTTTGTTTGCATACAAGGTCTTACTAGATAGCCATGACTAGTCTGAAATTTATTATGTCTACCCATGAGGTAGACTCATAGCCATCCCCCTGCCTCAGCCTCCTTGTGCTGAGATTAAAGGTATGCACTATCACGCCTGGCCAAGGGTTCTCTATGTGAAGTAGCAAACAGAACAGAGCATAGAGAACAGTCTGGTCAATAAAACAGAAGAAATTGGGCCTCCAATTTTGAGAAATGAAACTAATTATGCTTTATCATCAAAATTGTTTCCAAACTTCTTTGAAGTCAGGATAGAAGTTTCCATTTTAATACTGAGAAACCACAGAAGCTCCTTAATGAGATTTTTATCTTGTTAACAAAATTTTAGTGAAAGTGCCCACATAAGAGCTGAACAGATTAGAGGGGGTAAAGTGAATAACCTTCCCACCATTGTCTTCAACAGCAGATTCATAATACCTATTTCAACTTTTGAACAAATCATGTCTATTTCCTTTTGGCTTCTATTCACTTATTTATGTTTAATTTGACTTCCAGCTGTAGTGTTCCTCTTCCTCAAAAATGAGGAAAATTCACACAGGCACGCCTAAAGAGAATCTTTTCTGCAGTGAACAAAAGGGTGTAGGCAGAGTACATAAAATGTAGCAATTACACACACCAGACCTACCAGGAGGGGAAATCCTGTTTGTGTTTGGCGTCATTGCAATTTTCCCAAAAACATTCTTTAGAAAGAAATGGAATAGAAGAACAAAGCAGTGGGTTTAATAAGTTATGTACCTAGGCTACGGGATTGTAATTTGTAGGAAATACCACCATCACTGAAATTAACACCCAGTTAATTTGTGTTGGAGAAGTGGGGGGAGGGGGCTGTGGATGTAGCTTAGTTCGCCATTTAAAATAGCCACTAGTATGCCACTAATTAATTAGAGAAAGCCCCATCTTACCGTATACAAATACAACTTAGAGCAACTGCTCTAAGAATGTAAAACCTTGCTAGAAAAGAATGTGTCGGTCACATCCTTTGAGAAACTTGCATAGCATTTATTGTTCTGGGAATCTACATGGCCTTGTTTTTATTTGCTTAATGTCTAGTTCCTCATTAGGAAGTTAATGGCCCATCAAAACAGCCACAGTGACGGGCATCCAGTAGTCACAGTGCACAGCGTTTACCTTAAGTGAACGAATGAATGGAAGAGCAGTTGGATGAACGACGCAGTCAACCATCACCTTCTGTTCTCACGTTCCTTCCTTCCCTGCCTTTTTTATGTTTTGATAACATCTAACAAACTTTCAAATCCCAATTCCTTAAGCTTCCAATGAGTAAAACACAGCTGTATCAGTGTCGCAACATGAAGGGTAAAGCGGAGGCTGAGGTCTGAAACATTAAGATCAACACCCTGAAGAAGCCAGGTGGCAAAAGATCAGGAACCCTTCCCCACCCGGGCTTCATCTAAGGAAACGAGCACTTGCAAGAAAAGCCAAGCTATACAGTCAGGAAAACGGCTGGTGCTGGGTCACGGCCCTACAAAGGGCTGTTTATACGCCCCAAAGCTCGAAGCCTTGGGGATCACCTCAACTCAGAAACCCACTTTCATTTCCAAAAGTGCTTTTCCGTTCTGTTGTTTTTGTACATGTATTTTATGGTTGGCGGTGGGTACACGATACCATGGCTTATGAAATCCAAGAAAGTTGCTGCCCCCAAGCTTGATAACCTGAGTTCAAGCCCTGGGACCCATGTTGGGGAAGGACATACCTGTGTAACTGCCACTTTCTATCTGCACCGTCTAGATCCTTCTGCTTGCTGTAGAAAAGATTCTCTTGGGCACACCTGTGCAGTTTTCCTCATCTGAGGAAGAAGGGACACTACAGCTGGAAATCAAATTAAACGCAAACAAGTGGATAGAGGCTAAAGGATTATTTTGAATCTGCTATTGACGATAGTGCCGTGGCTCTCACAGCCTCATCTTGGTTAATGTCTAGTTCCTCACTAGGAAGTTAACCCCATCAAAATAGCCAAAGTGACTGACATCCAGTAGGCATAGTGCACTCAGTGTTTACCTTCAGTGAACGAATGAATGAAAGAACAGTTGGATGAGCTGTCTCTGTTTCTATTTCTAACCATGTGTTCCCTATGTAATCCTTTGACCTAGGACACAAGAGCCTGGAACCAGATGCCCGCTGAACTCAGATCCATGGCCTGGCACTATGCATGTTTTTCCTTTTCCTTATCTTTACTTTTAGTCTTTTTTTAGATTATGACCAAAGAGTAAGCATGCTTTCTCTGACGCTCTGGACTCTCTCACTGTTTCCCTGACCTCCATGCCTGACTGTTTAAAGGCATGGCTTTTTCTCCATCTCCATCCTTCTGGAAGCTGCTGGAATTTTCAACTTTGCCTATCCTACTTTTTTTCCTCAAACTTTAAATAAAATTGTCCTCAGACTTCCTTCTGAGTCTGATTTTAAATTCATTTATTAATGAGACTAAGACAAAAAGAGATCTCGATTTTCTGGAAACAACACTTGAACTCGAACCTTTTCTCCTCTTCCTCATCTTCTTGGGTATGGTCCTCCCATTCCCAGTTAGGGTTCCCAAAAGAGAATGGAGACAACCTTACTCAATCACTGTGCCAGGTAAACTTGCTGCTCTCCTGTCCATCTAGGTAGAGGGTAGCTACATACCAATTTTGATAGGGTTGGGAAAGTAACCACCCCATTTGCTTTATGTATGCTGAATTATCTCCAGGAAGCTCATTGGAGAACGATTAGCTCAGGTCAGTGACACGGAGTTGGCTGCTCGGTTCTCCCAGAATGCCTCTTCACAATCTTGGCTATTATCCAAGTTGGCCTCTCTGCAGAAACCCTATTCGTACTTCCATTTCTTGGCATATCTTTTGTCCATCTCTTTACATTAAATCTTCCCTCAGTCCTTGAAGTGAATCACAAATTCTCTGTGAAGATTTCCTTTGCTGAGCCAGGAGAAATTTTATCTCTTCTTGGGTCTTCCTAGATATGGTTACGCTTGGCTACACTAAGCTTGCTATTGCAGATATTTTTGTATTTTTTTTCTTACTTCTCCTACGAATTTCTTGAAGGCTGAACTTTTGTCCACAGAAAAGAGCATTGTGTCTCTTGCAAATGCTATGTGCAGAGGGCCGACCATCATGTTACCGAAGGAACAGTCCATGCAGTGCTAGAGAGCCAGGCAGAGATGAAGGAGGAGGTGTACTTGTCCTCTGATGCAGGCAGGCTTCTTCCTACCACTACCTAGCTCACACAACTCGTGTGATAAGGAGTGTCATGGCCAGAAGTTACGTGGGAGAAAATGTCAGGGGATTGTTATTTACTTTTTCTTTGAGATATTATTCTTAATTAAAATATAGGGATATAGGAGAGATAGGTAGGCAGTTAAGAGTGCTTACTGGTTTTTCAGAAGACGGGAGTTTGGTTCCCAACAGCTGTACTGAGTGGCTCACAACTACCTTTAACTCCAGTTCCAGGGAATCTAATGATCCAGTGCCCTCTTCTGGCTTCCATGGGCACCTACACACATGTGTATACACAAATAGATAGATAGATAGATAGATAGATGATAGATATAGATGATAAATCTTTAAAATATAAGGATACACACATGCTCATGCATACACTCATGCACACACACAGATTTTCTACATTATAGATTGCATTCCTCACTCACCTCTTCTATTCCAAAGAATGTGATTGGAATAATTGAAAAAAGAGGATGAGACACTTCCTTTCAAGATTTGATTATAATACTGTCCTTCAAAACACTGACTGTTTCCTCTGTCTTTGGTTGAGACTCACACTGTTGAGTATCTGTCCATTTTTATGCAATTATTACAGTCTTTTTTAGCAACTCTTCATTATTATATAACTAGACAATACCCATATACTCTATATCTATATGCAAATTTATGTACACACATGTATAAATATATGCTCTTACATACATGCCAGTGTTGATTGTATAATTAGATTGTGTGTGTGAGTGAGTGAGTGTGTGTGTGTGTGTGTGTGTGTGTGTGTGTGTGTGTGTGTGTGTATGTGAGCTCACTACATATGTGCAGGAGCATGTGGAGGCCAGAAAAGGGCATCGAATCCCCTAGAACTGGAGTCACCGTGTAAGTATGGGAACTGAACTCAGATCCTCTAAAAGATCAGAAAATGCTCTTAACAACTGAGCCATCTCTCCAATTCCCAATTTCTGTTTTATAAGCAGTGGGAATTTTCATGAAGTTCACTGTAGTATACTTCTCATGTCTACAAAGCTGCTTGTGGTGCTACTTTATTATAAAACGCCTTCCTGGAACATCCCCATACCTGATATTTAGTAAGCAATTGCTGCAGCATGTTAAATGTCCCCTGATGGCTATAAAGAAGGGGAGCGTGCATTTTTAAGTACTTAAAGAACCAGAGTGTAAATCCATCACTATAAGCATATAACAGCCCATGGTTCTATATAAGATTTTGCTGTTGCCTGAAAGTGTTTACTAACCACATTTAGAAAGGTATTTATTTCTTTTCAAATTTTTTTCCTTTACTCTTGAGAAGTTTGCATTTATACAATAAAATATAATAATATACATCCCAATTTTCCCATAAATCTCAACACACCCTAATTTCATGACATATTCACATATATATGTGACTATGAGAAAGAAAGAGAGAGAGTCCAGTTAGTGCTGTTCACATGTACCCAGGTGTGGAGCCATCTATCGGAGCATAGAAAACCCACCAGTGTCCGCATCCTCAAATAAGAGTGATTCTCCCAGCAACTGTCCACTGGCAATAGCTCCTCAGTAAGGGTTGGAGCCTGAAGACCATCTATTTTATCTGTACGGGGATTTTGGCTGGCTTGACCTTGTGAAGGTAACCACAGGGGGTGTGAGTTCATGAGAGACACTGCCAAGTCATGACGGAAGAGCATGTCATAGCTCTCTTCCCTGTCCCCTCGCTCCTGCACTCCTCTGGCCCTTCTTCTGTGATGTTGCCTGAGCCTCAATGGTGGGGTTAATACAGATGTTTCATTTAGGGCTGAGCACTCCGTCTCTCGTTCCCAGTACTCTGGCTAGTTCTGAATCACTCCACTGACTGCTGCCCACCAGAAAATAATCTTCTCATACCAAGGTTGACAAGAGCCCAGATCTATAAGTACAAACATAAATACTTAGACACCACTTCTTTAAAGTGTTTATTATTTCAAAATCAGTTTAACTGAAAATGGTTTACTTTTCAGACTGAGCCTAATAGAAATAAATCTATTCAGGTAATTTATAACTGTATTAAAGAGCTCACGAAAGCTTATTCCAAGGTGGGGATGGTAACCTGTCTTCTCTGTGGCTGTGATAGACACCAGGCCCAAAAGCCACTGGCTAGAGAAAAGGGTTATCTCACTTTACAGGCTATAGTCCGCCCTCAAGGGAAACCAAGGCAGAAACTGAAAGCAGGAGCTTGAAACAGAAAATGTGGAGGAATCCTGCTTACTGGCTTGCTTCTGCTGGCTTGCCCTGCTACCTGTCTTATACAGCCCATCTGCCTAGTGGTGGCAGCACCCAAAGTGGGCTGGGCCCCTTCTACATCAATTAGTAATTAAGAAGATGTCTTACAGGCCACTCTGGTCTGAGCAATTTTTTTTAGGTTGAGGTTTCCTTGTCCCTCTGAGCTAGTGCTTATAATATCTGCATTTGAGAGACAGAGGCAAGAAGATTATAAGTTTGAGGCTATCCAAGGCTACATAAAAAGAGAGAGAGAGAGAAAGGGGGAGGATTACTCATTCTGCTGGTACAGGTTATTCATTAGTGAGTTGACTAGCACACTAAAGCACTTTTAGTTATAAAACTGATAAACTAGAAATTTCCATGTGTTGCCTGACAATAATTTCTTTTCATTTAAAGCTAAATCAATGATCAGTAAATAAATATACAGATAATGGGCTCCTTAGTGTGTATAGTCATAACACAATATTTAATACCAAAATATATTCTTTAAATATTAAAAGCTTTATGAGTAAATGGACAAAGAAAACAAAGACAATATAGGGTAAGAAATCAAACAAAGAAAACATTGAAATAAAAATTATACAGAGCATGCACACAGATCCACACACATACATATGCCCATACACATGCACACCACCAGCACACATATGTACCTTCACACATGAACATGCATAGACACACACACACACACAAGAAACGGACTAATAACAGGTAACTCAGAGTTGCTGTGCATACAAACATAAAAGACATGATTTTGTGCCTTGAACGTTTAGTAAAACCTGCTAACATCATGAACAGCCATATGAAATGCTGAGGACAGGGCCTGCACCAGGCAAAGGAACAGCATCCTCTCACATGGGAGACTGATGAAAATTCAGGAGTACTCATTTGAAAGGGGACAGAGAGCAAGAATTATCTACTCTCCATTCCTCTCGGTGAGCATGTCGCAAGGTGAGCAACACAGACAACAGGATCTGCTGTTTCTTTGGCCAGCCTTTCTGCCACCAATCCAGGGACTGTCTCAGCTCATTAAGTATGATCCCGAGGTTAAGTACACACATTATAAATGCAAAACTGATCATAAAGGCGGACAGTGCCTGGATCAGGGTGGCAGGAAAGCCGGTGCCTTTGTTGGTCATGTAAATGTTACCCACATCATGAGTGACCCGAGGGAGAACGCAGGAGCAATGCTTTGCTGTTTCCCAATTCCACCTCTCAGGCCAAATTTCAACCCCTCTTTGACTAGGACAGAACTCTGATGTATCAACACAAAAGACAAACACATTCTTGGGGAAAAAAAAAAACAAGAATTACCTGAATATACCACTAAATGAAGGGATGAGGAAAAAAAAAAACGAACTCAAATCCAAACCAGAAACATAAACACAGAAGATAGTTTGATTGTAGGGACCCTGATGAAAGCTTTTATTTAAGAATAAAAAGCAGAGATATATCAAAGGCAAACTTGATCACTACTAACCAGAACATAGTTCAGCATCCTAGGAGCTGGAGACTCGGTGTTGTGAAACGCGAATGGTATTTCTTTGTAGGCTGCAGATGCACCCTGGGATTAGAAAGAAGAGGTGGTCTTTGCAGGCAAGTCCTTCTTTTTGGGAGATGGATGCCAATGTGTACATCTGTGTTCAAGGGGAAGAGAGACAAAAGCAGAGAGAGGTGGGGAGGGGCAGTGGGGAGACTGCAAGGAGAATACAAGAACCTGCTGCCAAATGATGCCACATTGAACATTAGTTAGGTGCTTACTTGAGGGATGACAGGTCTATATGGTGCTTCCCCTGGTGCTGGAAACAAATATAAACCCTGCTTTGGTGAGGTTATTGCTGGTGTTGGTTAGGGATCACTGGCTGATTCTTCCAAATATTTAAGATCCATCAGTCTGTCAGAAACTAAAAAAGCTGGAAACCAAACAAACGCAGCACCTCCTTTCAGTCACAGGCGTGACATCCAGGGCAATTTTCTAGCCAGCTGGCCATGAGAAGGAACAACTGCACAGCCCGAATGTCACAAGTGTTACTTTACAGAAATCCATAAGGCCTGCCAGCCCTGAGCCCGACCATTCTGTCAAATATCCCTTTTCAAAATATTTACCTGTCTGACAGTCCCTTGGCTGCAGTAAGTTGGGGAGCAGGGACAGGGAGCCACGGTTCACGGCTATAATCTCCACTATGAGGGTGAGGAGCGGGACACAGAGGTAGAGATTTTGATAAACATTCATTTGGTGTTTCAATAAAGGTTTCAGACTTAGAGCTGGAGGGAAACAGTGGCAAAATCCATTGAATGAAACTGGCTACATCTCCATCAAAAGAGGAGGGGCCACTGCTCTCCAAATTGCAGGTGGGAGGTTCTGTTGTCTTCAGACCTTGAAAACACACAGGTAGCCAACACCGCCAGAAGCTCTGGTGTTCCCGGAAAGGGGCTGTCATTATGTCAACACAGAAATGCACTGAATAGTCTCAAGATTGTCTGCTTGCTATCCATTTCTGGGAGTGGAAAAAAAAAAACATCAAATACTCAGTAAGACAGAATTGCTAGGCAGCTGGCTAATCGTGGACTCTGCAATTATTGTATTTTCATTCTGGCTCTAAAAAAGGAAACAGTTGAAATGAATGAAATATGCAACAACGCCTCTGGCGATGAAATTAAGCCACCTTATTAACTGTGCAATTTTTATAAAGGTCTCAAGAAATACTCGTTAGGCCTTTTGTTTGAATGCAACTTCATCTCCAGCCCCATCTTAGTTCCTAAAATATAAAGCGACGCCCACTTAAACACCTTGGTCTTTACTGAGCGGTGGCAAATCAAAAATGCTTAGATGTCTTGCAGCTAGAAAACGCATTTTTTAAGAAGGTCAATATGAGTTGTTTCATATTATATTTGTTCACGCCTCATAATGTTTACCTTATTGTTACTATTATCACTATTGTACTAGACAAATTGCACACTCTATCATAAGTATTTTAAAGAATCAGGCATGGCGGGAAGTAGGATTGTCATGTCCTTGATAAGGAAGAATTATCTGAGGACAATTAACCTGGTGAGCCTCCTCCTGGTGATAAGTCCCACAGCTCCATTAAATGCCTCGTGGAATGTTTCCAAAGTCTACAAACATCCCATCAATCATATTTCCATATAAAAACTTGTCAAGGATCAATGAGAAAATGCATAATTTATATCTTGCTAGTATATGGGTCAACCTAATAAAACTAATGCAATTTGAGACATTTTCATTAAACATTAGCTCTCCTGCCCATACATGTTTTATAAATATTAATCTCGAGTTATTAAAGTCTCTAAATACTTAATAGCAAAAGCCCACACATTATTATCGCCTCGTCGTCTTTAGGAGACCATCCAAAGAAATGGTCATAAAGTGAGAAGCGTTATTGGGCAATTTTTATCACCTGGGTTTTAATCACTTTGAAATGATATTTAGCATTCTCGGCCAGGAGAATGGGGCTCTATATTCATTGGAGAGATTATGACTAAGAGGATTAACGGTGGATTTGAGGAAAAAGGAAGTCGCTACCTAGAAATAGTGTTTGATCTCTGGAATTTTTCCATTCCCTCCCCACACCTCACAACCTATGTAGTAAAACTAGAAGAAGAAGGAAATGGGTATAAAACAGCTACAGGTGAGTTAGAGCCACTCTAAAAAAAAAAAAACTACTCTTAAAAATATGTATTAATCCATTTTTTTGCTTCACATTATACACGTATCTTCACAATGATCTTCTAAACCTCCCAAGATTCTTTGTACTACCAAACAAAAAGCTTACATGTGGAATAATTAACCAAGGCATGGAATCACTCTGCCACTCAAGTGTCTGATGCTTTACTAAGTCTGTGTTAAAGTTACAAGCCAACACAATCCATTATAAGACTCGTAACATATAACAATTCTGAGTGCACATTGCTCCAGTAACTCTGAAGTTAATATACTGTACTGAGCAGTCAGTAGCTCACATTTATTTGGCATCAGTATTATTATTTGAATGGTTTTAAAAAGGGAAGAGCCCTTTCCAAAAATCTCCTCACAATTTGAAGTAAGGACACTTCATCCTACCACAGAGACACTTGCACAACCATGTTCATTACTGCTATATTCATAATAGCCAGAAATTGGAAACAACTTAGATGTCCCTGGGCAGATGGATGGATAAAGAAAATGTGGTAGATTTACACAATGGAATATTACATAGCCATTAAAAAATGAAATCATGAAATTCACAGGTAAATGGATGGAAGCAGAAAAAAGAAAATCCTGAGTGAGGTAACCCACACCCAGAAAGACAAATATAGTGTGTATTCACCTGAATGTGGATATTAACTATTAAGTCAATGATAACAAGCTACAATCCATAAAACCACAGAGGTAAGGGTTGGGGGGAGGGGGTAAAAGATCTTCCTAGGAAAGGGAAACAAAATAGTTATGCATGGATTGGGGGAATGAAATGGAATAATCAAGTGTGGAGAAGGAGGGAAGAGGGGACAGGGGAGGGAATACAGGGAAAGACAGCTAAAATTAAGAGCCATTTAAGGTAGAAACCTAATACAGTAGAAGCTTCCTAAAATACATACATATATGAAGGTGATCTAAATGAAATTGCCAAATAATAGGAAGCAGAGCCCAGCTGGCCATCTCTTTCCACCAGATGAAGCTTCCAGTACTGGCATTGGGTTACATCTAATTGAGTTTTTTGCCAAAGGGGTCCCATGGGAACCGCCAGATAACCCAGGCTGTTACCAAGACTATAGGTTGCTCTCCACAAACTGATGGCAAGATCTCATTGCTAGAGACAACACCTACACAACTCACTGGAGAAGTTGAGCTGGTGCCTACATAGAGTCTTCACCTCTGTGTGCTAGCATCTCTGGTACGGGAAGGTACTCTGTACGTTAGCAAAGGAGAAACATAAACATCAAACCAATTACAAATCCTTTGATCTACAATGGTGACCTGCTTTCAAGATATGTTATTGCAATGGCAGCTTATAGGAATAGCCAAGCAATGTCTGATAGCCCAGGGACCTAGGAGAATCCAAATGCTAATGTTCTAAAAATAAATAGAATGAAATAAAGACTCCTAATGATATTCTGCTATACTCATAGACCAGTGCCTTGCTCAGCCATCATCAGAAATTTCCTCCTGCAGCAGATGGGAACAAACACAGAGACCCACAACCAGATGTTATGCATAGAGTGAGAGACTTGGAACACTCAGCCCTAATTGAGATCTCTCCATCAAATCCCTCCCCTCAGGGAACCCTGCAGAAGAGGAGCCAGAAAAAGCATAATATCAGAAAGGATGTAAGATACCAGATAAACAAAAAAATTGAGTCCCTCTAAATCATTGATGCACATATGAACTCACAGAGATCGAGGCAGCATGCACAGGGCTTGCACAGGTCTGCACCAGAGGGAGCCTACAGCTGAAAAGAGAAGTGGACACATGCCCCTACCTCTAACCCAAAAGCTATCTCCAATTGATAACCACATGCAAATGAAAATTTAGTGTTCTCCAAGGGAGTCTCACTGGGAAAACAAACTATTCTTAAGAGTAGGCTGCATGCCCAGCAGTAGATGTCAGCAGAAAATGATCTCAACCTCATCCTTCCGAATTCCTCATCATGTTATGTTGGGCTTTAACTTTTCTTAATTTTCTCTCCTTTTATCCTACACGTCCTTTGTGTACACAGTGCGGCTTCCAGTTTAGTGTTTTTGTGAGATTCCTGAGTATGCGAACGAGTGGGTCTCTGCATCTATATCTGTTTCTTGTGCCTTCTCTTGTACCTTTTCCTTCTGTTTGTCTTGTCCTATTGCAATATGTTAGTCTTTGTTGTATCTTATCTTATTTTATTTTATTATTATCCCACAGAAGCCTGCTTGTTTTCTAGTGAGAGACAGAAAGGTGGTAGATCCAGATGGGAGAGGAAATGGGGAGGAACTGAACGGAGTAGAGGGACGGGAAACCATAATCAGGGTGTATTGTGTGAGGGGAAAAAAAATCTATTTTCAATGAAATGAAAATAAATAAATAAAGTAAGATAACAGACAATCTTCCGAGTCTACTTCTAATGAAATTATATCACTAATAATTAAAAATAATAGGAATCTAGTCTGGATTCCTTAAGGCTGGAGTATTGACAAATCACTCACCATCAGATACAGGCCAGCAAGTATGAAACAAGGGCTTAGAGGAAAACAGCAGATTCTGCAGCTGCACGTGGTGCATCCCTTCTGTCTGGGTATGCATCATGTAGAATCTAGATGGAATAAAAGATGCTATCCCACAAGGGCCCCTCAGGCAAGGAATGGACAAAAATCTCCTTAGGGAAATGGAAGCCATTTCTAATCTGAAATTAGAAGTAAGATTATTATTATAGTTATATAGTTATTATAGTTATTATTATTATAGCCTGCATGCAAACTATTTGTATGATCTCAGGTGAGTTGTTTCTTCCCTTTGGGTTTCCTTGGTCTCATTTCTAACAGATGTTTAGAGAAAATGAGGACCGATACATCAGATTTAAGGTTCCTTGAAATTCAATAAAATAAAATTCACAGATAACAGTTGTAGGGTGCACGTGTGTGCGTGTGTGTGTGTGTGTGTGTGTGTGTGTGCGTCTCCATGGCCAAAGAAGCAGTGACCTGGCACAAACACTGCACACTGTCCCTCTGGGCCTACTGGCCCTGTGTAGTTCACTCCTTATTAACAAAACAGCCCAGTGAAGTTGGTATTTGTACATGTTCCTTCACATCTGTGGACTGGTCTAATCAAAATGAAGATAGGAAGGAGCAGGCTATACAGGCAGAGGCATCACTCAGCCATCTAGATAAAACTTGTACAGCCATATCCAGCTATCCTTGGGATTGGATACTTGATTCTATACTTAGATGTGGCATGAATGTTCATGAAATAAAAACCCATGATACCATAAGAAGCAGCAGACATAAAAGCATGAGAAGCCAGGCGCTGTGTCCAGAGGAGGCATTTATCTGAACTCTAGATGAGAGACGTGTGTAACTGATGACTATTTTCTGTTTTAAAAGTTTTTGATTGATGATATCTTTAAGGGAAGGATTAAAGTCATTACTTCACATGTCCGTTTACTTCCCTAAATGCTTTTAAGACTAATCGAATACCTAATGAGAAAATTAAAGGCTGAAATCTAATAGAGGCATTTAATACATTTCAAAAGAAAGAGCACAAATAGATCATTCAAGTGGAAAGGCAGCTGGATCTCAGAAGGTTTACCCCACAGTGTCAACAAAGATGCCACTGTCCATATCCCAAATTCAGACTAAAGATTACACAGAACACTTTAAGTAACTGTTTTTACCTGCATATGTATGTGGCAGTATGTGAACACCACGCATGAATATGCAATTATGAATATGCAAGTATAAGGGTATAAAGGTGAGTGTGAACGTGTGTGGATGATGAGTGTATATCTTAGAGAGACAAAGGTGGCTTACTTATGTTGTATGTATGAGCATGTCGTGTGAGCACGTGTGCAAAGGGCAATACCTAATGTGTTTTTATGTAATGTGGAAAATCACCCAAAGATCATAATCAGAAACACAAAAGTCCTCAACCTCATAGGACTTTTTCCCACTGAACACTAGTTATGCCTACATGTACATACAATATCTAGATAAAATATAGAAAATTTGGTGCTGTCTTGCCACATATACGAAGATATTAATTTCTTTAAAACTTTGACATGGACCAAGAAATAAAACAAATAAACACTAACCACCAAAAATAAAAATATACTGAAAATTAGATGACTATAATTTACATTTTGCACACAAAGTTATTAACTGTGTTATTTTATTTTAGATGGAGATGTAATTCTCAAATAAATCCTATCAGCGTAAGTCCAAAGTCAAAATAATACAAAAGGCAAGTGACTTGAGTCATTTTGCAAAGATTAAATGCTTTTAGAAATGACAGAATTATTATGTAAGCACCGGGGTGGCAACGATGCAGCTCCGATTTTTCAATGGTTATTGGGAAATTAGGCAGTTAGGTGTTAATGGTCATACTAAATCTATAATGAGGAAGAGAATGAGCACATTAACACACACCATATGTTTACAATCATTTTGCTATGGTTACTCTGCCATCTCTTAAGGAAGAGGGAAAATTCCATTTAAGCTGGGAGGAGAAATCAAAGTACATTCAAAGCTGGAGCCAGAGACACGATCAATCCCACCATTTTCTTTGCACAGGGACTCAGCTTCCTTCTCCACATTTGAGCTTCTAATGAGCCATCATCAGAGTCTCTTGGTTTCTCTAACTCATCTGCTCATCCACACATGATGAGCACTCTTCCGTCTCCTCTCTGCCTTATCCTCGATTCACCTATTCTATATCTGGCTTTTCCTCTTTATAGTTTATCTCAACCACTTAAGATCCCTGGGCCCCACCATCCATCTGCTTTAATGGTAAATCCATGGACTCATTTGCAATGCCACCCCCAGATCACACTTATCTTCTTCATCCACCCCACACCCCAGATGCCTTCTTTGCCATTTAACTGCTAACCCCTTCAACGTGAATTCCCAGAAATCTACCCAATTTACACACATACTGAGAGTCAAAACTTAAACATCCAGCTCCTTTTTTTCCAACTTAGTTTTATAAAATGCGCTCCGAAGGCATGGCATACAAACAGCACAGTAACAATAAAGCCTCACTGGAATCCTTCCTGGGCTTGATCACTGCCTTGAACTGAATCTCAGTCATGTGACACCTTGTTTTATGCTGTTGCTAATCCTCAGACCAATACTAGGTGGTCCATGGTTGTATTTGAGATTAATTCTCAAAAGAGGAAGTAAAGGAATTCATTTCCCCCATGGTGCTTGGCAAACATGGAATTTCTTAGCAGGGATGCATTTTATAGGCATCAGTTTCTCATTCACTGTAAGTGTATGAATTCACGTGCGTATGTGGACACAGGTATTCTGAGACAGGGTCTCTTACTGGCTTAGAATTCACCAGTTAGGCTATCCTGGCTAGCAGTGGCTCCAGATGTCTGTCTGTCCCCACCTCCACAGTGCTGGCGTTACAAAAATGTGCCTCTGTGCCTGGCTTCTTTAGCTGGGATTGAACTCAGGCCCTTAAGCATTTTCCAAACTTCACTATCTCCTCAGTCCAACTGTCTCAAATTTAAATCTGTCCACATTTTTTTGGTTGTTGCTAATTTGTGGTTAATTCCTATAATCACCATTAAGAAGGTCGAAAGCTATCATGCAACGTGTCTTTCGTGCACAAACTGTGTGGACTTACTAAGGAAAACGAGATGAGTGATGCCCCTCTTGTCAGCTTCTACCTGGCACCTTTTTTATATTTTTAATAAATCCATCTCACTTCAATCCAAATAACATGAAATGAAAACTTGCGCCATCCTCTGCTCCATAAAAACGATGACAAAACTTGTTTATAAAAATTGACAGGACCAGGTGAGGTGATGCACATATTCAATCCCAGCACACAGGAGGCAGAAGCAAGAAGATCTCTTTACCTTCACAGCCAGCCTGGTCTACGTAGTGAGTTCTAGGACACTTACAGTTACATAGTGAGATTATGTCTAGGAGGGGAAAATGCCAAATTCATCACATTTGTAGGTCTAGAATTAATCAAATGAAGAGTATGCTTTCAAGAAAAGGAAGTGACTCTCAGGGAGATCCAAGAACTCTGTTATATTTGCCTAGTTTGCCCTGCTCCTGCTCCCCTGTGCCAGTCTTGGCACCGGCCTCACACCCAGTATAAATCAGTAGCATGGCAGCCAACAGAGGGAAAATCTGAGCTCTGTCAGAGCCCAGCTTGAGAGAACTCTCATCGCCTGACTGGCCTGGTAGTGTCCTGGACGATTCTGCTCACAAAGCTGCCTTAAAGTTTGGCACAAGGAGACAGGGAACAATTGGGAGCAGTTGTTTGATGTCATGGATGACCAAGGTAGAAGACAACAGTTGAGAAAAACAGCTGCTGAATCATAACATTTAAAAGGAGAGCACACACTGCTCTTACGGAGGACCTAATTCACCTAATTCAAGTCTCCATCCCCACTCTCCCCCCACCCCCAGGTTGGGTGGCTCAGAATCACCTGTATGTAACTCCAGCTCCAGGGGACCTGAAGCCTCTGTCTTCCTTAAGCGCTTGAACTCACATGCACATACCCAGACACAGATACATGAAAATTAAAAATAATAAAAAATAAAAGCTTTTAAAAAAGAAAGAAAGGAAGGAAGGAAGGAAGAGAAGCTAGAGAATGCTTTGTCCAAACAGTTTTGAAAAGGTCTAACACAGTCCTGGACATCTAGAAAGCCATATACACAAGTCTTTGCACATGCCCAGAAAGACCCAGAAATATTCTAAGTTCTCAACTCTGTATAAAGCAGAGGCTCCACATACATGGGAAGGCAGCAGTCCAAAATGGCAGCTGTATGTGGGAAGCTTACCTTAAGATGGTTCCTGATAAACAGAAAGTAAGCTGCTTACTAGCAGATCCCCCTACAAGGAATACTCAATTCAATTCTCCTCCTGTCAGAAATGGGAGTCCTAGACAGTGGAGCAAATCCACAAGAAAAGAGAGAGAAGCCTAATAAAGCCATTAACTAGTGATGCTCTGAATTCATCCATGAATCTCAGTCACCTGGCCTCTATAGCTCACAGCTGAGATAAAGTTATTTTTAACTTTCATAGGAATATTTTCTTTCATTTCTTTTACAAACTCATTTACAACACTTGACATAGGCATGTGGCATATTTTGTAGTGGTTGTTTAAGAAAACTAAAAACAAGCTACAGAAATAAATGTAACTTTTATTTCTATTTTTGAGACAGGGTTTCATGTAAGCCAAACTGGCCTTGAACTTGCGATAGAGTAAAGGCTAGTCTTGAATTCCCTAATCCTCCTGGCTCTGCCTCCCAAGTGTTGGGATTATAGGCCAGTTCCACTGTGCTCAGAAATGCTTATTACTTTTGTGTATACTGCATAATGTGTTTAACGAAATCATACATATATGCACATGTATCTATATTTAAATGGATACAAGTTTGTGTATATGTGTATTTTTAAATATCAGATAATATTGATGAGATGATTTTAAATCGTTGATTTTCTTTCTAATTTCCATCTGATGGCAATCAATGAATTTCCATTTTACAAAAATACACTGCGGTAATGAAACATCTGGTACTTCAGAGTATTCCCTTAGGTGGTGATGTTCGTGGACGTAGTCTGTGGGGCTACTTTATCATTTGGCAATTTAGAGATATGAAGACGTGTTCTACATTAAGAGATGATGGAGCTTTATGCAATATTTAATTTGTACTTTGTACCTCTTCCGTGTACTGCACAATCATCACTGAGGTTTTGTTCTTTTCTCCTTAGAAGGGTGCCCTGGCTGTGTCACTGGTTCAGGATATACATGTCACATGCTGATGCTCAGATACTATCTGCTAAAGCTTTAGCTCCATGAAATACATCAGCCTCCTTTCAGACATGGTAGTGATGGTGGTTCTTCTGAAATTTTTATATTTGATCTGTGAAACCAAACAAATGGTTTAAGCCAGGCATAGTGTCATATGCCTTTAATCTAGCACTCAGGGGGTAGAGGAAGCTTGATCTCCTGAGTTAGGGCCAACCTGGTCTACATAGCAAGTTTGAGGCCAGCCAGGGCTACATAGTAAGACCTTGTCTCAAAAGGAAAATGAATTAGGTGTCACTGAGAAGCAAGAAGTTTCGTGTGGGAGAAAAAGACAGAGAGAGATGATACATAAGGTTAACTGAGAACCCATAGTGCTGTGTTTACATTTGGAATTGTCTGTGCAACCTGATTATATATTTTACATTTTTATAATACATTTCCTAGTTCTTATACTGAAAATTGGATTAAAAACCATCACCAGTGTAGCATCATCAAGTCTGCATACATGACAAGCCCAGCAATAATTCTAACTTTTTAAGAATATATTTCATAATAGGCAAAAATCACATGTATATGGATTCATGTTTAAATAAGAATTTGTGTTTATATGTTTCTAAATATCATTAATCTAAGAGATTCATGTTGTGGGATGTTGCAGAAAACAAGGCTTCATAGGGAATTGGTTAATTTTAGAGTCCAGTGAGATGGCTCAGAAGGTAAAGGTGCTTGCTGCCAAGCCTGATGACCTGAGTTCAATCTCTAGCACCCACATGATAGATGGAAGGACAAGCTGACTCTCACATATTTTCCTCTGACCTCCACACACATGCTGTGGTACATGCACCCCCCTCTCCTTTCCTCACACAATGTAAAAACCTTAATAGAAAGAAAGAAAGAAAGAAAGAAAGAAAGAAAGAAAGAAAGAAAGAAAGAAAGAAAGAAAGAAAGAAAGAAAGAAAGAAAGAAAGAAAGAAAGAAAGAAAGAAAGAAAGAAAGAAAGAAAGAAAGAAAGAAAGAAAGAAAGAAAGAAAGAAAAGAAAAGAATGAATAACTTCAGGTAGAAAAGAGGAAATAAAAATGTGTCTGGAATATTATTTACTAGAAGAAGCATGGACTTTAACAACACATATTAGAATTATCCCAAAAAGACACACAAGCTAATGGGAACCCAGTCCTGAAGTCAATATGGCGGTGAGCATCAATACACATATTAACTGTATTTCAATAGTCATTTTCTGGTCTCCATAATTTCTGATGAGAAATCCTCTACATTTCTTACCAGTAGAATTATCCCCCTTTCATTTGTCTTTAAAATATTCTCTTATATTTGGTTAACAATGGTTTAATTCTTGTAACAATAGGTGTGTGTGAATTTGTATTTTTATTTGGTCTGGGATTTTCTGAGCTTCTTGTATTTGTGACTTAACATTTTTCATTCATTGTTTTTTAATTTTCTACCATTATTTCCTTAATACATTTCTTCCTCTTTTGTTCTTCTTTCTTTCCTATGAACCCGAACTGTGTACGTTTCAGTTCATTTGATGTATTACTAAAGCACTTGAATGTTCTGTTATTTTTCCAGCCTCTCCTTTCCTTGCATGTCAGTGTGGAACTTTGTGTTGATCTGTGTTCAAATTCATGTATTCTTCCCTCAGCCGTTTTGTGTCAGGTGATAAAGCTGTTAAAACAATTCTTCATCCCTGCCCTGGTGTGATCATTTTCTTTCATTTGCACCATTTGACCTTACGACACCTTTATGTCTACCAACCTGACTGTATATGTTGGACATCCATTTCTCCTCATCCATTAAGGCTGATCATGTCCACTTTAAAATCCCCTTGTAACAGTTCTAACATCCTGGTCATATATGAGTTGGTTTCCCTTGGCTGCGCTGCTTCTTTAGAATGTGTTAATTCCCCTTACCCCTTTTCATGTCCTATAATTTGTCACTAAACTAGCAGACTAAATGGTATTACAGCAATGCTGGGAGGTATCTCTTCCACTATCTCTCCGTGCAAAGGAACAAGACAATCCTGTACAAAGTTAAATTGTGCTTGATTTTCATTGCTGCCTTCAAAGAACCAAAGTGTTCCTACCCATCAGAGTGGAGGAACCCATACCAACAGGGTGTGTAGCTTGATAGTAGAAAGCTTGTGCTTATAGCTGTTCAATCACCGGCAGCGGAAGAAGGAGCCAACAGGATGCCTTGGTGAGTAAAGAACCTCATTACCAATCCTGATGACCTGAGTTCAATCCCCTGGACCCACACGGTAGAAGGAGACTTTCAAGTTGTCCTCTGACTGCCACGTGTGCATGGTGGCACAGGCATACACGGAGGAGGGGGGCAGATACAAACAAATGTCTTAAGAGGAAGAAGTGGAGAAAGAAAGGAATTCACATCCAAACCACAATTCCATCATAGAGCATGAAGCATCTTAATATTTAAAAAGTACTCCCATATAGTTAGAATCTAGTAATAAAATCTGAGACTAGAGGGAAGTACAAGATCATTCCTGAATATCCTGTAAGCCATTGTGAAAATGTGAACTTCATTTTGCATGCAACAGCTAGAATGGTTCAAAACAAATTAGTTTTAATTATATTTGGATTTTAGATTATTCTGGCCTATAGTCTGCACTGAAGCGGGTCAAGTGTGAAGACAGGCTGAACGAAGGAGCAGCTACAATTAGCCTGACACCTGACATAAAGAATCAAGAAATACATTTTTCCCATTTTTAATGAAAAGGGGGGGTCTGGATACACTTTTAAGATACTTAGGAGCTAAAAAATAAAACCAAAGTTACTATATGATTGAATTCAAGGGCTGAAGGATAGAAGAAAAACAGGTAGATCATGATATCTAGCTTTCTGTCTTGAAAAGCTGGGTGGATGATATTTGCATAATGTAGATGGAAGATTTGTGAGGAAGCCAAGAAGCTGCAGGCAAAGAGCACAGTTCCTATTTTAGACACTATTCAGACTCTCTGTAGAATGTCACGCTGAGATGACAAGTAAATCTGGCCCGAAACTCAAAGGCTCGGTGCTAAGATAGTGATTTGGGAATCATGAACATGTAGATGTTCATTACACCCCAGAAAATATCAAATTGTCTAAAAAGAGACCCTCAAAGGGAAACAAAGAGTAAAAAAAAAATCAGAACAGAAATCTGGAAAACACATGTAAAAACTGGACAAAGAAAATTGAATCTTCAGAGAATCAGCCGAGGCAGTTAGAAAACACCTAAGCTGAAACTACACAGCAAACAGAAATCTAAAACTTTTGCCATCAGAAACCCACAGTCCAGTGACCAGTACAAACCACTCAAGCTAGAAGATAACAGAGCCCCACTCAATGGGGTTCAGTACTAAAGAATTTACTGGGGGAGGGAACAAAGAAAGATCTGGGGTCAGAAAGAATGGAAGGTAGATTGCTGTGAGGGAGACATCATGGAATAAAGACATAGAACCAGTGTCCTTCTGATAAAAGTGGGGTAGATAGAAGAATGTGGTAAGAGAAAACGTGAGGCAAGTTCTAGAAGATCTGGAGAGAGGGAAGAGTTAAAGGAGAGAAGACTGATGACCAAGTCACAAAGCTAATATATGACTCTCCTCATCGCTGTGACAAAAACACCTGACAAAATCAACGTAAGAAAGGAAGAGTTTAAGAAGCCCCAAAGTCCTTCCTGGTGGGGAAGACATGACAGCAGGACCATGATGCAGCTGAAAGCATTGTGCCTGCAGGATATAAAGCTATATAACCTCAAATGCCCACTTCCTCCAGCAAAGTTCCACTTCCTGTAGGTTCCACAACCTTCCAACATAGCATCACCCCATGGGCACCACATGTTCAAAATCAAGTGTACTACTCACAATGTGAGACATCTCACATTCAAATCATAACAGGGAACTAGAAGAGGTGGTTTCTGAGCATGAGTATAGGATTTAACCTCGAAATGAAAGAGGGATAGTTTACGTGGTGGCACATATCTCTAATCTCAGCTACTCAGAAGGCTGAGACATGAGCATCACAAGTTCAAGGCTAGCCCGATCAACTTAGGAATACCTAGCCACAAAATAAAATTATTCAAAAGAGCCGAGCATATAGTTCTGTATATAGCATTTGCCTACCATACATGTGGCCCTAGGTTTAATCTCAGAGACAGAGAGATAGAGAGACTTATTTTGATCTTGTCTGAGGCAGGACAAACCAAGAGTTGACTCTCGAGACTAAACAATATGAATAGCTAAGCTACGGAATTAATTGGGTGTCTGTTACAGATGAATGGATAAAGAAATTGTGATTTAGATATAATGATGGGTGGATGGATAGAAAGTAGATAATACAATGGAGTTTTATTCACCAGTGAAAAATGAGATTTTGTTATTTTCTGAAACCAAACTCAAAAAGAAAAAGATCATGTTTTAGTATTTTGTTTCATTCACAAATTTGTGGGGTGTGTGGGTGTGTGTATGTGTGTGTGTGTGTGTGTGTGTGTGTGTGTGTTCTCAGAAAGGGAAACTGGAGAGTAGAAGGGTACTATCTGGTAGGAAAAGGAGGAAGGAAAAGGAAGGAGAGGAGTTGGTGGGTGAATATGATCAAAATACATGATGAGCCTGCAAGAAATAGCTTACATGTAGTGATCAGACAACAATAAAAGTTTTTCCCCTTCCGGCACTGCTTCTGAGTCCCAGAGACCAACTTTGGTAGAGAGTCCTTGCCCTGGAGCAGGCAGAGCAAGACAGCTCCAGGGGATCAGGTAGGAATCCTGCTCCCAGATCCCTCCCACTACACCTGTCCAGCCCAGCCCCAACGCCCCAAACCACCTCCAACTCCCCACCCCTCACCCCTTCCAGCCACTACTTCTGAGTCCCAGAGACCAACAGATGCACACAGCCCCTGCCTTGGCACAGGCAGAGCAAGCCAGTTCCAGGAGAACAGCCCAGGGATGAACTCACAGTCCCTGCCCTGACACTGATCATACAACCCAGCCAGGAGACCAGGCAGCCAGACCCTGCTCTAGATTAGGCAACACAAGCCAACCAGATGAACACTCTCTAAGACCCAGCCCCCAACTCAGAAGGGGACTCCCTGCTGGACCAAAGGCCAAGGCCAAGGCAGTCATCAGAGATCCAGAACCCACCTTCAGCAGTGACTCTTTGATCAACAAGAGGTCACAAAACACAGAAGACCAGAGAAGATAAAGAAACCAAGAAACAAAACATTCATCTGTTAAAGACAAACCTAGGAATTCACCACCTAAACCACTACATGCTCCAAACTAAGATGCGTAAATGCCAGTGTAAGAACACAACTAACAGCAACCAGGACTATACATCACCTCCAGAAACCAACCACCCTACTACAACAAGCCCTGAACACTCCAACACAGCTGAAGCACAAGAAAAAGATCTTAATACGAGCTTTATGAAGATAATAGAGGGCTTTATAGAGGAAATGAGTAAATCCCTCAAAGAAATCAATGAAAAGGCAAACAAACAATGGGAGAAAATGAGTAAACCCATTAAAGAAACCCAGGAAAACCAAAGCAAAAAATTAGAAGAAATGGATAAATCCCTTAAAGATACTCAAGAACAAACAAGCAAACAATTGAAGGAAACGAACAAAACTGTTCAAGACTGGAAATAGAATGGAAATAGAAACCAAAAAGAAAATACAATCTGAGGGAATTCTGGAAATGAAAAACCGAGAAAAGTGAACAGGAACTACAGAAGGCAGCTACAGCAATAGAATACAAGGGATGGAAGAGAGAATCTCAGGAGTTGAGGATACTGTGGAACATCAGTAGGCACATCAGTAAAGACACCAAATTCAAAAAAATATCAGCACAAAACCTGCAGGAAATCTGGGACACTATGAAAAGACCAAACCTAAGAATAATAGAAGAAGAAGAAGAATACCAACTGAAAAACCCAGAAAATATTTTCAATAAAATCATAGAAGAAAAATTTCCAAACCTAAAGAAAGAGATCCCTATAAAGGGTTAGAGTTAGGGTTCTCTGTAAATGGAGAAAACAAATATTCCATGACAAATCCAAATTCCAACACTGTCTATCTACAAATCCAGCCTACAGAGTATACTAAAAATATACTATTATGCTAGAAGAAAAACTTCAACCCAAGGAGCTTAACTACATTCATGAAAACTCAGAAAATATGTACCTACACATCATCAAAACCATCAGAAAAGAGACACACATGCAACAAAAGCAACAATACCTACAAAATAACAAGATCTAACAATCATTGGTCTTTGATATCTCTCAATATCAGTGGACTCAATTCCAGACACAGATTAATAGAATGGATTAGAAAACAGGATCCATCCTTCTGCTGCATACAAGAAAGACACCTTAACAGCAAAGATAAACATTAACTCAGAATAAAGCGTTGGGAAAAGATTTTCCAAGCAAACGAACCTAAGAAGCAAGCCAGCATAGCCATTCTAACATCTAACAAAATAGACTTCAAACCAAAATTAATCAAAAGAGACAGGAAAAGACACTATATATACTCATCAAAGGACCAATCCTCCAAGAGGACATTTAAATGCTTAACATCTATGCCCCCAACACAAGGGCTCCCACATTTGTAAAAGAAACATTGTTAAAGCTTAAAGCACACATTGACTCACACACACTGATAGTGGGAGACTTGAATTCCCCACTTCCACCAACTGACGGGTCATCCAGACAAAAACTAAACAGAGAAATGTTAAAGCTAACAGATGTTATAAATCAAATGGACCTAACAGATATCTACAGAACATTTCACCCACACACAAAAGAATATACCTTCTTCTCACCACCTCACAGAACCTTCTCTAAAATTGACCACATACATGGACACAAAGCAAATCTCAATAGATACAAGAAAATTAAAATAACCTCCTATATCCTATCAGAACACCACGGATTCAAGTTGCATTTCAATAACAACAGTAACAACAGAATGCCCACAAATTAATGGAAATTGAACAACTGTCTACTGAATGATGACTGGGTCAGGACAGAAATAAAGAAAGAAATTAAAGACTTTCTAGAATGCAATGAAAATGAATCCACAAGATACCTAAACTTATGGGACACAATAAAAACTATGCTAAAAATTTATAGCACAAAGTGCCTACCAAAAAATATGAAGAAACTTTGCAGTGATGGCACACGCCGTTAATCCCAGCACTTGGGAGACAGAGGCAGGTGGATCCCTGTGCGTCCAAAGCCAGACTGGTCTACAGAGTAAGTTCCAGGATGGCCAGTTACAACAGAGAAACCGTGTCGGGAGGTTAGAAAAAAAAAAAAAAAGAATGGAGAGCTCACATACTAGCAAATTAGCAGCATATTTGAAAGCCCTAGAACTAAAAGAAGCAAGCACACTCAAAAGAAGTAGACAGGAAGAAATAATCGAAATAAGGGCTGAAATCAATAAAGTAGAAACAAAAAGGACAATACAAATAATCAATGAAACAAAGAGTTGATTCTTTGAGAAAATCAACAAGATAGACAAACCCTTGTGCAAACTAATTAAAAGATGGAGAAAGAATGTCCAAATCAATAAAATCAGAAACAAAAAGAGGGATATAACCACAGACACCTAGGAAATCCAAAGAATCATTAGGTCATACTTCAAAAACCTATATCTGTTTCTAAACAAAACAGAAAATTTTCTTGATAGACGCCACCTACCAATGTTAAGTCAAGATCAGATCAAGAACAGATAAACAATTTAAACAGACTTATATCCCTCAAGGAAATAGAAGAGGTCATTAAAAGCCTCCAGACTAAAAAAAACGCCCAGAGCTAGATGGTTTTAGTGACATTATTCCACAAAATATTATTCCACAAACTAGTAACAGAAGGAACACGGCTAAACACATTCTATGAAGCTACAGTAACCCTGATACCCAAACCACACAAAGATTCAACAAAGAAAGAGAATTAGAAAACAATTTCCCTCATGAACATAGATCCAAAAATACTCAATAAAATACTTGCAAATCAGTCCAAGAACACATCAGAAAGATCATCCATCATGATCAAGTAGGCTTCATCCCAGAGATGCAGGAAGGTTCAACATACAAAAATCAATCAATGTAATCCACCACAGAAACAAACTAAAGAAAAGAAAAAAAAAAAAAAACACATGATCATCTCACTAGATGGAGAGAAACCTTTTGACAAAACCCAACACTCCTTCATGAAGTCTTCATAAAAGTCTTGGAGAGATTAGGGATACATAAGACATACCTAAACAAAATAAAAGCAATTTACAGAAGCCTACTGCCAACATAAAATTACGTGAAGAGAAACTCAAAGCAACTCCACTAAAATCAGAAACAAGGCAAGTTTGTCCTCTCTCTCCATACCTATTTAATATAGTACTTGAAAGTTCAGCCAGAGCAATAAGACAACAGAAGGAGATCAAGGGGATATAGATTGGAAAGGAAGAAGTCAAAGTATCCTTCTTCACAGATGATATGATAGTGTACATAAGTGACCCCAAAAAAGTCAGTGAAGAGGCTGACTATAAAATCAACTCAAAAACATCATTAGCCCTCCTATATACAAAAGACAAATGAAATAAAAAAGAAATCAGAGATACAATACCCTTCACAATATCCACAAACAACATAAAATATCTTGGAGTGACTCTAACCAAACAAGTAAAAGACTCATTTAACAAAAACTTTAAGTCTTTGAAGAAAGAAATTGAAGAAGCTCTCAGAAGATGGAAAGATCTCCCATGCTCCTGGATCGGTAGGGTAAACATACTAAAATGCCATCTTACCAAAAGCAATCAACAGATTCAATGTAATTCCTATCAAAATCTCAACACAATTATTTTCAGACCTTGAAAGGACAATACTCAACTTCATATGGGAAAATGAAAAATCCAGGATAGCTAAAATAATCCTGAAAAATAAAAGAACTTGTGGAGTTATCACCATTCCTGATCTCAAGCTGTACTACAAAGATATAGTAAGAAAAACCACATGGTGTTGGCATAAAATCAGACATGTTAACCAGTGAAATCAAATTGACTATCCAAACATAAATCCACACACTTCTGGACTCTGATCTTTGATAAAGAACCCAGAAATACACACTGGAAAAAGTGACAGCATCTTCAACAAATGTTGCTGATCAAACTGGATGTCTGTATGTAGAAGAATGCGAATAGATCCATATTTGTCACCCTGCATAAAACTCAAGTCCGAGTGGATCAAAGACCTCAACATAAAACTAGATACACTGAGACTGAAGAAAAGAAAGTGGAGAATAACGTTGAACACATTGGCACAGGAGACAGCTTCCTGAACAGAGCACCAATAATGCAGGCACTAAGATCAACAATTAACAAATGGGACCTCATGAAATTGAAAAGTTTCTGTAAGGCAAACGACACAGTCAATAAGACAAAATGGCAGCCCACAGAATGGGAGAAGATTGTTACCAACTCCACTTCTGATAGAAGGCTAATATTCAAAATATATAAAGAACTCAAGAAACTAGACATCAACAAACCAAATAATCCAATCCAAAAATGGGGTACAGATCTAATCAAAGAATTCTCAAAAGAGGACTCTCAAATGGCTGAGAAACACTTAAAGACACATTCAGCATCCTTAGTGATCAGGGAAATGCAAATCAAAACTACTCTGGGGAAAAGTGGGGGTCAGGATGAGTGGGTGAGGGTGGGGAGGGAATATAATAGGAGGAGAGAGGGAAGACAGGGGGATGGAGCTGGGAGGATGGGAGGGAGGGTAGGAGGGATGTTAATATGTATTTTACAAAAGAAGAAAAGCAAAAGAAATAAAAATAAATAAATAATAAAAGGTTTTAGTAAGAGGGACAAAAGAGACTAAGCAATGTGATTTGCAGTGCTATTGGTTTCAAAGGTTACAGAGGATGGACTACTCTCCCTTTGGCTTCAGAGCTGGACCATTGCTGAATGTGGTAGGTGGTGGTAGAGTAGAGTGTTTGAGGAGGCAGGGGGGATTTAAGTAGCTGCTGTAGTGAGCAAAGGAGATGAGACTAGACATATGTAGTGTTGACATATAGATCATGGCCTCTGAAAAGAATGGAGATTATTAATTGATACATATTAATAGTTGTGACTTTTTTAGATTTGTTTTTATATTATGTGTATTGTGTGTATGCGTGTGGTGTGTGTCTATGAGCCCAAGTGTCCTCGGGCCTCTCGGATTCCCTGCAACTGGCATCACAGGTGGTTGTGAGCCACCCAGGGTGAGTGCTGGGAACTGAACCCAGGTCCCTTGCAAGAGCAAGAAGCTCTCTTGACTACCAAGCCACATCTCTCCAGCATCCATTTCTCTTGAGGTATTAGGATAATCTAGGTATAGGTTTGATTAAGGTGGAAAACGAGATTGGGACAATTGGGATTTTTTTTTCCAGGAAAAGATGATGAAAGGGCACTTGAATCAGGAGGTGGGCCTTAGCTTAGGGCTGAAGGTGAACTAAGATGAGCATCACGGAGCTGAGCGTCGGAGGAAAGGCAAGAAAGGAGTAGGGTTGGGATAGAAATAAGAACATTCCCGGATGTATAGAATCCCTTGAGATAGATCCCATTACCCATGAATTGGAAATTATACACACTTTGAAAGCTAACTTCTTGAGCAGCTCTTTAGAGCTTCCAACTCTGTGTTCCAATCAAGTCTTAAATCAGCACCATGATCCTCGAGAGGGTGTCGTCTGTGGATGTAGCTCAGCGGCGGAGCGTTTGTCTGGCACTACGTTCGATCTCCACTACAAAACGCAATCCTCTGGATTATACATCCAGGAACGCAGCCCATCAACTCTCATTAAGACCCCTCTACTTGAAAAAAAAAAAAAAAAACAGAGAAATGTATGATGGTTTTATAAAGATGCTAAGCAAATGAATCTCTTTCCCCAAGGCAGGATTGAGATGAGGGACAGGAATAGCTTAAAGAATTATAAAACCTTCCACAGAATTTAAGACTGAGCTACACGGACATTAGTGATGTAAAGCAGGGGGGAAAAAAGCCTACAGCTTGTCATACTCTCTTTATAAACTGCTTCTTGGACTATCAAACACTTCAGTTTAGTATTTATTTTTCACTTAATCACCTAAAAATATATGTATTGGTTTGCATGCTTTTCTTGCCTATTACATCTCTTAAATAATAAATAACACTTTGAATGGTCTCCATCCTGCTGCAGAGGGAAATGAGGCTTTGTGATAAAAGCAGTGTAACAATTCAGATAATTCTATCTGTCATAAGTCAAGGTTTAAGTTTCACAGTCAGGGGTTCGATAGAACAAAGCTTTTCTGTCTATAAGTACAGAAGAATAAAAGTCATGAATACAAAGCAAAATGCAGATATATAATTCAACTTAGCCTGCAGAAACAAGAGAACTGAAATTGTGCACCCTTGTGTGTATGTCTATACGTGTACGTGTCCACGTGGGTGAGCACTAGCATGAGTGCATGTGTGTGCAGAGATCAGACTGCAGCACTGGATGTCTTCATCACATCACCCCCTACCTTATGTTTTGAGACAGAGTTTCTCACTGAGCCTGGATCTCAGTGATTGGATAGGCTGACTAGCCAGCAGCACCCCCCACCCCGGGACCCTCCTGTCTCTGCCTCTACAGAGCTGGTGTTACAGGAATGTAGCGCCACACCTGACTCTTTGCTTAGTATGTGGCAAGCACTTGCCACCTGACTCATTTCCCCAGTCCCAGTTTCTTCTTTTTACCTATGAAGTGTTGGGTTTTTTTAATAAGAACTTTTTGAAGTTATAATTATATCATTTTCCCATTTGCCTTTTTTCCACTCAATCCCTCTCATACACCCACCCCCTTACTCTCTCTCAAATTCCTGGTCCCTTTTTCTTTCATGATATGTGTGTGTGTGTGTGTGTGTGTGTGTGTGTGTGTGTGTATGTGTTTAGGAATATATATGTATGTATATGTGAATATACTTTAGGAATATATATTCACATATACATACATATATTCCTAAATCCACATAATGTTGTGTACGTAATCTCAGTGCTGACAACTTTGTATTGGCTCAACAACTGGAGGGATCTTCCCCAGGAAAGACCATTGCTCCAGCTCTCAGCATTCCCAAGTTGCCTATAGTTCTTTGTCTAAGCTTGAGACCTCTCAAACCCCCCACACACACACACAAACTTGAATGTTGGCATGTCCACTGGTGCCCTACCCCAGATGATACATCTACAACACAATTTCTGGAACTAAGACTCATTATTGAGGGAGGGGTAGAAGGATCGTGAGAGCCAGAGAAACAAAAAGTTTGCTGTAAGATTGTGTCTCCTAGAAATGTCAGAGAGGCTGCACCCACAAAGTCTAATTGACATGGGTGCCTCAACAAGACCTAAACAATGACTTAGTTTTAATCTCTTGCTTCGGAGAAAGCAAAAACCAAGACACAGATTACTATTGATTGAACTTATTCCTTGCAACTTTAAAATTAAGAATTATAAGCGAACTTTTTCCTCTATTTAAGGAAAAATTAGGTTCTAGCTTGAGATGCAGACTTTGAATAACTATTCTTTTTAACAGACCCACAGCATTATAATCATCGCCTAAGAAATAACAGCATATTACTTGGGCTCTAGAAAGCAACAAAGGTAAACCACACTTTAGACACAAAGTGTGGACACTCCTAGACACATTCTGTTTCTACACCACAGAGCTAATAAAAGCTTGCTTCAGGGATGCACAAGCCCAGTGAAAAAGCTATAGGCATGGTAAAGCCTCAGGACCTTGTTCTTGCATAAGAATCCTTGTTGGCAGTTATAAATTTGAAAATGTAGAAGGGAAATAGAAGAAAAATCTATTTCAAGATAACAGTTTCTAAACAATAGTAATCAATGTTGGTTTTGTTTTATCAGGAAGCTGTTTGGCCCAAATCTCTGTGCTTTGAATCTAGACTTTCTAAATCAATCTCAAAGCTAGGAGCTACCAGCACCAGCTTCAATCGTTTCCCAGGAGGCTCCATATTGAGATGCTGGCTTTCATAGTCAAGAGGTAGTACATTCATATGCAGCTGTTGTGAAGGTTTCCATGACAAAGTTAAAGATCCCCTAATGCATTTTCATGACTAATCTAGTCACAAAATGAATTCTCTCCCAGCTTCATGAAACAGATCTCAACCAGTTCAACAAAGCTGTTTTTGTGATGGCAAGCCACTTTGTGCCCAGAAAAACAAATACACACATTGCCTTGGTGAGGTGATTTCTTCATGGATGTGTCAGCTAGACACTGCCTTCCAAAACTTCATCACAAAAATTCTTTGTATTGCTATAGATAGGACTGGGGCTGGCATGATGGTTCAGCAGGAAAAGGTACTCGCAGCACACGCCTGATGACCTGAGTTCCATCACTGGAACCCATGTAAAGGTGGAAGAAGAAAAGATTCCACAAAGTGGTCCTGTGCCCTCCACACTCATGCTTTAGAACATGCACCCCCCAATACACAACAGATACACACATCACACACACACACACACACACACATACACACATGCATCACACACAAACACACACACACACATCACACACACACACACACACACACATCACACACATCACACACATATCATACACAGACAACATACACACATAACACACAATCACGCACAGCACACACACATCACACATACACATCACACACACACACACACACACACTCCACAGACACACTTTTTTAAGGGTAGAAGTGAATGTGGTAGCTCACACCTCTAATCCCAGTACTAGGGCGGGGCAGGAAGACTGCAGAGTTTGCCACCATCCTAGGCAACCTACTGAGTTCCAGACCTGCCTGGACTCCAGAGGGAGACCCTGCCTCCAAGAAAGAGAGAAGGTGGTGGAAAATAAAGACACGTTATCAGACCTTGGGACGATAAAGAAAGGTGCCACGTGTAAGTCTGAGTACTAACAGTGATGGAGGGAGAGTCCCTGCAAAGTCAATGATGGCAAAACAAATACGCCCATAAAAATGAAATAAGCATGAAACCGGTTATCAATAAAATACAGTCCTCAGAAGGACTACACACAACATTCTCTTACAAGTTGTTTATTTTTTTCAGCATATGTACAATGATTAAGTCTGATTGAGAAGTACCTGGGAGATTAATAAACACATCTCTGGGTGCGGGTTGGGGGAGGAGGGGAGAGGGCTCCCAGAGAGGGTTAGCTAAGGGAAGCTACTGCCTGAACATGAGTGGCACATCTCATAGGCTGGGGCCCAGATGAAGAGAAAGAGCAAGTGTGTTCTCTCTCTCTGCCCCCCTCTCTTTCTGATGAAATAGAATAGAAAGGGCAAGTGCATTCCCCCTCCCCTCTCCCTTCTTTTATCAAATGTGCCAAGTACTTTGCTTTTTCTGGAAGTCCGTGTTTTGAGAGTGTATTTATCCTTTCACAACATGTCAACATGTTCTATTTCTTTATTCTCTGATTTTTATTACTGCCTTCACTCTCTCAGTATACAATACTGTACATTACATTAAATAGCTGGTATTCTTATTATGGGAGGGGCTTCTCTCAATTGCAATAATTTTTCTCAGAATAAAACAATAACTATGTTAATAAGCTTCATGTACACTAATCTTTTACCATGTTCCTAGCTAATTTGTGATATTTTAAATTTCTACTTTAATTAAAGTTGTTTTTAAATTACAAGTAGCTAAGATTTTGCAATAATTATATTGATTTCTATTTTTATTGGCTACAATTAGAAATGTGATCTGCACTCTCTAAACTTTAATGTATTACGATCTTATTCAGTTTTTTATAATTACACATGCCTCTGAAGCATATATATATATATATATATATATATATATATATATATATATATATCTTGCTTATTGTGCATAGACTGAAATGTTTCTAAGTACATATTGCTCTGAGGTTTTAGATACCTAATTTGAATGTAAAGTAGCCTGGGTTTTCATTGAATTTATTATTAATAGTTTCTTAATAAGTTACATTAAAACCTGCTACTAAGGGAGCTACTTGGGAAGACGGAGGGAATGAACAAGAATGGGAAGGGAGCACTGAGAGGTGAGTGGGAGGTGTTTATGACCAAAGTGTATTGTATATATTATGAGGAAGTCATAAGTAAGCCGCCATTTTGTATAATTAGTACACGCTGGCTCAGCGTGAGAACACGTGAGAACGCTGGCTGCTCTTCCAGAAGACCCAAGTTTGTTTCCTTGCACCCATGCTGTGCAGCACACAACCACTCAGGAGATCTGACACCCTCTTCCGGCTTCTGAGGGCACCTGCGCACATACGCACACACAGAGATACACACATATACACATTATATATACGCTAATTAAAACCTTTTTAAAGAACCTATGACTATCATTTTACTTGATCCAAGTAGTGTGTATGTGTGTGTGTGTGTGTGTGTGTGTATGTATACACATATATATAATCTTGTCATATGCTTGGTGCTTCTGAACATTACTGGTTTTGTTTGCTTGTTTTGTCTTTTGAGTCAAAGTCTCACTTTGCAGCCCTGACTGGCCTTGAAATCAGGATAATCCTCCTGCCTCAGCCCAGCCTCCATATACTGAGGAGACAGACACGGGTCTCCACACTCAACTTAAATCTTGCTGTTTTGAATATTCTAATAATTATTATAAATTTGCATCTTACATCTTAACCCAAAGAATCTCTGGTCTGTTATGGAAATTCATTCTACATTTTTCATGTATTGTGATCATTAATATACTTTGTATTCTTTCAGATTTTATTATTTTTAATTATGTTATGTATGTATGTATGTATGTATGTATGCACAAGTGGGGATGTACACTTGAGTCCAGGTCCCTGGGGAAGCCAGAGGCATTAGATCCTCTGGAGCTGGTTGGTTATGAGTCACCTGACATGAGTTCTAGGAATCGAACTCAGGTTCTCTGCAAGAATATTTGTGCTCTTAACCTCTGAGCCATCTCTCCAGTCCTGGACTTTTTATTCTTAGACAGTATTTTAATCTCATCATTAGTGCTTGTTGTGTCCCTTTAATCTTTTACTCTTTCTAGCAAGTTCAGTGTTTTTCATATTCTTTCCCAACTCCATCACATCTAACTACTTTAGAGAAGTAACCATACCTGTTAACATTATTGTTGCTTGCATACCAATTCCTAATTACAGAATCTATGTAGAAATCCAGATTAAACATCTATGCTGCCACCCAGGACAGTTTGCCATGTCCGCTAGAATCAGCTGGAAATAGATGCCTTTGCCTATGCCTGTGGATACGAGACCAACTCCCCACATCCAACAGGACAGACCTCTTGAATATGGTTCTCTCAAGCCTTACGTGACTTTTGGGGGTTTACTGAGATGGTTTAAAACCCTTAGATCTGGTCTATTAGTTTTGTCTATAAGTATGTACTTTCTGATATATGTTAACCTTGATATATTTTTGGATTGCTTGTTTCTGGTGGTAATGGTGGTATGGCATGGCATATGCCCACATGTGTGCCTGCCTGATCACTCTTCACCTCATTCCTTTTAGACAGGGTCTCTCACTGAATCTGGAGCTATGTTGGCAGCCAGCAAGCCCCAGTGAGCCTCCTGTCTACACAGAACTGGAGTTACAGGTGTGTATACAACCATTCCTGGCTTTTCACATGCATGCTGGGATCCAAATCCCAGTCTTCACACTTGCATAGCAAATGCTCTTACCCACAGGGCCATCTTCCCAGACTGCAATATACATTCTTTTTAAAGATTTATTTTTATTTTATGTGTATGTATGAATGCCTTCATGTATGTATGTGCACTGCATATCTTGGAATGAGAGTAATAGACAGTTGTATCTGCCATGTATATGCCAGAAACTGAACTCTCTGCAAAAGCAGTAAGTGTTCTTATTGGCTGAACCACTTCTCTAGCCCTGTAATATATTTTCCTTTTATATATAACAAATGCCCATGTGTTTAAATGACCCCATCTTTCGTGATTTCTAGATAACTTGTGTAGGGCATATTGATGCACCAACTCTTTAGCAACTGAAGCTTGCATTCTCCAAACTAATGTTTGTTACTGTTCTTTTTTTTTTTTTTTCTCCCCTTAGAGAATAATGGTCCATTCGCTAGACGCAGGATCTTTAGAGTCCTGTCCTCATCTTAAATAGCCCGTGATGTACTGTTCTCATATCTTCTGCTTTAATCCTAGTGCTGTCCAGGCGCCATGAAGCCTTGTTAGGTTTAGATTTAGGTCTTTCTTCCCCTCAGGGAAAGATCCACAATTTATTTTCTTATTATCGCTCTATTCTCTACTTCTGTCTACCTTTTTCTTTAGTCATTCTGATGGGGATCTTTGTGCTTTCTGTGTTTGTATTTTAAGCAACTTTCTGTATCATTTCCAAAAATAGTTAAGTGGGGCTGGAGAAACAGCTTCGCAGGGAAGAGCCCCTGTTGCTCTCAGAGGACTGAAGTTTGGTTCCCAGCATTCACACTGGGTGGCTCACAACCACCTGTAACTCCAGATCCAAGGAATCTTGCGCCCTTCCCGGGCCTCTGTGGGCACCTGCACACATCTGTGTATACTCACGCACATACACATAAATAAAAACAAAAGCTAAATTTTTTTCAAAAGGGAAAAATCTAACGAGGTTCTCAAGTTTTTCATCCTTTTCTGGTGAATTATAATCTTCAAAAGATTTTTCCAAAAGTGGCTGTTTTGCTGTTAGTCTGTTTCATCTGACTGAGAGGGTTTCGTTCTGAGTTAGTGCTATGTTATCTGTTTATTGGTTTTCCTCAAAATTAATCACCTCTTTCAGTGACTCGTGTGGGTAGTCTGGGACATATTAAATGAGTAATTTGCAACTCCGGCCTTACATTAGAGTCGCATGTAAAGACTTTAAGATATACTGATGCCTAAGCCACATCCCCAGCTATTCTGATTTAATTGGCCTGTGCAGCATCCAGGCAGAGGTATTTTTAGAAGTTCTAATATTCATCTGATGACTGAGGTCTGCACCGGTACAAGAATGACAGTGACCTCTGCATTCTCATGGCTCTGTTTCTCTGCATCACCCACAGGGACTGTAAGTAGCTGTGAGCTACTGTCGTAAACCAGGCAGCTCCTGCCATGGCATCAGCAATGAGCAAGCTGCCAAGCTGCAGCCAGCCTTGTGCTATGGGAACTTGAAAAACTCCATGGGGTTGGTGGAGGAGGATTCTCTCTCTCCAGACAGTGGGAAGTGGAGTAACTGGATCACACAGGCAGTTGCCATCTGGCTCTGGGCAGATTTAAACAAGGAAGCCCGTTCCAAAGACCACAACTACTGTCTCAAAGGAGAAAAGTGGAAGCAATTGAGAAAGGCATCCAACTTCAACATCAGGTTTATACACACACATGTGCACACACACACACACACACACACACATGTACATGCTTCAGCACTCACACATGCACCTCCACACAGGCAAGCATACATACATACATATATACTGTATATGTATATACACCTTCCCCTAGTAGCACTGATGGGCACTGATGGCACTCAGCTCTCTTCTGAGATGTGGTCACAGCAGAGAGGCCTAGGCCACCACACCAGGTCACTGAGTCCTTTACACCTGCCCTTTCAGAGCAGAGGAATTTTTACCAGCAGACACACCTTCCAGGGCCCAGCGGTGTGTGCAATGAGGATCTTGAGTGGAGGGGGGCATCACGAAGAACTCATATGTGCTTTCACCCCATTCCTTTCAGAACCGCCCCCGCTCTGTGGGTGTGACTCTACATGTCACACAGCATGCACAACACCTTTTTCAAATGTAAAGAAAATGTCATCATCAGCTGAACAGTGAGTTCAAAGCCAGCCTGGGCAACATGAGACTCTGTCTCAAAACAAAGCCTAAAACAGAGCATTTTTTTCTTTTTCATTGGCAAGTGAAATATACAGTTATAGTGTGTAACGTGACCTTTCAAAATGTGTAAACATTGTGGAATGCTAAACCAAGCTGTTTAGCAGATGTATTACTTCACCCGCCATTTTGTTGATGTTGCAAGAACCTGTAAATCTCCTCTTAGCAATTATCAATAAATCTTTGATTATAAATGAGCTATGAGTCACTCTTGCCCTAAATCCAAGAATCCTGAAACATCTCCTACTTTCAAAGCCACTCTTCAGAATGCCCAACTGCAAATCATTTACGATGAGAAATCAAGACTGATACTTTGTTTATTCGGACTCTCCTTGATTATTGCAAACTTTACTTTTCTATTTTTATGTTGGAAGTATCCACTCCGTGAGACTATGCAGAGAAACCATGTCACAGCCATAGTTGAAATCAACGGTCATTGTTGCCTGGACTATAAATGGTCAGTAAACATTTGTGGATTTTTAAAAACATTGTATTTCCTTGGAGCTTAGGAGATGGCTTAGTAGAAGAAGGACTTGCTACAAGGGTATAAGGACTGGGATTCAGAGCTCCAAAACCCACATAAAATCCTGGCAGGCATGGTGGCTATATCTGCTGGGAGATCAGAAACAGTGATCCCCTGGGCAAGCTGCTAGCTAAAAAAGAAGGAATTGGCGAGCTCCAGGCTCAGCCAGGGACCCTGCCCCAATGAGTAGAGTGTAGACTCTTCAGGGAAGATATCCGGTGTCAATTTCAGCTTCCACATACAGACACACGTACGCGTACCAGCAAACACAGGTATACCCCCACACAAACATTCATACTTATGCATACGCCGTATATACACACGTACACATGCGAAAATATTGTATTATGTTTTACATTATTCACTTTCTCTTGGTGGAACTGAAGGCTGCTCGGTAAAGTTTATACCCCCAAGTCAAAAAAAAACCAAAAAAATTAACTCTTGTCTCACTTGAGTCAAGCGCCTGTCTCTTTCAAACCGACCTAAGCATCTCATGAAGTTTTCTCTTTGCCATCTCCTCTTCCCTCTCACTGATGAAAATAAAGGACAATTAGCAGTAAATATATGAAGTCATTTTATTACTTGAGAGTATTCCCCTGAACACTCTTCCCAGCTCCTTCTCAATATACTTTGTACGAGTGTAGTGTTGTTATTTAAGAAAAGAACTACACTCCACATTCCCATGCCAATTATATTTACAGCTGTTTCCAAATTACCCAGACATTAGAAAAGAGTGAATGTCAGATTAAACCCCAGTGCTCATGGGCCACACGTGAACTACTCTGTAGCGATTTTACAGAATGTCAGCAGCACGGAGGTTGAGTATAATTAGGTAATTCGCAAAGCTGACTCTTGGTCTAAAAGCTAATAAAATACTCTAACACACGCTTGTATTCACAGCCTCCTGAGCTAAGCAATATGAGATTTAAAAAAAAATATTAAAACAAAAATTTATTTCATGCCGGATTTTTATTGGCTTTCTGTCGGTTAAAATCTCAGCCGAAACCTTAAACAGAACAAAACTTGATTTGTTGACATTTAAAACGTCTCTGGCTCTTTGTGATAATTATGGAAAGTGCTAATGGTATTTAAATTTTATTTAGTTATTAGGCTTCTTTAGAGCTTCGAGTCCCAGGTCCAAAGTGCTTTATGAAGAGTTTGATAAGCGCCATTTATTCAGAAAGCAAGAATCAAAAGAATTCATTTAGCTGTGCATAACTTTGTAGTAATGTTTTTGCCTACACTTAGGAGAAAGAGGTCAGATTTCCACCAAGTTTAATACTAGTTGCTTGACTCCAAATACAGCCATGTTGGGGGATTATCCTGCAAATTTAGCAGGAACATAATCCCATCCACAAAAGGGCTGAGGAGGAAAGGACCTGCAGGCTGGGGCACAAACTCAAATCATAGGGGATACCTACTGAGAAGGATGGATCAATATAAGGTGGATTCCTGAGGCCCATCTATAGACTAACTTTCAGGCACTCTCAGACTCTGGCTCTCTGAGTAATCAACGTTCTGGGGGGAAAAAATCCTGTTTTGAAGAAGGGAAATTGCAAGATGGTGTAAACTCCAGCAAGGCTGCAGGTGCAGCCAGTCAGGAGTGCCCTGGGCTCCTTTATTGCATTGCAACTCTAGATGGGTCCTGAGTGTATTGAGAGTTTTGCCCAGTCGGGAAGACCCTACACACACCTAGTGCAAGGGAAGAATGGGAGGAGACACTCAGGAGCCAAAATAAGAGCAAGCAGAAGAGCTGGCAAACAGCAGTTGCACTTAAAGGTCTACAGAAGCTTCAGTTAGCCATAGAGGAAAAAGCCGAGTTGATATAAATTTGACCTAATTGCTGAGCACATCACTCTTCTAAGACAAATGATTGATTGCTTCAACAAGTACTGGTGATTACCATGGATGTATTTACATATGACATTTACCCAGATAGGAGAGGACTGGTTCATTAACAAACTCTGGAGGGGGGCGGTAGATATTTAATACCTCAACAAAGAATGTTTCCCATACCTCCTAAGCCTGTCTGAAAATGAAGAGCTGGACACTCTGGTAATAAATACAACTCTGACCCCTCTTTAAATGTGCCCTTTCATTCATGATTTTAGCTAGCCTGGCCACTGCCTGCATTGACAGTAATGAGTGTTTTGAGATGCAGCACTGTCTTATTTCATATGCCAGCACGGTCCAAGACCAGAAACGGACCCAACCCAAGCGCACCCTCTTTGTTCACATACATTCCACAACCATAGTCTAATCAACTATTGAAAACACAGATATCTAAAGTATCAAAGTCAGAAGTCTGACACAGGTGTCACCAGCCCATAGTGAAGGCAGGGGATGTCTACGCTCCTTCCCGGAAGCTGTACAGAGGATTCCTTTCCTGCTCATATGGATTATCAATGGATTTGATTCCTTTGAGCTAAGGCACTGAGCCCTCTTGTCTTCAGCTCTTTAGGACACCAACAATCCTTGGCTGGACAATTCATTCTCCATCTTTAAGGCTGCAATGAAAAGTCTCTCTTACACTTGAATCTCTCTTCTTACTTGCTTGGCATCTCTGTGATCAAGATAGGAATGGTTTCCCACTGTGTGTGTGTGTGTGTGTGTGTGTGTGTGTGTGTGTGTGTGTGTGTGTGCATGTGCACACATGTGTGCATGTTTAACACTTGTACCTGGCCATGTATGTATGCAGGTACACATGCACCACATGTGAATACAGAGGCCAGAGAAAACAACCCTGGGTGTCATTCCCCAGAAGCCATCCACTTGATATAAAGTCTCTGGGACCTGGCTTGTGCATTAGACTAGAATAGATGACTGGTGGCCTCAGAGGTCCTCCTGTCTCCATCTCCCCAGAACTAGGATGACAAATGTGCATCCCCACACGTGGCTTTTTAAAAACAGATTCTAGGAATCAAACTTGGGTCCTTGTGCTTTCCCAGAAAGCACTTCACAAAGTGAGTTATCTCCTAACCCAGGCTGTGATTTTTTTCTAAGGATAGATGTGATCAGATTGGGTCAAGTTGCTTGTCCCTATCAAATCTTCAAAACTTCTTTTGACACGAAAGGTGAAGTATTCACAGGTTTGGGAGTCTAGCATGAATCTGTGAGGTCATTACTCTGCCTGGCATGCCATCACAAGGCCTCTGGGTCTGTGATTAGACATTTTCTGGCTCTCTCCTTCCCCACAAGTATACATAGAAAATTAGTGTGAAATACACAGGTTGTTGCTTCCTCTCTACTGGCTTCTGAGCCTCCCAGATTCAGTGGATATTTGAGTGGTAAACTGACACTCCTGTTCCTCAAAGATCAGCTGCATTATGCCCACAGCAGACCCTCCAGAGGGGCCAATTCTGCTCCCTTTTTCCATGTCAATACTCCATATCTCAGAATTCAGTTTCTCCTGGACTTATCAGAAAGTCAAAGTTAAAAAAAAAAAAAAGGTAATAACTCCATGTTGATTACTTCTAGGAAAAGTGCTTTAAAAACATCTTTGATTAAAGCATATATCCATATATCCATAAAAACACATGCATAATACATACACACCAGGGCTGTTGAGATGGCTCAGCAAGTAAAGCAAGGTACTTGCTACCAAGCATGATGATAAGAGTTTCCTTCCCAAGGACCTATGTGGTAGGAAAGATTTGATTCCTGAAATTTTCCTCTGACCTATGCACTGACACAGTGACATGTGCAAACACAAACACACACACATTTTTTATATATATATATATATATATTTAAAGCCTAAAATTTTTAAAGCTTGCTTTAATGAATATATGAATATGAAAGTGTAGGGAGAATGCAAGATCCCTCTCTAAAGTCAGAGAGACATTATTTAACCAATTTAATCATTTGTCTTACACAACCTGCACTACTATTAAAATCATAGGCCACACTTCGACTTCCACATCCAGGAGGAAAGCCGATGGGTATCCTTTCTCACGTCTGAATTCGTTGTAGGTACAAATGCAAATGAACACGACCACTCAGTTAAGGAAAATGGGTCCAGCATGTAACCGTTTGCTGCGGAGCAATCTGCATATGGCGAAGGACATGTAAAGGGGGCCAAGTGCCTCATCACCATGATTGCAACCTCATTTTCCTAGCACTCGAGTCTCTGCCCACATCTGCTCCATATGGAGCTATTTAATCTCCCACCTTGGAAACTGTTTAAAACAAGACGTCCCCACGGCTGACTGAGGGTGCCCTCCTGTCACCAAGATTACTGTTTCTTCCCTTCTTGGTTTTTTTTTTTTTCTTCCCTTCCCTGGTGCTTTTTATTTAGCATCTTGTGTTTAAAGTCATTTATTTGTTTTTGAATAAAAATTTTCCCATGGCATCTGTGCCTAGATTTAGTGCCTGTACTGACAAAGGAAGGGAGTCCCACCCTCACCCACCACACCCCATCCTCTGCCCTTTGACATTACACCTGCACCACGGGTCCTGCAGGCAGGAATAGAACAAAGATGACACACTGGAGCCAAATAGGAGCAATGACATTTACTATGAAGGAATCCTTATTTTCAAAAGGTTTTATTTGAATCCTTTTCTTTCTTTTTTACCTTAAGGGGTGGGTGTTTATTTGATTTTTTTTTCTACATTTGTTCTGTTGCTTGGTTCAATTTTCTGTCCCCTCAGGTGAAATGGAGCTTAACAACAGCCAAGAGTCTGCTGACAACGAAACAGTTCTGAGTGAAGAAAGTGACTCAAGTCATCTCATGTCTGTAATCCTGGGACTTGGGAGGTCAAGAAAGGACTATTGTGAGTTATAGTGTGAGACACTTCTAAGTGATGATGTTGATGATGATGTCGATGAAGATGATGGTGATGGTGATGATGATGATGATGGTGGTGGTGGTGATGGTGATGATGGTGATGATGATGGTGATGGTGATGATGATAATGATGATGGTGATGATGATGGTGATGGTGATGATGATAATGATGATGGTGATGATGATGATGATGGTGATGGTGATGATGATGATGATGATGGTGATGATGATGATGATGGTGATGGTGATGGTGATGGTGATGATGATGATGATGATGATGATGGTGATGGTGATGGTGATGGTGATGATGATAATGATGATGGTGATGATGATGATGATGGTGATGATGTGATGATGATGATGGTGATGGTGGTGGTGATGATGATAATAATAATAATAATAAATATAATCCAGTGACAGGGAAATGGTTCAGTTGGCAAAATGTTTGCTGTACAGAAATGAGGACCTGGATCTCCAGAATCCATGAAAAAAGCCAGACATGGTAACGTAAGCCTATAATCCCAGCAGTGGGGAGGCAAAGGCAAGCTGAACTCAAGCTTGCTTGCTGTCCAGCCAGTCTAGCCACATCAGTGAGCTCCAGGTTCAGGGAAAGACTCCATCCCCAAAGTTGATGGGGAGGTGTACTTATTTGCAGAAAGCATAAGTGAGGGGCTACCTGCATGATCATGGGTGACCCCAAAGCTGTCATTCTGGGAAGTCATCACCCCATAGCCATGCAGATGATGTGTGCCCTTTCCTGTTAACTTTCCCCAGCCTATATGCTCTAGCATCTACCAAGACCCCACCACATGCAATTAGATCAGAACTGCATATGAATAGCTGCAGCAAGCAACTGGGATGTCAGGTGAGGATCCAGTGACATCCCCTTTCTATGAGGGAATAGTCAAGAGTCAATTCTAATGGACTCCTGCATGCAGGTACAGGTGACCTGACAAAGATGGTGGCTGCTTTGCTTGAGGACTGAGTTCTATAATAACCCTTGATATTAAGCTCCAGCCTATGCACCATGTTCAAGAACTAGCATGTACTAATGCATACACACACACATCAATAAGAAGGAGGAGGAGGAAGAGAAGGAGGAGGAGGAAACTCAGTGTGTTCTTTTCTCAGACATATTCATAGAGCCTTGTCCCTGTTGGAACAGCTGCCATGGGAATATGAAATCACCTCCGGCAAAAGAATTCAGGTTCATTTGCAATGTTCTTCCTTAAGCAGAAGCTGCAGAAATCAAGTAAAACTTTTCAAACCAGCCTCTAAAACTGTGATGGATCCCAGGAGCCATGATCTTCCTTTCCAGGGGTGTCAGAGGCTCTGGCCAAAGCAAGTCCTAAAAGCTTCCAGACCCCGCCCCTACTTATCCACATAATAAGCCTTCTCTAGCAGAAGGAAAGGATAAGCTTTCTTCCAGCTAGAACATTCCACGATTTCAGAATTTTTACTTAAATTTTTTAAATTGCACCTACAATTTAGAATAAAAAAATTTTTACTTATAATTTGAGAAACATAATGACCAGCCTTCCAGCGATCTAAAGCCTTCTTGGAATCTGCGGGCATAGTGTGTGGATCATAACTTCACCCAGGAACAGGTTATTTTTTTCCAGCTGGTATCTGGAAGTCTACTCCACACCTGCATTTCAAGAACAAAGAGAATGGCTGATGAGAAAAGTCTTGTTTCAGCCTATCACTCAGCCCACAGTTAAAAGGAAGACCTGAGAGCTCCTTCCCAGATAGCCTCCGGAATGAATATTTAACTTGTTTCTCCCATCATTTACTGAACACCCAACCATGTAGCTATGATGTGCTGGCTGATATCACCACAATGAGAAATTAGACAGTGGTCCTAAGATTAAAGACTGACCTGATTGTCAAAATCAGAACACGTTATTAAAATACTACTTGCAATAAAGTTCACTAAGTATTGTGCTGGCATTGGAAATGTAAGGCTCGAGCAAATTTTATTTTGACACAATGCCCGCATTTCCAGGGAAATCATTCCTGTGTGCTAACATCACACAGCAAGAGAAGATAAAATTAAGTGCCTCTGAAAAGCTGACATTGAGACAGGACCAAAGCTTTTGTGTTAGATAAAGACATCAATTTGTCCGCTCTTCATACGTATGGTAAAGAATCATGGCGGAATGTAAAAGGAAATAAAAGTTAATGATTTTGGAATGAAGCTGCATGGTGCGAGTGCTCTACTGGGGATAAACAGAACGGGAGCTGGTTAGAGGGCTCCGTGAGATGAAGGTCAGTTTCCAGTCCATTCTGCAGAATCAATACGGTGCCTTGGACTCGCAATAGGTCTCATAAGTCATAGATTGACTAGGCCATGTATCAGCTTCTACCCTGCATCGCCCTTAATGCCTCTCATCAACAAGCTTTGCTGAGAAAAGAAAATCTGTGATCAGAATCTGCAATCAGAGTGGGACACTGCCCGCCCCTAGACTCACAGGGAAGGAGTAAGGGCAACCGGCAGGGTAGAGGTGTCATCGCTTTCAGAAGACCATATGTCAATCCCAGAACTGACTTCCAAAGTCAGAATTGAAACTGCCTTCAGAGGCTTTCTATGAACATCCATTTCAATGATGAGGTTTGTCTCGATAAAAAATCAGCACCACACCCATCTGAAAGACCCAGAGATTCCTTCTGACTGGTCTGCTTTACTCGTGGAAAAATACCCAAAAAAACAGGGGGGAAGAACAATAAGTATTAAGAAATATCGTCCACATCTCATGTACATACTAAAGTAGGAAATCTTCCTGATGCCTTAAGCAACACAGTCAAAATGCCCTGTCTTCCTTGAGCTGTCTACCCAGGGCAGACAGAAAATGCAGAAGTAAGTTAGTATACCTGATGCTGCTTGCGGGGAGGACAAGAAGTACCACAAAGCAGAGCACACTAGGGTTACATTAGAAGGAGGGTATACCATCAATCTTCCTGCACCAGAAAGGGTTCACTTCCTCTTTGAGGAACAGTCAAATAACCACACAGAGCAGGCAAGCTTGAAGAAGCATTCCAGACCCCTTCCTCTACAGGACAATTGACAGAATGGAGCAGAAAAATTAAATTCCATCTCTGATTGTAAGATGACACATGCACAGTCCTTTGTAGTGTACATTATACCGGTAAATTATTGTGTGTTATTTGAGTAGGCTGAGAAGAGGGTTCTGAAAGCAAGTCTGCCTCAAATCCATTTCACACCCAAGCACATTTGTCTCAAAGTGTCCTCCAAGGGCCTTCACCTAGGGATGGGATTCCCCTACCCCCAATTCTATAAGAGAGGAGAAAAAGATGAGTAAAACAGCCCAAGAGAAAAACATTACATCCTTGAGGACAACTGGAAGATGAACTATTTTCCATCTATATAGCTATTATTTACCCCATGATGTAAGAGTAACTACAATGGGGGAAAAGAAGCCAGAAGGTAGCCAAGGGAAGCTTATCCATGGAGGAAAAGCTCAATTGGGGACTCAAGCTGATTGTCTCAACTTCCCTAGTTGGTTTCTACTAGATGCTATGAGTGTCTGATTTCATCTTGTTATGCTTCTGACGTTTTTGTTCCTTTACATGGAAGCCTCACCCAAATGGAAGCTCTGCTCTGCCGGGACCCTCTCCACTGTGAACTCCAGCCAGCTGCCTTCTTTTGCCTACAGTTGTTTTCTGCTGAACGGTGATGTTTTGTAATCTGTCCATCTATCTATCACTTGGTATTTTTTCTTTCACTCTGGCTCACTATGTACTTAATAAACTCGCTCATTCAATACCGAAAGCACAACTATCATAGATCATTTCCCAGACCATACGGTCCTTCTATGATTATGCCACCTTGGGTGCATTAACTCAATTCACCCTCATGCTCCTCAGTGAGATATGCTTATTAACATCTGTGTTTTTCACAGGAGGAGATGGAAACCGTAAAGTTCCTACTGTGAAGAGTGAAGTTAGGATTTGAATCCAGATATCCTAGCTCTGTGCTCTGAACTACCAATGCACAGCCCCTCCCAACAAATTCCACAAGCTCTGGTCACGGACTGGATGCTGCTGGCCAGCCATGGCCCTGTCTTGATAGTCTACCTGATATCTCCATTTAAATAACAGATGGACTGAATGAAATCAATGCACTCAGAATAAATTTCAAAGCATCCTTCGATGCACTTTGTCTCCTTGTTTTCCATGTCAGCACACCTGCACTTCATGCGGGCTTCCAGAACTGTCTTTATAAATAGCTCACTGTTCACAAAGTTTCTCAAGCCCAAAACTGAAGCCTTGATTTATCTGTCTGCTTCACATCTGTGTTAGTTTCTTTTCCTGTTGCTGTGATAAAATGCCCTGACACAAACAAGTCAAGGAAAGGTTTTGTTCTGACTTTGTGGTTGGAGGTCATAGTCCACCATGTCAGAAAAGTCACAGCGGCAGACACTAAAGGCAGCTGCAGCTGGTCACAGGGGATGACAAATTCCAGCTCTCAGCACTCACTCAACTTCCTCCATTTTATGCCCAGGAAAAGGTCCCACACACCCTAGGAAGTTTCTTTCCTCAAATAAACTAATCAAGCTAATCCCTCACTGGGATGCCCAAGCTGATGATTGAGAATAACAACACCCTTCACCTGATCTGTTTGCAAATCCTCCACAATATTGCTAAATCCAGCACCTTTCGTGGTACTCATAGCCAGGCAACAGTTGGGTCCACATCAGGACCTAAAATCCTTCTAACTCATCCCCCTCCTTTCTTTTTCCATCAATTATCCCTGTAGCCAGTCAGATTGATCTTTTAAAAAAAGAATATCTTATGGCTTTGGTATGAGTCAAAGGTCTTCAGACAGAACTAGTAGGTTGCAGAAACAAAGGTTTAAGAAACTGGTCCATACCATCGTGGAGGCAGGCACACTCAAAATTTGCAGGACAGACCAAAGGCTGAAGATGCTGCCGACTGTTGTTATAGTCTGGATTCCAAAGACTGGAAACTAAGACAGGATTTCTGAACTGCAATCTCAAAGCTGAATGCCTTCCTGTTTCAGGGACCCCACTCTGTTCTCTGATGGCCTTCAACTGAGTGGATAAGGCAGACTTCCCTTAAAGAAGATAATCTGCTTTACTCCAAGTTCGCTGACTTCAATACGAGTCATATGTGAAAACCTTATACACGGCAACATCTAGACAGAGTCTGACCCAACACCCAGCACCAGACACTAGCCAAACTGATGCATAATTAGCCCTCACTGCTGCTCATTACATTGAGAACAAAAGCCTGTGGCCACTGGCTCCTCTTAACTTCTGCTGTCACCTCCTCTGTTCTCTGGAAACCCTGTAGACAGACTCCTCCGATAATAACTCTCCAGAAATTCTCCAGAAATAAGACTTGTTTTGCTGTCCTTTGTAGCTGAAAGGCCTCAGACCACCACATGGCTGCCTTCCTCATTTTATTTAGATCTTGGTTCTAATGTCACCTGCTGGAAGAAGCCTTGCCTCATCAGCTTATCTCAAACAGATTAGCATCCCACGTTGTTCTCTCCTTCTCTCTGTCTCCCTTCATCTGACCTATGGTTCATGGACAGATATTATTCTTTATGTACTATACATATACATTCTCTTTCTCTCTCTCTCTATCACACACACACACACACACACACACACACACACACACACAGAGAAGGAGGTTAGATTTAGTTACTCTGATTTGGGTTTTTTGAGATAAAGTCTCATGTACCCAAAGCTTTACCTTGAGCTATAATACCTGAGGAAGTTCTTGAACCCCTGCTCCTCCTGCCTCAATCTCCCGAGTTCTGGGATTACAGGCATTCACCACCACAACCTCTAGTTTTATTGTTCGGCTCACAGAATTGGGCCACATTATAGGTGCTGAGTGAAGAAGGCCTTAAGAAGGACCTGATGGCAGGGCGATGGTGGCACATGCCTTTAATCCCAGCACTGTGAGTTCGAGGCCAGCCTGGTCTACAGAATGAGTTCGAGGATAGCCAAAGCTACAACAGAGAAACCCTGTATCGAAAAAAAAAAAAAAAAAAGAAAGAAAGAAAGAAAACTGTATAAAAATAAGGACCTGATAAAAGCTCATTTTTTTCATCCTTTGGTAGAAAAGAATTGTAAAAATACTAAGAAAGAGTCCCTTTCAAATACCAGTGACATAAATGAAACTATAACCTGTTGGCTGTAACTTATAATCTATGTAACACGGATTTCACGTTTGTTTCTTGTTTCATTTTTGTCTAAGGCATGCACTAATCTCTTCTGTTTGTGATTTTTATCTAAGACTACAATGATGAGCATTCTTTGCCTCCTAGGACATTGTAGTCAAGTTAACTCATCTAATCCACACACACTATACTCATCAACCCTTTCAAAACCCCTTCAAACCTTTTCAAAACAGTACAATTCCACAAAACAGTTCCTCAATTCCACAGGACCTTGATTTCCAGGCTAATTGTACTACAGATCTATTTGGCTATAACTCCCACCCTCACCCTTTGTCTGCATCATGTGACACACTATAGCCCCTTACATACTAGGAAATAGGTTTGAAGCTAGGGTTAATATTTCCACAGAAGGATGGGAAAATCTCTTGAAGCCAAAAATAAAAATGGATATAGTGACTAATAGTGTTGTTTCAAAGAAATTGTTCTTTTGTTTTACGAGTGATCTAGAAGCTTCTTGAACGTTCCTCATTTTTCAAACTTTATTCTTCAAATTCAAATTTGTTCTTCAAATTTCAAATTTCTCCAGTTTTCAAATTTTGTAACCAAGAAAAATAATTAATGATCTGATCAGATTCTGTACTGAATCAAAGCAACATCTCAATGAATTCAAGGGAAGCTAATGCTGATTTACAGTTGACTCTTCTGTCAGGGAGGACAATTGCTGGTTAATTTATAAGGCATACAACTTTTTTTTCCCTTACAGTAATGAGTTTCTGCAGTCTCAGCATCTGTTGATGATCATGCTAGGCCTTTGCTGAGGCAAAAATCCAGCCCAAGATCATCTGGCTCCACGCCAGTTCTTCATGTGACCTTCATGTTCACATGGATAGCATCCCCTCAAGACACCAGGAATTCAAAAGCTCAAAAGATGGATTCTGGACATGTGTGGCATATAATTTATAACCCCTGGCTCTCAAGGAACACTTTGTCAAGGATTCTACTGCCCATCTGTACTGGAAGAATCTCCAGCAGCCAGTGACTAGCCCTGAGCTCTACAATGAGTGAGATGCTGCAATCTCTGGGCAAAAACAGTTCCACTTCTCAGGTAGCAACCTCCACTGGTGCCTACTTCCCCTGCGAATAAGACTTGGAGGCTCAGCATTCACTGGAGAGCCTCTATTACTCAGAGGAGCAATGCAACCTCCAGCTTTCTGAACCTTCCACTCTTCTGAAATCATCTGCATACAGCTCTTTCACTCAGGCAATGAAAACCGCAAAAAATAAAATCAATGAAATAAACATTGAGCTCATAAAGCGATCATTTTGTTGATAACAAAAAAAAGAAGCAATGGCTAGAGAGAGATTGTGCCCAGAATTGTTCCAGAGACCTGCACCCACCACTGACTAATTCCTCTCCAATCTTTGATTTGCTTGGTCTGGCTGTGACAGGACAGGAACTCCACACAGTCTCTTCCCACTCTGATGAGCTAAACTCAATCAAATCCTTGCTTTGCTCTGGGACATCACTTAACCTTATTCATTTCTTCTCAAATACATGTAAGAATATTCTATTTAAATAAACTTGCCTCTGAACTTAAGGAACCATTAAATCATCTTGTCCTTCCCTTTGGGGACCTCTCTTTGTCCCGCCAGACTGCCCCCCACTTCAGATGCAGCCCAGAGTTGTGCTACTTTTTCTTTCTTCAGCTCTCCTCATTTTTTGAACAATGAGTACCAAAATAACAAGGCAATATGAAATTTACAGAAGCAATGTGCTCATACAGTTGGCTACCTTATCCAGAACATAGTGTTCTTCAACTGAAAATCAGATGTCTTGGCGTCTGCTGCAAGGTGTATGGCTAATGCAATATCTATCTAGTTTTGTCCACAGGTATAAGGCTCTAAAATTACTTTAGTTAGATGCAAACTTTTTTATATGAATGCATTTTAAATCATTTATGTCTTAATTAGGCTTACCATTGCTGTGATAAAATATCACAACCAGAAGCAACTAGGGGAGGAAAAGGTTTATTTGGCTTTCATATCCCAAGTCACAATCCATTTGAGGGAATTCAATGGAATCCCTGCCAAGGCAGAAACTCAAACTGGGAAGGAACCTGGAGGCAGGAGCTGATACAGAGGCCATGGAGGGGTGCTGCTTACTGGCTTGCTGCTTATGGCTTGTTCAACCTACTTTCTTACAGAACTCAGTACCACCAGCCAAGGGATGTCACCACCCACAATGGGCTGGGCGCTCCCCCATGAATCACTATTAAGAAAATGCCCCACACTCTTGCCTACAACCTGATCTTACGGAGGCATATTCTCAATTGTGGTTCCCTCCTCTCAGCTGACTCTAGCTTGTGTCAAGTTGGCATAAAACTAGATGTCACAATCTATGTGGAAACTAAAAGAGTCTTCAATTAAAATTATTCTGTTTATATTATTATTTATTAAAAATACAAAAAATAAATAAAAACCTACTCACAACATTAAGAGTTCTTTCATGTAACAGCCTCATGTGGTGGAACACATCTGTAATCTCAGCACTCCAAAGCAGGAGGATCCTGAGTTCAAGGCCAGTTTGGGCCACACGTCAAGATCTGATCTCAAGAGCTAGAGAGATGACTCGGAGACTCACACTGAGTATTCTTCCAGAAAACTCAGGTTCAATTCCCAGCACCTACATGGCAATTCACAACCATTTGTAACTCCAGTTTCAAAGGATCTAACACCTCTTCTGCCCTCCGTGGTCACCAGGCACACACACGTACACAGACATACATGTGTGCAAAACACCCATCATATGCATAAAGGTTAATTAAATTGTTAAATAGCTGTGGTCTCAAAAAAACAGAGAATCCTTTGATTTAAGTACATTAAAACATTTGAATCGTTGAAGGTCTGAGTAGATACACACTATAAAATGTAATTCTTCTTTGAACAAATAAAAAGCATTTCAAACTTAGCACTTTTCCTTGTGATATTTGCTTTGTGATTGTTTTATGAGAGCCCTCTTTCAGATTTATTCCATTTTAATTAATGTTAGAAAAGCAGAGAAGGGTTTTGTTTAAAGTTGTCTGACCTGGAGAAACCTCTCATTTGATCATATTGAAAAATGTGTTTGAATTTCTCCTGAATTTGAGATATTGTCCATTGCCTGCTACCTACCCAGGGTCAATGGTAGGAAAATTGATAAATTATGATTAGGCTTTCTGACTCTATGGCTCCTGCGTGGTGGATTCAGCCAACCGTGGACAGAAAATACCTTGAAAGCCCACAATGATCACATCTGTAATGAACATGCAAGGATTTTTGTTGCCATTATTCACTAAACAATACAGTAAAGCAGTTAGGTGCACAGCCTTGACATTGATTTAGGTATTACAGGTAGTCCAGTGATGATTTAAAACCTGGGCATGTGGAACTAAGCCCCAACAGACATACAACACAGACTGCAGTTGTGTTTTACCAGAACTGACATTTCTAGATCTCTTTCCCTGTGGCAGCGTTGCCCTGCTCCAGATGGGAACAGGTTTGTATGTTCAAGTGAAAAGACAATAAGAATAATCATGTTCTGAGTTCAAAGTCAACCAGTATCTCACAGTGAATAGATTTATTTTAGAGCTATATTCCAAGTGTGTGTGTGTGTGTGTGTGTGTGTGTGTTATATGTCAAGGTGCAGATGTGCGTACATACATGCAGAGAAGAAGACAACCTCAAGTGTTATTCCTCAGGCACTGTCTACCTTTTTAGTTTTTGAGACGGGGTCTCTCACTGGCCAGGCATTGGCTGAGTTGGCTAGGCTGCCTGGCCATCAAGCCCTGTGTATCTGCCTATCTCTGCCCCCAGCACTGGGATTATAGGCACACACCACCACACCCAGTTTTCTTTTTTCTTTTTTAGTGTGAACTCTAGAGATGTAGTTCAGATCTTCATGTTTGCAAAGCAAAGTGTTTACCAACTGAGCTCTCTTCCCAGCCTCTTAAAGTGTATTTCTGCTGGGGCTGGAAAGATGTCTCAGCATCGAAAAGCAGACAATACTCACCCAGAGGAGCCAAGCTCAGTTCCTAGAACTGTCGTCTCACAACCTTGAATAACACCAGCTTTAAGGGATCTCATTTCCTCTTCTGGTCTCCAAGGATACCTGCTTTCTCATGCACATAGATACATACACACACACACACACACACACACACACACACACACCTAAAAATAAATAATAACTGGGGGCTGGAGAAGTGGCTCCGAGGTTAAGAACACTTTCTGATCCAGCAGAGGTCCCAGGTTGAGTTTCCTTCACCTATTTGGAGCTTACGATTTCCTGTAACTCCAGTTTCAGGCGATCCAATGATGTCTTCAGATCTTCACAAGTGCCAGCCATACATAGAGGGCGCAAATATGCATGCAGGCAAAAGATCCATCCACATTACTTTTCAATTAATCTTTTAAAAAGCAACAAGTCTCCTTTTAAACACTGGGGAAGCAGAGACAGGTGGATCTCTGTGAATTAGAGACCACCCTGATCTACACAGTAAGATGCTATCTCAATAAAATAAAAAGGTTAGCAGCTTTTTTCTGCATTGTGAGGGTCTCATTAGCTATGATAATCTCTAACAAATTCTCTGTATGGATTTAGCCTTGGGCAGCACCCACAATAAACAGTGGAAACAGCAGAACAACATATGTATCAAATTCAATATGTTCATTTTTCCCTCTGAGTCACGTACACCGCTTGATGCAGTCCATTAGAGTCGGACCAGGAGGATTACCTCTGGACAATCTCTAGATTAGTTAGAATCATCTTAAGACACTTTTATCAAGTCTGTGGGCTTGATGTGGAGCCTGAGAAATCATTTTTTGTTTTTTTTTTTCAAATAGACTGGAAACTAAAGCCTGAGTCTGTTTCTCCCACATCCCTTGTCCTGTGCCTCTCCCCTCCTCCTCCTCCTTTCTCCTGTTCTGCCTCCTCATGCTTCTCTGCTGCCTCCTCTTCTTCTTTCTCTCTCTCCTTCAGATAGAGAAATAAAGTGTGGTTAAAATGCCAAATGCCTAGTTATCTTGCAGGTGAAGGCTCTGGGTATGGCGGCCAGAAATGCCCTGCACCTGGATGGTTTGACATTCTCCACTGGGCATTTTCTGAATAACATGTCAAAAAGTGTGCAGGACTTGCGGACGGAAGGATGGCTCACAGTTAAAAGAGCCTCCTGCTCTTCTAGAGCAGGTTGGCACTCAAATAGCAGCAGCTCACAACTGCCTATAACTCCAGCTCCAGGGGTGTGACGCCCTCTTCTGTCCTCCAAGAGCACCTGCGTGCATGTGGCGTACATTCACTCAAGCACACACATTTAAAGAAAAATAACAAACTTTGTAAAGCCTGGTGGCTCTATTTATGTAGGTGCTAGACATAGGCCTTATTTTATTTTATTTTTTAGCATGGACATTTTATTCTGTATCATAGTTTAGGGTGGGTAGGCCATCCTACACCTAGGAAGATTGAGGTATGTGTAAGAATGGCCCTTTAATTACCTTCTCTCTTATTTCAAACATGCTCAGGTGTGTGTGTGTGTGTGTGTGTGTGTGTGTGTGTGTGTGTGTGTGTGTGTGTTTCTGAGCAGCGTGGAGGGAATTCTGCATAATTCTTCCATCAATTGCTTGGTTTTAAAGAACATTCCTTCAACCACGTTTTATACACCTTTATGACCTTACACCTAGATTTTAAGGCTTCAAGACTTGAATTTATAAACAGGGCAGTGTCTGGAGTTTTCGATTGCTTTGCTCTGTCATTGCAGAAAGCAGCACACACAGGCGATTATTTGGGGGAAGGTTCTACTGTCATTTATTTTATCACTTGCTCATTTTCTCTCTGTCATATCTCTCCCACATCATCGGTCCTAATTGCTAATTAGCCTTCCCTCAAATTTCTTAGGATTAATTTAAAACAAAGTTGATATCTCATTCCCGTTGACTCGGTGCACTTTATTTTGTATAGCAAGTATTTATTCCATTGGTAAGTATTACATGCAGTATAAATCAAATTGTCATTACAAACTGGGAGAATGCACAAGTCTATTGTATTAATAAGATTGCTTGGAATTATTTATTCTTCTGTCTTTTGCGAAAGTGTGTTGTTCATCTCTCTCAAACTCATCAACAGTGTGATTTTTAACATATTCTTAAATACATTGGATTTTTGGTCCACATTACTGATTTTCATCTTAACATGAAAATATCTTGTTTCCAATCTAGAAATAATCTTAATCAATTCCTCCAATTAAAAGGTCGTTTCACCAAATTGCTTTGTTTTGTATCCTCTAATTTGTTTCTCTTTTTTTTTTCATGTTATTAAAAGTAATTTAATGCAATCACAAGGAAATGTGAGCTATTTATCCAATTATTTTGTGATCAATAGCAACAGCAGGGTAGACATAGCATCAGAGTTGTTCACTTTAACAAGTAAAATGATCTATTGAATCATAATATACAAAAGTCAACAACTATGTATTGAAAAACCAACGAAATTAGGAAAAACAAGAAAAATGCAAAAATAAAAACAACAGAATAAGGGTGTTATTTGATGAGTTTCCACAAGTGAACATGGACACATAAATACCACACAATCCAGGTCTAGAGCATTGCCAGCCCTCCCTTTCCCAGTCAGGGGCTGCCCACTCCTACTTACCCTGACTCCAATAAGCATTGTCTCAACTCCTAAAATTACATATTGGCTCACCTGCTGCTGATTTTGCTTAATGTATGGTTTTACCTGGTGAGGTGATTAATCTTCGGTCAATTTGATTGGATTTAGAATCACTTAGGAGATTGGTAAGTCACACCTTGGCAGTATCTACAAGATTAGTTCCAGAGAGGATTAATTGACAGGGAAAGGCACTCTGGGAATGCAGGCAGTCCTACACTATCAGCTCGGACCTCACACAATATAAAAGGGAGAAAAAAAGAGCTCGCTGAGTTCCGGCAGTGCCCTTTTCTCTGCTTTCTCTACAGAAAAGTACAGAACGGCTCTTCTCCACCATGGACGCCCATGACTCTGGCATGCTGACCAAGCACATGCAGACGAGCAAGCATGGGCTGAACCCTCGAAGTCCTTCCTCTCTTGTTTCCATCAGAATGTTGGCCATGGCAATCAAAAAGTAACTAAAGTAAAAAGTAAGTCAAATACCTTGTGCTTTGTTATTGTTTTGTTTCATCCAGTGATCAAACCCAGTACCTTGAGCATGCTGGGTAAACTCTTCTACCACGGAACTATATCGCCAGCCCCTTTGCCTGGATTCTTTTACTCAATATTATTTTGGGTACGTCAATTCCTATTATTTCCTACAATAGTTCGTTAATCCTCGTTTTATTATTCCACGAATATACCATTTCATGACTGTTTGTTTTTAATGTTTAGCATTTATTTGTTGTGTATGTGCATTTGTCGTCATAAATCATACATACATCATTTATCATACATACATAAGGGTATGTATGCAGGTGTATGTGCCACAGCACCCATGTGGAAGCCAGGATCTAACCTGCAGGAGTTGGTTCTCTCTTGCCACCAAATGGGTCCCAGGGACCAAACTCAGGTCATCCAGCTTGGTGGCAAGTGTCTTCACCTACTGAGCCATCTTACCGGATATTAATCATTATTGGGCGACATTGGGTGATTTCTTTTGGAAAATATTAAAATTTCTGCTACTATGAGCATTCATTTGGTTATATACCTAGCAAGGAAACTGTTAGGCTAAAGAGTACACACATGCCACCATGGTTGTACCCATGTATGCTTCTACCCACAAGCATGAAGCATGAGAGAGTGAACTGGGAATGGTGGGGGTCTCTGAGAGTTCAAAGCCAACTCCTAGTGACACACTTTCTCCAGCAAGACTGAACCTCCTAAACCTTCCTGAACAGTACTACCAAATGGGGAAGGAACTTTCAAATGTACAAGATGATGGAGGGTATCTTATTCAAACTACTACAGCACAGTATGTAAATCTCCTGGCCACAGTTAAGATGGTTGGTTGTTGTAGAAGTTTATTTCTAGTTATGTATAAAATCACTGTTCTATACACTGTTGGGTGAGGGGCTCCCTAGGGCTTGGAGTTTTGTATTGTTTTCCGGTATTGGATTTATGTGGGGGGTATTTGATTACTAATGATCTGTACATGCTATCAGCAGAACACCTGAGGAGTTCTGGATAGATAAAAACACCTGAGCTCAGATGCTCAGGGTTCCACTGTCCAGTATGGCACTGGCCAGAATGGTGGTTCCCTCTGCTGAGGTCTGGCAGGGTATGCACTTATGATTATGCCTCCTTGTCTCCTTGCTGAGCCTACAAAGCAGATGTACTACTACAGCTGATATTTAGCATTTTAGATACTCTAGTATATATACCAAGATTTAATCCTATTTCTTTCTTTAAAACATTTATAAGAAAACTCAACTGGTGTTTTTAAGAAATAAAATGTTTGATATGATAGCACAAACTGAAATACATTTTAGTAAATAGCAAACAAAGAGGCTTAAGTGTTCAAATATCTATGTCTATACTCTAGGACATCTTAGCAAATAAAATGTCATGGGCAAGAAGCTTAGCACACAGGAGGCCCTGGGTTCAACCCCCAACACTGCATATATCAGGCAGAGTAATGCATGCCTGTTATCCTAGCACTTGAGAGATGGAGAAAAGAGGAGCTTAAGCTCAAGGTCATCCTGGGCTATATAAAAAAATTAGAGGCCAGCCTAGGCTACATGAGACCTGGCTTTAAAAAAAAAAATGCATCTTGTGTCACTGTCGCCCACTGAATCCCCACCTATATACACTCCTAATTGGCCTTCTCATCAAATAAGGCATTTAAGAGTGAAAATATTCCCTATGAGACAGTTAGTTTTATGCGTCAGTTTGGACTAAGAGATGTGGGTTAAGCATACCAAGAATACTGCTTACATATTATGTCTTGGTATACTGTAAGAGTGTTTCTGGAAGAAATTCACAAAAAAAAAAAAAAGGGTATTCTTACTGTGGATGGACATCATTCAGTGTATGTACTGTCCTCCGAAGCTGAGCCATCATCCTCTGCCATGCAATATCAGCATCGTTGTCCTCAAGTCTTAGGACTGGACCTTTATTACTACTACCCCAGGTACCAGCTTGCAGATGGCAGGTCATGGCACTACTTAGCCTCCTCAGCTCTGTGTGTGTGTGTGTGTGTGTGTGTGTGTATGTGTGTGTATGCATGCGTGAAAGTTCCTGCATAGTTCAGAAGAGGGCACTGAATACCCTGGCACTGAAGTTACAGGTAGGTGCTTGTAGAAGCTCAGATATCAGCACCCAGCATGAGCAGCGATGTGGGTGAATGCATCTTTTCAGTCCAAATGTCCTAGTCTGCTTTCTATTGCTATGATAAAATCCATGACGAATAGCAACTTGGGAAGGGAAGGGTTTGTGTCAGCTCACACTTTACAGTCTACCATCAAGGGAAGCTTGAGTGGGAACTCAAGGCAGGAACTGGAGAAGAGACCAAGGAGGAATGCTGCTTACTGACCTTCCCTCCATGGCCCACTCAGCTTCTTCTTTATACAACTGAGGGTCACCTGCCTGCGGGTGACACCACCCACAGTGAGCTGGGCCCTCCCACATCATCCATTAGCCCCAGACACTTGTCCACGGATCAACCTGATGAAGGCAGTTGAGGTTCTCAGTTGAGGTTCCTTCTTCCAAGATGACACCAACTTGTGCCAAGTTGACAAATACTAACCAACACATTAAAGTAAGTATATATTGGAAAGAAAGAAAAAAAAAACTCCATTCTTTAAAAAGCAAATAAACACTGTAAACAAATGGCCTTATAACTAGAAGTCCAGAATGACAATGGTGAATAACAGCAATGGGGGCAGCTGTTCCTGTTACACTCAGCCAGTCCTCCAGTGAGAGGAAGACAAGACCACGGTAAGAGCAGGGTTCTTCACTGCAGCACCATTCTTCAGTGCTCAGATTGTTCAAACCACACTGTACAGGAACGGGTTAATCCCAACGTAAAAAACATAGAGTTTCCAACTAGGAAGGCAAAGAAGCTCAGATATCAGCACCCAGCACGAGCAGCGATGTGGGTGAATGCAGAATTGCTGGAATCAAATTTCCCCAGCTTTCAACTCCTCTCTATTTTTCTAAAAGACTAAATACGTCCTAGATATTTGGGAACCTGTTGTTAGACGATGCAGCTGAATTATTAATACTCACAAATAGAAAGCCATGGGAAGAAAGAGAGAAGCTAGCATACTCTTGGCTGTGGGGAAGGCACTTGCAAACCGCTAAGCTATAGAAGCAAAGAAAAAGAACTTGAACCCGTAAATCCTTAAACGCAAGGCTCTCTCGCCCACTACCTTCAAGGCAGGGATTACGTTTCACATAACAAATGATTTCCCCATTCATCTTAGTCTAGTAGTTTGCATGGCAAGGGCTGCAAACAGAATGACAGATGCCTTCTGCTCTCCCAACTCCTCATCCCCACTGCTACACACCCACATGCAAAATGAGCCTCCCATTCATGCTTCTCAAATACCAGACAATTTGCATGCATCAGTTTTTAAAATGCATGTTTATTTTTTTTAATTCTGTGTGAGTGGGTGTGTATATCTACATGTAGGTATGTGCACATGAGTATATGTATCTCCTTGGGGGTATGTGCCCTGAGTGTATGCATCTACATGTGCGTATGTGCACTGAGTGTATGCATCTCCTTGTGGGTAGGTGCACATGGTGCAATTGCTTGCAGATGCAGACATGAGAAGCATCAGCTCCCTGGAGCTGTGAGCTGCCTGACATGGGCACTGGAAACAGAACTTGGGTTCTCCGCAGGAGCAGAATGTGCTTTTAAACGCTGAGATATCTCTCCAGAACTGAATGTGCTTTTTACTGATCTGTTCTGAACATCTTTGGTCCAGGGAAAGTCCCTTACTTCTTTCACCCGTACTCCCTACACAGAAAGAAGAAAATGAGTAAAACTTGGCCTCAGAAATTTGTAAACCAGGAAAATTTTCCCTAGCCTGTTATCTTGCATACCATGTTGAGTGCACACTGTCAAGCCGTCACCAAACATGGCTGATTCCTGGCCTCTGTCTATTTTTCCTCTAAGGTTTAGAGTCTAAAACTTAACACCGATTCAGAGAAATTATCCTTCCCACTTAGGAGAACTACACGGAGACACTGAAAATGGGAATGTTCTCCTGAGCTAGACACTAAGGGTGTGGTTTGCCCAGATGTGAACATGATTAAAGACATCCTTCTGTATGTCTCCTGGCTACAAAGAGACAAGAGCTGTTAGGGCTGGAGTGCAGATCTTTAATCTTCTGTAAGAGTCACTCCTGAAATTCAGTCGAGTTCATCAGAAGAGGTACTGGAGCGTCTTGACAGGATCGGGGCTAAACACTTGAAATACATTTTTCTCCGAGGTCTCTTGGATTCAGGAGGAATCCAAGCTCCACAGGGAGACACTTAATTTGGGAAACAGAGTTAGGCTCAGTTAACAGGGGATGAGGAGCACTCGTCCTTGCCGGGAGGAGGAACAGAAAAGGTCTACAATGGCATCTGTCCCACCAGCAATACCCCTCCCAGCCTTGCAGCCCCACTACCTTGTTGTCAAATACAGTGGACACCCTGATTACTAATCAAATCCCTTCAGTGACAACCAAGCACCCTAACTAGCATTCTAGGTGGTCCTCTTGAGTGTCCCTCCAAACAATACAGGGTTGCATCTTCCTACTGCTACATAAAATGCACTCCTTTCACAGGTCACTTGTTTGGTGTTTTTCTGTGGTCCAGCTGAAGCCTTACTCCATCTAGGAAGCGACTCTCTACATAACAAATATTTGCCTCTGGGTAATTCCCTCCCATTCTGCGCTGCCACAAATCCATTCAGATGTAATCTCAAAATGGCCTCTGATGTCTAAGACTACCTTATCTCCCTACAGGGATAAAGATCTCAAAACGTACTAAATGCAGGATTCTAACGGATAGTTCAAAAAGTGGAAGGTTGCTGAACCCATGAATCCCTGACCCCAAACTCCTAGGATGAGCCGTTCTCTGGCCAGCACTACAGCTAAATACCTTGTCTCACTGATAATACATTTCTCATTGTCCCAGGGATCTGTGCTGAGAAGCAGCCCTCTAAAGTGGTGGTGGTAAAGAGACTTTTGAAAGGATAGCCCCTGGAAACCCATGGCTGAACTTCATCTCCCAGAGTTTCTACAAGCAGGTTGGTGGTCTCTAGGAAGTCTTTTCTAAGGTATAACCACTTCCCATAAATGCTGCAACAAATCACCTCCAAACCTGGCAGCTTAATAGAAGTTAATTCTCCAATGGTTCTACAATTTAAAAACCCAAAATGGAGGTTTCAGTGGGCTCCACTGCATTCAGTCTACAGGAGAGTCCACTCCTTACCTTCTCCCAGCTTCTGATGGCCGATGATAGACTTTGGTTTATGGATGCATCACTCTAATCTCTGTCTCCATGGTAACCTGCCTGATCCTTCTTTCTCTGTCAAATCTCTCTCAGGTATCTTTTGTAAGGAAACTTGTCATTGGGTTTAAAGCCTGTCCACACAGTCCAGGCTGATGTCTATCTAACGGTCTTTCACTTAGTTACATCTGCGAGGACCCTCTTTCCAAATAAAGTCACATCTACCGAGATTCCACAGTTAAGATCTGAACCTTTTTGCATGCCGCCACTCAGCCCACTAAGCAAGGCTTTTCTAGAGCTGAGGTGTATTCGCTTCCCATAAATGCTATAACAAATCACCTCCAAACTTGGCACCTTAATAGAAGTGTATTCTCCAATGGGTCCACAGTTCAAAAATTCAAAATCACAGTATCATAATTCCCTGAACTTCTTCTCTAAAATGGTGGTTATAAGGCAAGCTCATCATTGAGCTGAAGAATAGCAGACTATAAAGTCACCTGCTGTTCCTGCGTTATTGCCTGAAGTGTGTAGCAGGAGTACAGATAAGCGTTCTGGGGGAAAAGGTGAACTAAGTCTGCCCTCCAAGATATTTAACACAATGGGAAAAGTCAACATGTACACAGTATTGGAGAGCTAACCAGCCATGAGAGCAGTGCATTGTTGGCAAGAACAGAGCTAACCCTTTCATTCCTTCCCTTCTGTTTCTTCCTCACGTACTCTTAGGAGCATGCATTCAGACATCTGATCTGTACCATGACTAACCTATTAGCTTCTTTTTTAATTTATCTCTTTCATGGACACTAAAAGAACTTGACACCCTTTAACTGTGACCAACCTTACTGGAGTACTTGTGAGTCCCAAATCTGAACCTGTCAGACTAAAAATATAAATTATATGAAATATTTGGTAAATACCAAAAAGACTCTCAAAAGAAATCAAAAGGTATAGGAGTGGTGATATTGTATCAAGCTCATTTTCTTTAATAACGTTTGTCTATGGGTCAATACCTGTAAAGGAGATTGCATATTTTGGGTGTGTTGGTGTACTTCAGCATTGAGAAAGCTAAAGCAGGAGGATCACTCTCTAAGGCCAGCCTGGGCTACACAGCAAGACACTCTCTCAACAAAAGTGAGGCTGGGAGGTAGCCCAATACTACAGTGCCTTCCTAACATGCATGAAGGTCCATGCTTGAGCCCCAGCAGTAACTCACAAAAAAGAACACACACACATATATATATAACACATCATAAATAGGTATAAATTACTTTGTGTGATGCATAACACACCCTTTATAGATCCTCATGCCTTTGGTGCATGTGAGATGATGTAATCCACCACAGACATTTTAACGATTTTACTCCTGCTTCATGGGAGCCTTCACATCTCCATTTCTTTTTGTCTCTCTCCATGAGTCTTTGCCTCTATCCAGGCAGAAATAACATTAAATCACTTTCACATAAAGGCTTAACTTCTGCTGCCAGCTCAGGGTCAGCAGTCAGGGATAAGATGGAAAGAAGTGCTGAATAATAGGGCCTTAAAGACTACTTCAGGGGCTGGAGAGATGGCTCAGTGGTTAAGAGCACTTGTTGCTCTTGCAGACGACCCCGGTTTAGGTCCCAGAACCCACATGGCAGCTCACACCCATCTATAATTCCAGTTTCAGAGGTTCCAGTGCCCTCTTCTAAACCAGGCACTCATGTGGTGCACAAACATTCATGCAAACAAATCAGATAGATAGATAGATAGATAGATAGATAGATAGATAGATAGATAGATCAGTACTGGTTCAGGTTCAAATGTCTTAAAAGGAAAACGAACCTCTAAAATGGTTCCGCATCTTCAAAGCCTCATTTTCAATCACTGCTTCTCATCAAATCACGCTCTGCTGCTTCCCAATGGCAAAGGTCAGCCTTCTTCACTTTTAGGAGAATTTTTGTCTTAGGTTCTATTTATTATTTGGTTGGAGCTCTCTCGGCACTCAAAGGGCAATCCAAAGGAATAGTCAACTTATTCTGTGTAGTTGCAGAGAGAAAATAAGGAAATGAGGAAAGAGATAATTTCCTTGAGATATCAGAGTGAGCACATAGAGTATACATTATGTTTGAGTGAGCAGATGGCAGGAGGAGAATGCCTTTGAAAACACCCAGGGCTACTTCAACAGGAAGGTCTTTGTCTACCATGAGTGCAGAATTCTCCATAAAGGGCTCCTATCCTTCAGGTAGTCATCTTTCTAATCCTCAAAGCTTAAAGTTTTAAGTTACAGAAGAAAATCTCATTTAGCAAAACAGAAAATATAAATGTCTATTATTGCATTAATTGCCTACCTGGTTCTGCACACACAGAGAGCAATTCCTTTGTGGAAGAGTTCTATGGATAGTTCTCACTCTATTAGAAGTTAAGTAACACCATATTGTCATAAAATCAATTATTCATTGGCATGGGGTCACGTGCAGTTTCATAGCCCTGATACATTGGGGCTGAGGACTATAAACTGATCATCTAACAAGTTTTCAGCCAAAGGAATGCCCAGCTGTATAGGTCCAAAATATGTGTCCTTCAAAAGAGATCAGTAGCTTGTGGGCACACTGTGCTTCCATGGTACCCTACTCAAAGAAGAGTGTTGGGGGAAATTCACCATCAATGGCAAAACAGTAATTTAAATCCACGTATTTGAAAATACATCTGTATTGACCTGTACTTTGAAAATTTCAACCCAATATTTTCCTATTTCCCTATTGAACAACAACTTCCCCTCCTCCTCCTCCTCCTCCTCCTCCTCCTCCTCCTCCTCCTCCTCCTTCTCCTTCCTCTTCTCCATCTCCCTCTTCTTATTTAGACAAGGCCTAGTACATATCCCTGGATGACCTGGAACTCATTATATAGACTAGGCTGAACTCAAACTTGATGCAATCCTCCTGTCTCTGCCCTCCCTCGCCACCAACATCAGCAATGCTGAAATTATAGGCATGCACCAGCACACCTGGCTCAGTATGGAACCCTTCCAAAGGCAGAGGCTCAAGCGTACACAAGAGAATTGTAGTCTTCAGCAACAATTCATCCTTACTACAGCATGCTCAAGTCTACAAAATTATTTCCAAACACTTACTAATTCATATACAAAATATCTCCAAAGAACACTCATCAATCTCTTTGTCCTTGAACCAAATTAAGAATTCCAAGAAGATCTGGATGGTAAGAAAGAAAAAGAGCCAATAGCTGTAGCAAAGCAACAACGGGGGCAGAGTAAGTAAGGACTTCAGCAAACGACAGATATGATGACTGGCCAAGCCTTTTAGAATGCACTCCTGCAAACCACCAACTTCAGACATAAAGGCAAATGGATTGTCCGGCAGAGACTCCAAGTTTATGAATTTACTAAAGACATTTTTTCTCCTTTGGCCCTTCCATTCATTTTGAAAGCCTCCAATTCCCTGTATTTATTTCCATCCATCTTAGACTACCTACCTAGAATCATCTCCATTCTCCTGACCATATTCTAACTAATCCAATAAGAAACAAAAAATAATTTTCATATTGATTGCTTTGACACTTAAATTGAGAAACGGTATATTTGATCTAATCCAAACAACTAGGGTTATAATTAAACATCTCTATTGACTCAGATAATAATGGTCATTTCCAACCAATCTTCACCCTCTGAAACAATCTAGATTTTAGATTATATGACTTGTTGGTTAACACAGCATCTGTTTGACTGTGGAGGAACTTTATAATTCACAGAGTGTGTTCCTGAATGTTAACAATGACCCCCTAGATAATTCACTATCATCTCCAATTTACAGCTGAGGACACCACAGCTGAGGGATGATTTGCCCTTGGTAACAAAACCAAGACTGAGAAGAATGTAAAATAAAAGCCAACCCCATCTTCACAACCAAACCCTTTCTGCTTCTGTAACAGACTTTTCACTGTGGTTAGTAAGCCATGGTCGCTTTGGGTAATCGATATAAGGTATCAATACTGTGCACTGTCCTGCAGTTATAATAGCATTCTTACATCTTTAGGTTCTCCCAGATGTCATGGCAACACTCCCAGCCAGTTCCTGCTAAGTGTGTGTGTGGCATATGACATATGACACATGAACACCATTCAGCACCAATCTCAAAGGAAGGGGCTCTTAAGAGTCACAGTCTGTAACAACTGTCCCCAGTCAGGGGATTGGTTATTACAACAACCACCTCAAAAAACATTATTCTCCAGATAGCGTGTCGCCAAGAGACATGCGCGCAGGATTCCTTTGATTCTTCTAGGATGCACAAGTATCGACATCCTTCTTCCAAGGACCACCGCTTCCTTCACCCTGTCCAGAAATTCTGAGGCTTTTTTCCTTGGGAACAATGTAACAGCAGAGCTCTCTCTTTTGGCAGGCAGTCTACTCAAAATATGCCCATTTGACTTCACGGCGAGAGATTTGGCATCACCTAGAGGCAGGAGATTGTAGCACTAGCAATCTTCCCTGCCAGTCCTTCCGCATGACAAAGCACGTGCGCATACAAATAAGCTAGCTGATCCTTCTCTGGCAGAGTAAACTGCACCTGGAAGTCAGCTTACAGGAGTGCCAGACAGAGAAGACGTGACTGGGAGGGACCTGGGAGGTTGCCACAAAGCAGGCTGGGAAAATCCCCACCTGGGATGCCTGAGATAACATTTAGTCATCTCCTGAGATAATTGGACTCAGAAAGGGATCTAGACTAATAATAGAATCAAGTCAGAAGGTTATCAACCTGTTGAAAGGTTAGGAGTATTTGCCTATTGATTCAAGTATTCCTCAAGATGGAAAATCATAAAAGTTCAAATAAATTAATGAAATGCAGGTCTACAGGCAGACAGTGTGTATCTTGTTAAGTAGTTTCAGAAAATCTTTAGAGTAAGGTCATCTCTTCAAATAATAGAACATGCAGAATTTTTATGAAGAGCCAGAAAGATCTGAGTAAAAGTGAAGAGACATACCTCCATCACTGAACCACCAAACGGTGATGCTATTATAGAATCCGATTTGAACCAGGAAAATATTCTTACAGAGTTTGTGACTTTATGATCTAACCTGTTTTTCAAACACACTCCTCTAACTACCATGACCTTTCTCATGGCAATGCTGGCTTTTAAACATGTCTACACGTTAACTGAGAGGTGGGATATGTTACCACCTCTTAGATACTAGTCACTTGCTGTATTTCAGTTCTGGAGTATCTGACACCCTCTTCTAATGTACTCAGGGACCAGAAACACATGTGGTATACAGATATACATGCAAGAAAAATATTCATACACATACAATTAAATAAATAAATATTTTTAAATATAAAAAAATTATAATAATGGAGAGTGATTGAGGAAGATACCCAAAAACAACCTCTAGCCTCAAAATGTTCACACACACACACACACACACACACACACACACACACACACACACAGGGGCAGGGGAGGGAAAACTCATAGAATACCGGGGTATGATTTTGAGTGGTCTTCAAGGGTAAGTAACAAAAAATTGACGTAATGTCCATCCTGTTATCATAGAATACTCACTGCAGGGACTTCAGCCTTCGTATCATAATGACTAATCTGAAAACATCACCCTGGAGAAGGAGTGTAAAGAAGCTCTACCCTGCAGCCTTGTCTGCCACCATCAGTCATGCTTGTAAGCTGTCTCGGACACTCTCTCCACACAATTTTAGATGACTGCAGTCACAGCCAACATCTGGTTGCAACCATTTAAGAGACTTCATAAAAGACCTGCCCAGTTGGGTCATCTCCAAATTCCTGAATAAATAAATAAATAAAGCATAAAAATCACAGACAATTCAAACGGCGATCACCTTATACTCTTAGCTTCTAGGGTGATTTAGTGTGCAGAACAAGGCTCTGGAACAATCTATGAAAAGCAATTTTGATCATTCCCCAAATTTCCAAGTAATGACTACTAATGCCTTTCACTTCACAACTGATAATTTTCAAAGTATGAGCACATAAATGTTCTCGTTTTATTTTTTACAGATATCACGTGAAAAGGTATAATTAACAAAAATCCCTGAAATGGAGACAAATCTGTAATACCTCAAGCAGAACTGAGACTGCTGCCATCTTCCAACACAATAGATGTTGTCTTGCCGCCTCTTAGATGTGGGAAACTGTTTTAAGTGGCTAAAAATTTTATCTGTTCAAAAGCACTAGAGTATAATGGAAAAACTACAGCATTCATCCTCCGTTGCTGTTTCCAGACTGGCTATCTCCTCATGCATTTGCATGTTCTTATGCATTTTAAAAAATATAGTAAAGCAATTGGTAGAGGGACTTCATGGCAACCAATTCTTGTTTTCCTTTCTATGTGTAATGAGGAATATGATTTCCCTGCAATTTTGCCTTCACTATTGCAAGAAACAGCCCAGGTTTCAGAAGCTGGAATAAAGCTGAGTATTAACCAAGTGTGGAAAGAGATATTTCATAACCATTCTCTGGATTTCACATCTTAAAACACTCATTGGGAACTGGTTGATTGGGGTCTGCAAAATTTAGAATTTGCTTAATCCTAAAAGAGTCTACCAAACGTGGCATAATGTCTGGATAATTCTGAGTTCCCTGTATTAAGTTTCTACAATGATTTAGTCAACAAAAACACTTTGACTCTTTTCAACTAAGGGCACTGATGTGATACAAAGAAGCATAAAATGTGCTCTCAGCCTTAGAAAAGCCTACAGTCTGGATGGGGCTGTGCAGGGAGAAATTTGCATATGTGGAAGCAGCACAATGGTAGGAATAAATTTCCCAGTTTACCTGAAAGAGGTGTTAGAGAGATGAAGAGTGAAAATGCTTTATAAGTTACAAAACACTGAGCAAATTTAATATAAATGGATGTATAAATTAAAACAGAAAGATTTCATCCAAAATAGTAGTTAGGAGCTAGACACATGGCTCAGAGGTTAAGAAAACATACTGCTTTTGCAGAGGACTTGAACTTGGTTTTCAGGACCCATAAGAGGCAGCTCACTGTAACTCCAGCTCTGGGAGACCTAATGCTCTGTTCTGGCCTCTGACAGTACTCCAATAATTTATACACACACATACACACTCTCTCTCACACACACATACACACACTCACACACTCAAACACACATACACACTCACACACAAAGATACACATATACACATAATACAAAATTTAAATTTAAAGAATGGGATAATGAATTTCATATCTCTTCTGCATCATTTGCAGAAAGTGTTAAATTGTATCTTACTGGCTGACTTTCACCATGAAGGTGTCAAGCTGTACCTTATAGGCTCACGAAAAAGAAATAGCTCATCATTGGCTACCAATCTCTCCTCATTATGTTCATCACAGAGAAGAAACAAATGTATTCTAAGAGTTGTAATTAAATAGGTATTAATGAGAATTACAAAGGATAGCCATGAAGTATGGATCACCAAAACTGAATATCAAATTGAAGTTTATCTGCATAGAATACATGAGACATGAGGAATACCGAAAACAAAATGCTTAGTTCGTTTGGATACTTAAACAAATGCCAAATTGTGTTCTTTTTAGAGCAGTTCAAAAACCATCAGGATACAATGCAAACACCCTGCACTCACACCTGGACCACACAGACACTTATGTGAATACATACCCACATGCGTAACCCAGAGAGGAGAGAAGGGAAGGGAAGGAAGGAGATGAGGGGGAAGGGAGAGAAAGAATAAGGCTGCTGATTAGGGGAGTTCTCAATCTTGACATGATTGATTCTTTTCTTTTTTTTCTTGTTTGTGTGTATGTGTATAGCACATGTGTAAACGTAAGAGGACAACTTTCAGAAGTTCAAAAGTCAGTTCTCTCTCCTCTCTCTCTCTGTCTCTCTCTCTGTGTCCCAAAGTTTGAACTCAAGTCATCAGGTTCAGCAACAAAGCACCCTTACTCCAACTTAAGCCAACTTGCTGGGTAACTCTAGAATCTTTAGACTGCATAATGCTTTGCCATGTTGTACCCACTAGACACCTAGTAGTATGTACCCTCCAATTGTGGCGGCCAACAATATCTCAAGCCATTGTCGAGTGTCCCTGGAGACATTTACCATCACATAGGAGAGAAGAGGTGACCCTTGGTCGAGAAGTACTCTGCTCAAAGTCACCAGATGATAGGTTTCAGCTCCAGGTTCCTATCAGGTTATCGAGGGTGCAAGCGTGATTCTCTTCATCCTCCTTCACATCCAACCTTTGTAATTACAGGTGTCACTTTCCTCTCTGTACCCAATTATAAAACTTGCCCAGCTGTTCACCTCAATAGCATCCCAAACCTATCTCAAAAACACCATCAAACACTGTAAAACAGATGACAAGGTGTCCTGAACTATTGACATAGTTAAGAAACTCGATGAATAGGGCTTCTGTGCTGTTACCCAGGGGTTGACAGGAATGGTTTGGAGTCTCCCCACATGAAAGCACTCGTCGGTGGCTATAAAAGATAACCTCTTACTGTGTCAGAAAATCAAAACTGCAATAAATTTCAAAAGAGAAGAATGAGGAGGAGGAGGGAGGAGGAGGTGTACAGGGGGTGATGAGAAAATCTCAAGCAAGAGCAGACTGGGCGTAGAGAAAGGAAAGGAGCTGTGCAGGCCTTGACAGCTGCAGAGGGGATGGTCTTGCCCTGACAGAACACTTCAAAACTGGTGCAAGCGTGTCAAGAGGCTTCAGATGTTTAAAAGCCTTCTTCCCTTCATCAAAAACGGTTTCCAAGTTAATTTGAAGCCATGACAAAGAAAATCTTTGTCTTTAATTCTGGCTACAGAGAAATTTCATTTAGAATCTGTTAAATAGCTCATGAAATTAAAATTCACACCTGAACTGAAAGTCTTCATCTTCTTTTATTTGTATTAAAATCCTAGCGTATAGGGCATAGAGAAGTGGTTCAGCAATGAAGAGTGGCGACAGCTCTTGAAGGGGACTTGAGATCAGTTCCCAGCACTCATGTCCACTGGGTGGGTCACAGCTGCCTCTGTTCTCCATGGAGGTGTATACTTGTGTACATAAACCCACACCCAGAAACAACAAAAACACATAATTAAAACACAATAGAGAAGCTGGAAAGATGGCTTGGCAGTTAAGAGCACTGGCTGTTCTTCCAGAGGACCTAGGTTTGTGTCCCAGAACCTACATGCAGCTCACAACCATCTGAAACTCCAGTTCCACGAGGCTCGAACATTCTCTTCTGCCTCCATGGGCACCAGACACACATGGGATGCACAGACATATGTGCAGGCAAAACACCCACGCACAAAAATAAATAACAAATTTTTCAATTTTTAAAAAAATAACAAATAAATATTTTTAGTCTAGAGTATATTCCACAGGAGAGTTTTGAGGGAGGGGTTCAGACAGCCTAATATAACCCAAGCTGGCATCAGATTTACTCTGTGGTTCAGGGTGGCCTTGAACTTCTGATCCTCCTGCTTCCCACTTCAAAGTGCCACCCAGGATTACAAATGTGTACCATCACACCAGGCTTCCATAGGGAGTTTTTGAACAAGAAATTTCATGAATTTCAGAAGATATTTTCAGTGAGCGTAAGAAGAGATAATTATGAGACTCGGATAGATAGTTCAGTCAGTAAAGTGCTTGCTATGTAAGCATGAAGACCCGAGTTCAAGCCCCAGTACCCACATAAAAGGCCAGGCTCATTGGTACATACTGGTAATCACTTATCAACATTAGGCATAATTTAAACACAGCTAATTTAGCTCTTACTAGCTAGATTCTTGTCGATTGGACACACATTAGAGTTATTTGGGATGAAAGACTCTCAGCTGAGAAAATGCTGCCCTGCGATTTGCCTGTAGTCAAGCCTGTGGTGCGTTTTCTTGATTGATTATTGATGTGGGAAGGTTCAGCATGTTGTGGATGATACTATCCCTGGGCTGGTGGTCCTGGGTTCTTGAAGAAAGCAGGCCGAGCAAGCCGTGAGGAACAAGCCAAAAAGCAGCATTCCTCCATGGTCTCTGCATTGGCTCCTGTCCCTTGTGTCGCTGCTCTGCTTGAGTTCTTACCTGGACTTCCTTCAGTGGTGGACTGCAATGTGGAAGCATAAGCAAAATAACCGTTCCTCTCCAAGTTGCTTTTGATCATGGCATTTTATCACAGCAGAAGAAACCCTAAGAGAGAAATTGGTACCAGAAGTGGAGTTTCTACTGAAAGACTACATGTGGCACAGAAGCAAGACAAATAAGAAGAATATTTATGTCTTGGAGAAAAAAAGCTAGAGAATATAAATCTCCTATCAAAAAAAAAATGTTTAGTAGTTTCCTGTTACTTAAAATATTGAGTAAACTTCCCAAACTGACTTGCTAGATAGTTTGATGTCAACTTGACACAAGCTGAGGTCAATTAAGAAAATCCTCCATAATTTCAGGTTGTAGACAAGCCTGTAAGGCCTCTTCTTAATTAGTGATTGATGGGGGAGAGCCCAGCCTTTTGTGGGTGGTGTCACCCCTGGGCTGCTGGTGCTGGGTTCTATAAGAAAACAGGCTGAGCAAACCATGGGGAGCAAGCTGGTAAGAAGCACCCTTCTGTGACCCCTGCATCAGCTCCTGCCTCCAGGTTCCTGACCTGTTTGAGATCCTGTTCTGACTTCCTTTCCTCCCCAACTTGCTTTTGGTCATGGTGTTTCATCACAACAATAGAACCTCTAACAAGACACTGACCGTATATGGACCAAGTCAATTTTATTTACCTCATCTCATTACATTTTCCCAGCATTGTCTTATGAAGGGAGACATAATAAAGTCCAAGAATTATTCATACATTTTTAAATGGCCCATGATGCCTCAACAATATGACTGCCTGAACAAGGACAACAGCAGTAGACAAGGTAACATGGAAGGGGAACATCTCACCAGCTCCATTCCTTAATAAAGAACTGCAGGCAACTAAGAACTACAGGAATGGGAGAAGAAATAATCTTACCCAAGAGAAGAGCCCCCTAATCGGTTCTTCAATTCCAACTGATCAGCCCTGAAACCATAGACATATAAGGTACATTAAAGCAGACTGAACAGCTGTGTTTATATGTGTATGCCCATGTATGTATAGCAATAACACTCACAGAAAAAGAGAGCATGAATTTGAGAAAGCACTAGGTAGGGAGGTAGACATGGAGGGCTTGGATGGAGGAAAGGATGTGGGGAAATGATATAATTATATTTTAATTTTAAAAAAAATAAGGAAAAAAAAGAAAAAAAGAGAAAGACAAAGCTGAGGAGACAGCCCAGCGAATAAGGTATTTACTATAGAAACACGAGGATTGAGTTTGGATCTTTAGCACCTTGTAAAAGCTTTACAGTCAACGCATATCTGGGGACAGCACTGAGAGCTGGAGACAAGTGGGTTCTTGGAGCTCACTGGGTCCCTGGATTCCACCAGCTTGCTGGTCTAGCCAAATCAGTAAACTCCAGGTTTAGTAGGAAACCCTGTTTCAGGTGGAGAGTGATAGAGGAAGACACCTGACATCAACCTCTGGCCTCTACATGTATGCACACATGCGTGTCCCATGCATGTACACACGCTCTAGTTAATTAACTACTTTTGAATACGAGTGGAACTGGAGATCACTATGCTAAGTGAAAAGGACCAGACACAGGGAGGCAAGGACTACATGGTATCACAAACGTGTGGCACATGAAAAACTGATGCAGGGCCAGGATGTAAATCAGCGCTAGAGAGCATGCCTAGCATCACAGGGCCCTGGATTTAAACCACAGCACCACATACACACAAGTTGATATTATAGGTGTATTGATCAGGGGTTCCTAGAAGAAGAGAACTTACAGAATGTGTATGTGTGTGTGTGTTTTATTAGAATGGCTTATAGGCTGTGATCCAACTAATCCAACAATGGCTGTCTATGCACAGAAGGTCTACGAATTCAGCAGTTGTTCAGTCCACAAGACTGGATGTCTCAGCTGGTCTTTAACATACCACAGAACCCCAAAGAAGTAAACTCTAATGCCAGTGAAGGAATGGACTTGCCAGCAACAGAGAGTAAACAAAATGCAAGCTTCCTTCTTTAGCGACTTTTATATAAGCTGCCAGCAGAAGGTATAATCCCGATTAAAGGAGAATCCTTCCACCTCAAAAGATGCAGATTAATCCAGATGGTGGTGGCTCACACCTTTAATTCCGCACCTGGGAAGCAGAGGCAGGCAAATTGCTGTGAGTTCGAGACCAGACTGGTCTACAGATTGAGTTCCAGAACAGCCAGAATTACAGAGGAACCCTGCCTTAAAAAAAAAAAGATACAGATTAAAGTGGATCTTCCCAATTCAAACAATTTAATTAAGAAAAAAAAAATCCCTCAGGTGTGCCCAGCCACTCGAGTTTTAGTTAATCCCAGATGTAGTCAGGTTGACACCAAGAGTAGTCACCACAGTTTCACCCCTTGTCCATGTGACATACAATCATATCTCCTTATGTCACGCTTAATTTCCAAATAAAAACATTAACCAGGTCATAATTGTACCTAAAATAATAGAAGTATCCTACATACAATCCCAAATGCATTATAAATTTAAATAGGACGTAATTATATCTCACATACTATAACTATCCCTCATGGTGAGTTGAAGAAGGATGAATCCACCGTAGGTTCATATATTTGAACACTTGGTCACCAGGGAGTAGAACTGTTTGAAAGGATTACAAAGATTAGGAGGTGTGGCCTTGGAGGAGGTGTGGCCTTGTTGGAAGAAGTATGTCACTGGGGGTAGGATTTGAGGTTTCAAGAGCCCATCCCAGGCTCAGTCTCTCTCTGCCTAGAGACCAAGTTGAAGCTTTTAGCTATTGCCCCAGTGCCTGCCTATATGCCACCATGCTCTCCATCATGATGCTAATGGACTAAACCTCTGAAACCATAAACAAGCCCCCAATTAAATGCTCTCTTTTAAAAGAGTTGCCTTGGTCATGGTGTCTCTTCAGAGCTATAGAACACTGACTAAGACAGAAGTTGGTACAGGAGTGGGGTATTGCTCTGACAGGCCTGACCATGATGCTTGTTAGCAGGACTGTGGGACTTTGGATTAGGAAAACAGTTGAACACTTTAAGCAAGATTTAATGACCATATTAGTAGGAGCCTAGAAGACAATTTGTGGGTGATTTGAACCATGAAGACCCAGCTCAAGAAATTTCAGAGGGGAAGAATATTAGAAAGTGGCCTTGAGACCACTCTTGTGACATTTTGTCAAAGAATGTAGCTGCTTTCTGCCATTATCCAAAAAAAAAAATCTGTCTGTGGCTAAATTGATGAGTTTTGGATTAGTGGTATTGGCAGGGGAGATTTCAAAACAGCCTGGATTGATGTGTCGTGTGGTCATTAGTAATCACTCTTCTGCATACCTATAATGAAAAGACAAAGAGAAAGACAAAATGTACAGTTTGAGGAGAAAAGGAGTACCAGGAAGTGTAATGGAGCTAGGTCCAGTGCTCAAGGAGATGAAAGGTTCAAAGAAAAGCCTGATGCTAAGTGAGACTAAAGGGAGTAGTGATCTCAGGGCAAGACCACACCCAGCTAACTTCCAACTTGTGAAAAGAAATTAATGAAAAGCTCAAACAGTGAAGGAAATCTCCAACAACAGAAAACTGATTCAAATGTAATTGAATGAGGGGGCCAACTTCCAGCTCCATCAAGCAACAGAAACTGGTAGTTTGGGCCACCTAGTTCTGGCTTTAGAGCTAAGGAGAGTTGCTGAAGCCAGGCACGTGTCAGGGGTGTGCCATGGAGACTTAGAGAGGCCTTGGAGTGAAGCTGTGAAGGAGAAGCCTGGATTATGTTGGAGACTCCGAGATGTCGAAGATGCCAGAGTCCTGGGATACCTGCCAAGGAGATCTGCTAATAGGATATGGAAGAACCCGAGAGAGAGAAATGTGCTGCAGTCAAAAAAGCTGAAAGGAGTCGGCTATGTAAAGAGCATTTTGACAACAGACATGGAGATGCAGAGTTTGGAGTTTACCCAGCTGGTTTTCGGTCTTGCTTTGGTCCAGTATTTCCTCATCATGCCCTCATTCCTCCCTTTTGAAATGGTAATGCACGTTCTGTGCCATTGTATGTTCAATGTATGTGATCTGCTTTTTTTATTTTGATTTTACAGGGGTTACAGTTAAGAGATTGCCTCGAGTCTCAGAGGAGTCTCTGGACTTTGGACTTTTAAGCAGTCTTGAGACTGAAAGACTATAAAGACTTCTGAAGTAGAACTAAATGCATTTTGCATTATAATATTGCTATAAGCCTATGGGGCCAGGGAGTAGAATGTGGTGATTTGAATAAGAATGGCCCCCAGAGGCCCATATGTTTGATTGCTTGGTCATCAGGGAGTGGAACTGTTTGAAAGAATTATAAGGATTAGGAGGTGTGTCCTAATCGAAGGAAGTGCATCACTACAGATGGACTTTAAAGTTTCCCCCCCCTCTCTCTCTCCCTCTCTCTTGCTTGTGGATCAGGATGTAGTTCTCACCTACCTCTCCAGCACTGTGTCTCCCTGTGTGCTGCCACGCTTCCTCCACCCCCATTAGACAATGGACTAACCTCTAAAACTGTAAGCAAGCCCCTCCCCCACTTAAATGCTTTCTTTTATGAGTTTCCTTGGTTATGGTGTCTCTTCAGAGCAATAGAATAGTAGCTAACATAGAAGGTGAGACATCAAAAAAAATTATATGTGCCTAGAGAGATGTCTCCGTGGTTAAGAGCACTGGCTGATCTTCCAGATGACCCAAGTTCAGTCCCCAGTACCCACATGGCAACTCACAACCATTTATAACTATAGTTCTGGGACAATCTGACACCCTCTTCTGGCCTCCGCAGGCACTGCATATATTTGGTACACAGACATATATGAAGGCAAAACACCCATATATTTAAAATAAGATTTAAATTTTTAAAAACCTTAATTATATTCTACTCCATTAATTTGTATACTTTTTATGTTTTTATAAATCAGTTAACAAGTAAACTTAACCTAAGCAATGAATAAATAATACCCAAGAGCCTGAAATATGAACATCTATTAAAATAACTACCTAAAAACTTTGTTGTGAAATGTTTACAGATAGTTAGTAAACTCTCTGCACACCAAATCTGAAAGCCCTATGAAGTCTCCTTATATAGCAAAATCATTAGTCATTTTAATTTCAGTTTATTAGTAAAAAAAAAAAAAAAAAGACATTGAATTTGTTTTGCAGTTTATTTGAGGTATAATTGATATAAAATGAGATATTTAGTATCTATCATTACAGACTTAAGTTTAAATGTCTCACTTGTGTGCTAAGATAGGACTTTAAAAGGCATCTAGGCCATTTCTCTGTAGAATGATCAAATCCCAGTATTGATGGACTCGATCTGAATCGTTACTCCTCATTGTATGTTCTTGGAAGGGTGCTAGAATCCAAGAGCACTCAAAACAATAGAAAGTGAACACGCCAACCCCAGAACAACTGGCAAGGTTCATTCAAGTTTTGAGCTGTCTGCTGCAGGGCACACAGCACGCGGAGAATGAACAGCTGCCTCTATGGGCAGCCACAGGTACATGAGAACATCAGGTTGCGCTTCATGAAGAATGCACTTAAAATGTCCTCCCCACACCCAGGTCTCATGGACACCAGTTGTCCCTGGTAGAGAAGTACCATCCCAGGCACGGAAGCACTTGGCGATTGACCCCTCAAAAAGCATAATGCTGCGGAGTCTCCAGATTGGCATAGCCAACCCCGTACAGTTACATCTTTTACCTACTCGCTTAACAGGATCTGTGCTCTTTGTCTTCAGAGTTCACTGTCCATCACTTTCTCTCTTGAAAAACATTCAAAAAGTCATAAAACTCATAAGTGGGAGGTTTGGTGGTTCAGAAATGCCAGCTGCATATCCAATATCCTTCTGTTCTCTGCTTAATAGTTAAAGGAATTCTGGAACCCAAACCTTATAAATCACCCAACCGATCCCTGCCAAAACTTCTAATTGGAAAATAATAAATGCTTTCAAATTATCAAGGGAGTTCTGTTTCTGGTGAGGATAGAGAATGATGCAAAAGGCCATTGTTTCTCACTGTAGCAATAAGGACAAGCCCCTTTCCTACAACGTTACAAAACAGCAGCAGATGCAAAGAAGCCTGAATGAGTTCAACTCCAGAGACGAACAGGGAGCCACACAGACCAGATACCAAGGCTGACTACAGCTGGATAGAAGAGGACACGTCTCATCCCGGGGGAAGGGAGTATGAGCAAAGATCAATCCGGCTTTGAACACATAGGCCAGCAGAAGAAAGCAGAGGCTAGGCAGGTGAGATCGTTCAGCAGGTGAAGGCGTCTGCCACCAAGCCTAACGACCTGAGTTTGATCCCCAAGACCCACACAGGAGAAAGAAGGAAGCGACTCCTGTAAGTTGCCCTCTGGCCCATATCCATAAACTCACACATGCACATGCGTGCACGTGCAAGTGCACACAGAGGTGCACACGCGCATAGGCACATACACACACGTGCGCGCACACACATGCACAAGCACACTAAATAAATAAAATGTTATGAAATAACAAGAAAATTGCAATTATTTCAGCCAATGTACTGACACTTCCGGACTATTTTCTGAAATACTGATGAACACAGGGCTGGAAGGCAGAAGAAATTTCAGCTGTTTCATGGGGTCAGATCTCGGGGTTCTGCTAGAGTTGAGTTTGTAAGTGAGTCATAACAACTATACTGCAAATCAAATCCTGAGAGGAGCAGAGAGGTTGATTTGTCCTTCGGTCACAGCAGCGGAGGCGAGAAAGGCAGAGAGTTAAGCTGCAGGAAGTACTGAGAGTTCCTAAATCAAATCAGACGTAACATCCCAGGAAGCAGAGCAACAGTCCAGCCCTGACCCTACCTGACAAAGAATCAAAAAGAATATATCACATGCCCCATCCGCACCCACTGGACATTTGAAGAGTGTTTTCGCACTCAAAAAAAAAAAAATGGTAAGAAAAATACAACATTTCCTTCTCCAGTGCTCCGTGAACGGCATACAACAAAAACATGTAAGATGCATAAAGAAGTAAGTATATTGATCTGTGACCCAAAGGCAATCCTGCTATTGATATGTGTATGGAAATTTGTTGACAAAAATCTTTGAAATAGCTATTATAAATCCATGAGCATTTTTAAAGAAAACTATGTGGGCTGAATGGACAAGGAGATGGTGGGTTTTATGAGAAATTTAAGGGCTAACAAAAGGGCTCAGCAGGTAAAGATGCTTGCAGCTAAGTCTGATGACCTGAGTTCAATCCCCAGACCCTACACAATGAAAAGCGAGAACTGACTGCTTCAAGTTATCCATTGACCTCCACACAGGCACCAAGGTGTGTGTACACCCACACACACATATACACATAGAAATAAATAGATGTACTATTAATTTTTAACATTTATTTAAAACTTTATTTAAATAATTTGCTTACTTAGCTAATCAAATACTGCAGGAGGCCATAGATCCTTTTCACTAGGACCTCTCCATATGGGTCTCTCCGTGGCGCAGCTCAGGCTCCCCCCCCCATGTGGTGGCTGTGTCCTAAAATAAGTGTTCCATGGGACAGCGAGTAGAAGCTCCCAGCTTCTGTTGTTAAGAAAAGTATGAACTTCAATTCAAGAATGGAGACATAGACATCATTTACCAGTGAGAAGACGGTCAAGGAACTTAGAGAATTTATTGAACCCACCCAACAGGAGAATGAATGGCAAGGGCCACCAAAATGACTCAGTGGGTAAAGTGCTTCCCATGCACACCTAACTTCCCAAGCTCAGTCCACAGAACATGCATGAGAGGAGAGACTGAGTCCTGCAAGCGGTCATCTGCCTGTCACGTGTGTGCACGCACATGCAGTCTTTGTCACTGTTATGTGAAGAGGCATCACGACCAAGGCGACTCTTATAAAAGAAAGTGTTTAATTGGGGCTTGCTTACGGTTTCAGAGATTTAGTCCATTATGCGCATGATAGGGAGCGTGGCAGCACGTGCAGCACTGGAGCAGTACCTGAGAGCTACGTTCTGATCGGCAAGCAGAGAGCAAGCCACTGGACCTGGCATGGACTTTTGAAATCTCGAAGCCCAACCCTAGTGACATACGTCCTCCAACAAGGCCACACCTCCTAAACCTTCTCAAAAAGTGCCATTCCCTAGTGACTAAGCATTCAAATATATGAGTCTATAGGGAACATCTTATTCAAACCACCACACATTCACATACATAAATAAACAAACAAATAAATAAATAAATAGAATATGTTAAAAATTTAATTAAGAATGAACAAACCTTACTGTATTAGTAGTGTAATTTACGGCAACAGAAAAAAAAAAAAAACTTGTTGGTTTTCAAGGTTATACATGTGTCCAAACTGACTCCACTGTACACTTACAATCTCTGAACTTTCTGTCTATGAGTTAGGCCAAAACTGAGTCAATCAAAACACCAACAAAATTACCCAAGTGCAGACCCCTTTGTGGTGCTGCGCTGACACTGATTTGTACAAACCAGTTATAAAAAATGTAATTAGGACATTTGGGAAATCTCCATTGTGTTCAGGTAGGAGATAAAAACATATTGATCTGAAAATAGCAAAGACAGTCAAGTGGAAATAGGCGTCATACAGAATGGTCTGTAGAGTGTGATCTTGTATCATTAAAAATATAATGTTACACACATTTGTAGAAAAAGTGTAAATGAGTATATTCTGGTTCATACCATGAGAACGTCATGTTTTGATTTTATATTTTTGTTTGTATTTATTCCCTGATCTCACACCATAAACAAAGACCATTCCTATTAAAAAGTTTGTGTGAATGACTTAAAATTTGGAGGGAGTGGGGGTGGAGAAACAGCACTGAATTTTTATTTTCCTAAAATCTATTTTAGTTACTTTTCTCATTTCTGCAACCAAATGCTTATCAAGAAGCAGCTTAAGGGAGGAAAGATTTGTTTTGGCTTACAGTTCAAAAAACCACAGTCTATTCTGGCAAGAAAGGCATGATGGCGGCAGCAGAGTGAGGTGACTGGTCACGTGGCATCCGTGGTCAGGAAGCACAGAAAGAGCAGGAAGTGGGGACTGAACTATAAAACCTCTAGGCAGGCTTGCAGTGACCCACTCCCTTCTGCAACACCCCGACACCTAAAGTTTCACAACCTCCCAAAGCAGCACCACTAGTGTTCAAACACAGAGCCTACAGGGTCCATGTCACAGTCACACTGCAGCACCTCTTCCTGCAGTGTCATTCCTTCCCAAGTTGGAATTGAATTCAAATGTATTGTGCACAGCATTTAATAGCACACCTTAGTAAACTCTTCAGTAAACCCTTAGTAAGGCCAAAGGGATGGCCCAGTAGGTAAAGGTGCTGGCCGTGTAAGCCTGGCAACCTGAGCTCCAAGCCCCTGAGCTCCAGCCCCAGGGCCCATGGAAAGACACACACACACAAACAAACACACACACACACACACACCCCAAGAGTAAATGCTAAATTAGAAAATAAGAACAAACTATTACTAAATATTGATCATTGTGCTTGCATTTAGTTCTTGAAACCATTTTGTAAGAAAGGCACTACAGGGGCCTGGGGAGGTCTAGGAAGAGCTGGAGGAGTGAATATTGATCAAAATACATTGTATGAAATCCTCAAAGATTAAATTCAAAATATTACACTTAAACAGAAAAAGAAAGGCACTGTAGCCATACCCATTTGCAGATAAGGAGACTGAGGCTGCATATGGTCACCAAGCCAGCCAAAAGCCAGGTCCCACTCCATCTTCACTCTGATTATACAATCATTCTTGCATTTATGCCAGCATGCAAGGTCTCCTTCATTCTCAAAGCACTGTTATGAGACTAAAGATGCTCAGGGGGAGCAACAGGTATGCAAAGAAGTAAAATAATTCACCCAGAGTTACCAACTCACCAGCCGTCCATTTCTGTGACCGGGATATGAAAACAAGTAAGTGTCTACTACTGCCCAACAAATGCGGTGCTTCAGCCAGCCTTATCAGTGGGAGACAGTCTCTTCCTACAAAGCCCTTGCAGAGACCATAGCTTCATGCTTACACTGCACAGCTTATAAAATGCCCAGATAAGAGAACTGATATTTATGAAGGGTTATTTGAAGGAAACGAGCCCATCTATTTCTTTATAATCTAGAGCTAAAGCCCCGATCATCAGAACATTGCAAGTTTGAAACATATTACCTTGGCCTACCACAAAATTGCTTTGCTTGAGTTCAGCATTTTGTCCTCTGTGCTTATTGAGGGATAAGTCAAGACGACATTGCATGAAATCCACAAATGTGTTTGCAATCAAGAAGTCACCAGAGAACATCTTTATCTCGCCTCTCACTATCCTATAGGTAAGTCAATGCTCCAGTGAAAACTAGATTTTTTTTAAATTGTGTTTTCTCATTTTTCATTAGTTCTTTAAGAATTACTTATAATATTTTTTGATCGTATTCACCCCAAATCTTCCCAGATCCATGCCTACCTCACTACCCACCTAAATTTGTGTCCTCTTTTGGTATCCTTTAACGCAGCATCGAGTACAGTTCATGCTGCTCTTACTCTCTCGGGTATGTGATCTTCCACTGGAGTTTGGCCACACACTTAAAGAAAAACAGACTCTCTCCCTCCCAACAACTATCAACTGCCAAAAGGTTCTCAGCCAGGCTGGGGCTTCATGCCCATCTCCCCCCTCTGTGCTGTGGTTTTGTCTGGCTTGAACTCACAGATCTGGCACACGCTGTCCCAACTGCTGTGAATTCATATGTGCACCTGCCCCGCTGTGTCCAGAAAACACTGTTCCCTTAGTCACCTGCCAGCTCTGGGTCTTTCAATCTTTCCAGCACCTCTTGCACAATGATCCCTGAGCCTTGGGAAGATGGGGTAGGGCACAGATGCCCCTTTTAAGGGTGAACACTCTACATTCAATCTCGTTCTCTATACCTTAACCAGTTGTGCGTCTCTGTTATCCACCTTCTACCGGAAAAAAAAAAAAAAAAAAAAAAAAAAAAAAAAAAAAACTTAGCTAATGAAGGTTGACTTTTAAAATCAGGTTCTAGATAAAATTGTATTTCTTAAGGAATTTCCTTAGCACTTACTTTGTTATTTTGAAAGCACTTAAGTAATGTTTAGCTCATTCTGACCGCTGCTCTCAGCCCTGTAACTAACGGCGTGTTGTATTTAATCCACATAAGACACCTTTGAAGAATTCTATCATTAGTTAGACTATCTGTGAGGAAACTGAGGCTGGGTAATTAACCTAATTTGCCCAAGGTCTTACAGATTTTTCCCCATTTGCTTTACAATATTCTCTTTGCAGACAAAAGTGTTTTCTTTCTCACTGTGCCTGCCAGGTGGTTCTTACCCATCCTAACAGCTCTGTGGGACATCTTCACCTGTAAGCACGCATGCTGTTTTCCCTTTGTAGTTCTGATTCTGCATTACATTTTGAAATATCTTTTTTTGTTCCAGAATGGAGAGACATTGGCAAAAATAAAAATAAAATAAAATAAAAATGCAGCCAAGGTTGAGATCTAGATAAAATTACCAGTATGTGTGCAATTTCCACATTCTTTGTAACATGAAACTAAGAATCAAAAAACAACGTTGTATTTCATTAAAAGTTTGATAGACATTCAAAAAACACAACAAATTTTTGAAGCAAGAGATATGAATGGAATTGATGTGAACAAGAGATTGTTTGGACAAGAGGGATGAGAATGATAATATTTTACTTAATCTGCTGAACAAATTCAACGGGTTTAGAGTAGAAGAAAGGAGATAAAAAGTATGTATGTCCAGGAGCTTGTCATTGTACTGCCCAGAGCTTATCTTTTTGAAGTGATTTTTCTCCTACAGAGGCCAGAAAAGCAATAAACTTAACAAGGCACACGAAGGCATTCAGGAACCCAACCACAAAAACCACTTGCTAGAACATGCTCACACCAAGCAATGCCTGCTCGCCCTTGCCTTTGTTGCGAGCCCAAAGCTTCAGCAAGACAAACTTGTATTTGTAATCATTCAGAGCCAATTCCAATTTACTACGGAGGTGAGAGTTTAGGTTGAGAACTAAACGGAAGCTGCTTCACACCACAAAATACGTTTCAACTTTGACTCTATCACAAACCTGTGTCAGAAAAGGGACGAGATCCAGCTCCATGGGTGATGGATCCTGTGTGAAAATAAACACCACTGGACTTAGATACAGTTCCTTCTTCCTTCCTTCCTCCCTTCCTTCTTTCCTTCCTTATTTATTTACTAAGGCTTCACTAAATTGCCCTGGCTGTCCAATAAACTGTTAGTTGCTTTTATCTGTGGATTGCAACCCCTTTGAGAGTCTAATGACCCTTTCACATGGGTCGCCTAAGACCATCTGCATATCAGATATTTACATTATGATTCATGACAGTAGCAAAATCACAGTTATGAAATAACAATAAAATAATTCTATGGTTGAGGTTCACCACAACATGAACTGTACTAAAGGGAACTGTACTAAAGGGTTGCAGCATTAGGAAGATTGAGAACCACTGTGTAGGCCAGGCTGACGTCACAGTCACAGAGCTCTGCCTGCCTCTGCCTCCCAAGTAAAGGCATGTGCCCCCGTGCCCAGCTGCAATTTCTTTATCAAGATGCTTATTGCCAATTATTCTTCTAAAAGTCATTTAAGTCATTCTTAAAGACACAAAACACTATCTCATAGACATGAGAGTTGAGAAGCCATTTAACCCTTCCCTGGACAAAAAGTATTACAGAGACAGGGCAACTTCTGACCTATGCCTGAAGCTGTGGGGGCTGATTCTGAGGGGAGATCCCTGTTTGTTTTAGTTTGTTGGGGCTGCCACAGACTGAGTAGCTAAACCAACAGAAAGGGATGCTCTGCCTGTCCTGCATGTTAGAAGCCTAAGTCCAGATGTCAGACAGCTAGTTTTTCTAAGAGCCCTTCTTAGCCTCTAGATGGCTGTCATCATCCTCTGGTGTTCTCATGGCCTTCCCCGTAAGTGTTTATATTCGTTAGAGGACTAGGGACCTCTAATGATCCCATATGAACCTAGCTACTTTTTTAAATGTTTTTACATTTATTTACTTACTTACTTACTAATTGTACATGTATGTGTGGGTGCAGCATGAGTCACAGAACACATGTCGAGGTCAGAATTTTCAGGAGTCAGTGTGTGGGTCCCTCCAGTGTGTGGATCCCAGGGATCAATCTCAAGTCATCCGGCTTGCCAGCAGCTGCTTTTACCCACTAAGCCACCTTGCCAGCCTATAACCTAGTTACTTCTTTTAGGGTTCTTTAAAGATACTGTCACAGTTGGAGAGATGGATCTGTGGGTAAAGTGCTTACAGAGACCTAAGTTCAGATCCCCAGAATCCATGTAAAAGATGGAAACAACCAAACCGTGGAGTTCACTGGCCAACCAGTCTAGCTAATCAACAATCTCCAGGTTCAATGAGAGACTCAATCTCAAGTAAATAAAGGTAGAGAGTGATAGAGAAAGACATCCCAATGTCAACCTCTGGCCAACAGGCACACATATTCCTACATGCACATGTGTACATACAACAAACATAAGCACATATATATATACACAAAAATACATAAATAACTATGTTATCTCCACTTAAGAGTCATATTCTGAGGTACCGGATTAGGAATTCAACATGTGGATTTGAGGGACACTTTTTAGCCCACAAGCCTGTCTCTGGCTACCCACGCCAACACTGATCCCTCTTTCCTGTTGAGAGTGCACTGGATGTTCAAGAATTTCCAACCATAGGATCCCCATTCCTCTTAAGCTACATGAAAGACTTAAAAAGCTAATGATTCTCTGCCCGAATTTCAACAAAAATAAATAAATAAATGAGAATCCCTGTTTTCCAACGTATGTGACATAAATGTCAGTTGAGAAAATATCCCAAACTGTATCCACCATAATAGCAGTAGAGATGGCATTAACTTCTGGGGACTCTGCTAGGCAAAAAAGAGCTCAGAGGATGACAGTCTAAGAGTAAGTGGAAAAAGGCAGCCACGCTCCCTAGAAAAATGTAAAATTCATGGTCCTCTTAATTGGCCATACAAATGTCAGAATAGTTATAGCTCTGCTCACATGTCCTCTAATACACTCCTAATAGAAACATATTAATCTAGTGTATACATTTTTCCTGATTGTTAGTGGTTCTTTTTTGTTGTTGTTGTTTATTCTTCTCTTATACAATACATCCTGACCACCATTTCCCCTCCCTCCACTCCTCCTAGTCCCCACCACTACCACCACTCTCCCCTAGACCCATTCCTACTCCAGTTCCCTTCAGAAAAGAACAGGCCCCCCAGGAATACCAACCAAAGATGGTATAACAAGATACAATAAGCCTAGACAAAACCCCTCACATCAAGGCTGGATGAGGCAACCCAAGAGCAGATAAATGAGTCAGAGACACGCCCACTCCCACTGTTAGGAGTCCCACAAAAACACCAAGCTAACAACCATAACATATATGCAGAGGACCCAGTGCAGACCCATACAGGCCCCGTGATTGCTACTTCAGTCTCTGTGAGCCCTTATGAGCCCTACTTAAGTGATTCTGTGGGCCATGTTCTCTTGGTGTCCCCAACCCCTCTGGTTCCTAGAATCCTTCCCCCTCTTATGTGGGGTTACTCAAGCTCAATGGAGATCTCCAATTTGGGCTCTCTCTCCACTTAATTTTTGGCTATGGGTCTGTGCATCTGTTCCCAACAGCTGCCTGAGGAAGGCTCTCTGGTGATAATAGGACTAGGCACCGACCTAGCAGAATATCACTGGGAATCATTACGCTTAATGATTTTTGGTTCTAGCCAAGGTCTCTGGGGTATCCAGCCTCTGGTTCCTGGCCATCCAGGCAGTGTGGGGCATGGGCTCCCTCTTGTGGTGTGGGCCTCAAGTTAGACCAGTCACTGGTTGGCCATTACGACAAGTTCTGTGCCACCACTGCCCCAGCACATCTTACAGGCAGGACAGATTGTAGGTGGAAGGTTTGGTGGCTGGGCTGGTGTCCCAGCCACCACTGGAAGACTAGCCTGGTTACAGAAGATAGCTGGTTCAGTCTTGGTATTCTCGCTAGGGTCACCCTTGTAGATTCCAGGATGTTTCCATTGCACTAAGGTGACCACATCACCCCTCAAGTGCCCACCCCAATTCTAATCCCTCCCCATATTCTCTCCCTCCATCCCTCCTCTGACAGCTGATCCCTCCTGGCCCCATTCCCTACCCCATGTCCACCTGCAAAATTTGTTCTATTTCCCCTTCCCAGGTGTTGGGTTCACGCTAATAGCTCAAGTAGACACTGAGAGATTTGTATGGCCATACAGAGCAGTTTATTTTCCCTGGGTTACATACTGATGTCAGGGCTGTCCAGTTAAAAAACATGGCAGCCCCAAAAGCTGGCCAAGTTGGGGTCTTTTAAAGCACTGTCTAGGGGACTTCTCTGATTGATCAGGACCTGAGTACTGGATTGGCTGTTATACCTCCGGAGGAAGCAAGGACTTCTGGGAAAGCGAGTATTTGACAGTAAGCAGAGAGGCGAGAGTATTGCACACGTGTGTGCATGTGGACAAAACACCCATACGCATGAAATAAATATAAATAAATAAGATTTTTTAAATTAAAACTAAAAATGGTTCATTTATACCATATTTCTTTCAACTACAGGATTTACAGCCAGCTGCCTTCCAAGTAGCCCTGAATTTTACACTGCAGAATAAGGAAGCAAGACACAGTGACATATGGCTGTAATTCCAGCACAAGGGAGGCTGAGGCAGGATTGTTAGCTCAAGGCCAGATAGGGCTACATAGCAAAAATCCTCCTGTCTCAAAAGAAAAGGCCGGGAAGATGGCTCAGTGGGTAAGAGCATTTGCTGTATACAGCATGAAGACCTGAGTTCAGATCCACAGTGGCCACATAAAGCCAAGTATGTGTGTTGTGGTTGTAACCCCAGAGCTTGAGACAGAGACTGGCAGATCCCGGAAGCTCACTGCCCAGCTAGCCTAGCTGAAACAGTGAGCTTTCAATTAAGTGAGACCCTGTCTCAAAGGTGAAGAATGGTAGAGAAGGACATTTGATATCTTCCTCTGGCCTCTGTTCACATGCATTCATGCCTGTCCCCACACACATGTGCACACATATGCATATACCATAACACATACGTACACCATACACAATACACACTTTTTAAAGGAGAAGGGAAGGGTCTTTGGTGCTGGCAGCAGTGCAGGGGAACAGCAGGGGAACTGGAGCTTCAGGAGTCAGGCTACTGTTTGGCAAGACAACAATAGGTTTTTACCTTGGCCTTGGGGGATTATCTCCTGAATGCCCTTTGCTATTGCTGGGCCTTATCATGCCTATTGCTACCATGGTCTCCCTATTTCTCTTGTGGTATGAAAGTCCTATGGGAGTCTCTAAGCCCTCAGTGGACAGTTTTGCTGGCACACATAACAATGGTGATGATTTTCCCTCAAGCAATGTCACCTGGGCAAGGCAATACCACTCAGCTGAATTGGTGACTCTACTGAAACTCCAGAAAGAATATCTAAAAAACATGTATAGCTAAAAACAGTAGCTGTTTTTCATGTATAGTTACAGTGTTAAATTAGGATGTTTTGTCAGCTGCCTTAGAATCAGTAACATAAGAAGAAAATGTATTTTTGCTAGGGACTTGTTTGGTCAGAGTTAGGAAAGCTAGACCAAAGAAAGCTTAATTGTTATGGTCCACGAGTTTCTCCTATGAAAAACAGACCCAGGATCAAGAAATAACAAATGAGTTTCAGTGCCCATGTTAGGCTTGAACTTCCTCATCCACAAATAAAATTGACTCTTTCCTAGCTTCTATAATTAAAAATCTGCTGATGGGTTTGAGGTGCACCTTAAGGATATAAGGCTATGTGGCAGATTCTCCTTTTACCTAAGAAAAACAATGAAATTCATGACTTAAAGTTTTCTAGTTAATAACAAACTTGTTTCATTGTGCTAAGGAAGTAAGCATTGTGTGCATTAGGATACTATGACGTGTACTCATTCCCTAGCAACCTGCAAACTGCAACAGAAACTGACTGTGAAAATATTTGGCTTGCTTAAACTCTGGTAATCTATAATAACAAAATTATTGTTTCTGGGATATAGATGTATTGTGGGGGGTAAGTACATGTAAAACTGGGTGTTCATGCGTAATCAGGTGTGGGAATTGAAAATAACCTGTTTTTTAAATATGTACCTTGTAATCATTCACTGGGAAAAACAGGACTCGTGATTATGATATGATTCCTTAAGAAGAAATATGTAAGACATAGAGGGTATTGTTTTAAAAGGTATATGGGTATATAGGAAATAAAAAGAAAACAGAGAGGAAAGAAAGAAGAGAAAGGAGAATAGAGAAGTAAGAGGGAACAGTAGGAATAAAGAGAGAAGTTTGTCCCCTCCATAAGAGGTGTGGTTTTATTCTTATTATTTTGCCAACTCTGCCTCTCCCTCCAGGGTTGCTGAAACCCTGGCCAGGGCTATGGCACTTTGGTGCAAGCTATGCCCCTGAAATAAATGATTCCATTTCAATGGTTTTTTTTTTTACATTTGTTTGTTTGCTTGCTTCCTTTGGGAAGGGATGGCACATTTATGCCATGGTGCATATGTAGAAATCAGAGGACAACTTTTAGGCCTCAATTCTCTCCTCCCTGTGGCTACCGAGATTCTAACTCAGATTGTCAGGGTTGGTAGCAAGTGCCTTTTTCAGCTGAGCCATCTCACCTGTCCCATTTCATTGGTGCTTGGTTTAAATGTGGCAGGAGGAAACTCTTGACATTTGTGACATCACAGTGTGCGGTATGACGTCACAGGATCAGGCTTTTGTCCTTACTTTAACCCTACTTTAACTCTACTTTTACGAGTTCTACTTTCTATGTCAAAGATCGACCTCTTTTCCTGTCTGAATTCCCTTTTACTTTTATTTATGTATTTTGCCTGCATGTATGTCTGTGTACCACTTGTTTACCTGCCTGGTGCTCAGCAAGGCTAGAAGAGGACATCAGATCCTCTGGGACTGAAGTTACAGATTGGAATAAGCCACCACACAGGTGCTGGGAATAAAACCCAGGGCCTCTGGAAGAGCAGCCAATGCTCTTAAATGCTGAGCATCTCTCCACCGCCCCACCTTGCTTTGACTTCTAATCCCATCCTAAAAAGAATGACAGGCCTTGCTATGTGTGCTCTTATACCAAACATGCACTTCAAAGATGTTGGCCAGAGTGTTTGGGAGCTATGATTTCTGGGGGGCTTTTTTTTATATATAGTTGTCGTAGGTTTTCTCTTAGTCCTTCAGCTAAGGATGGATGGCCTTCAGAGCATGTTTGAATCGTCCTCCCGGTCTATATTACTTGAATATAGTACCAGAATGTTTTTAAAGGAACACATTATTCTTATCTCAGAGGAAACGTTGAGAACTACAGGGCATACATCATTATTGTTGCAAATAGACTCCACATACATTTGACACCCGTGATAAAAAGGAAATGAAACACAGCGTTTAAATATCCTGAAAGTAAGGATTGTGTTTTCTTCAAATTTAAAAGTTATATTAACAAATATGCGCACAGAACATTCGAATCGACAAAGTCTCCACACTTGCTCATGGACGCTTACACAGTATGGTGTGCTAGGCTTGCTCTCCAGAAGTGAGACACTGAAATGATAGATCTAGATACATCCTGTCTACGTCAGAGACATAGAAGGGGAAAAGAGAAAGGGGGTTTGTTGTCCTGGAAAGTCTAGGCCTCAAGTAGGAAGGAAGAGATGGAGGGATGCCAGGAAGGGATTGTGTCAACGGCAACAAGAAGTCACTTGGAGGAGGCTTTGCCTTTGGAGAAAGAAATATTCAACCAGGGAATCCGCATACATTTCATGTGTGATGCCAGCCTGCTGCTGCTTCTGTAAATGAGGTTTTAGCCATAGTGAATAAAGCAGGATGTCTTTATTCTTGCCCAATTCCTATTGGTCAAGATTGTTGTGTGGCAATAGTAATAAACCCTAAGTGGGATAGAGTTCACCCTCGAGGAGACTACCTTACACCAGCCTGGGTGGCTACACGTTGTACAAGCCACCCTCCCACCCCTTCCCACCTCCGTGTGGGGCTTGTCCAGCTCAAAGGATAGATACATTATATCCAATGAACAGTAGCTCAGTTAGGAGAATAGTCATCTAGCCTGTGCAAACCCTTGAGTCCAGTCCCCAGAGATGCATACATCAGGAGTCGTGAGACACAGCTGGAATCCCAGCATGCATGAGGTAGAGGCAGGAGGTTCAGAAATTCAAGGCTAAATTGAATACAAGAAGCAAGCCTTGTTCAGAAATATCTGAAACATTTGTGTTCACATATGTGTGTACACATCTGTGTGTGGGACTATGGGTATGCTCGTTCAACAGTGCATATGTGGAGGACAGACCACAACCTCAGGTATCAGTTCTTACAGAACTATTACCTCCTGACTTTTCTTCTGAGTAATTAAAGACAAGAGATTCACATAATAGAATTATATTATAGAATAGGTCTTTGTGTCCCAAGAAACAATTACTGAGTTTTGGGCCAGCCTGGTCTCCATGAGGTTCTGTTTTGTTTTGCTTTTTTACTCAAATCTTCCTTGAGAATTTGGCTTGATGATTCATTACTCACAGACTTAATTCTCTTGCTGCCTCTTGAAATAGAAAACCCAATACCCAAGCAAGTCAAATGAGGGTTTCATGGGTAAGAAAAGACCAGGGACACTGGTTTCTTTCAGGCTGGCTTATTTGGTTTAACATGGTGATTTCTAGTTCCACCCATTTTTCAGTAAACACTATGATTTTGTTTTTCTTTAAATCTTTTTTTAACATTTATTTACCGTGTGTGTGTGTGTGTGTACACCCATGTAACACAGCACATATTTGAGGTCAAAGGAAAACTTGGAGGATTCATCTCTCTTCTTCCACTGTCCAGATCCTGGGAATCAAACCCAAATCACCAGCATTAGTGACAAGCACCCTTATTGACTGAGCCATCACACGCACCCCAATCTTGTTTTTCTTTATGGCTAAATAATACTTCACTGTGTGAGCATCCCACATTTTCAACCATTTGTCTAACACTATAACTTGGCTATTGTAGATATTCCCACAATAAACACTGTGTGGATGTCTCTGTTGTATCTGACCTTGGATTCCTTTGGGTCCACACTGAGGCATGGTATAGCTGGATCCTACAGTATTTCAATTTTTAGAGTTTTCAGGGCTTTCACATCAGTTTCTATGGTGTCTGCACTGGCTTCTATTCCCACCAACACTGTATAAGGGTTCCTTTTTCTCCTTCATCTTCGCCAGCATTTGTTGTTGTTTGTTTTCTTGATGACAGTCATGCAGACTCAGTTCAGATGGAATCTTGCCATAGCTTCGATTTGTATTTCCTTGGTGGCTAAAGGGGCTGAACATTCTTTCACGCATTTGTTGGTCATTTGCACTTCTTTTGAAAGTGTCGGTGTGGTTCTCAACTGAGTCCTCGTGGACATTCGTGGTCGCTCTCTCTCAATACATGGTTTTTCCTAGTTTGGTATTTCCTAGATGCCACAAGTCCTGATCATCCACACAGGCCATTCACTGAGGCAGACACCTGTGTCATATGGAGAGAAGCAGAAGGTAAGGACAGCTCTAGAATGTGACCCAGGACGACGGTTGTGGAAGCAAAGGTGAAAGGAACAGCCTGCTCCATGGCACGGCTTTGCAAAGCCCAAGTGAACTACAATCAAAAGCTGCTTGTTACAGGAGGAATCCTGTGTTGGGAAAAATGTGGGCTGACACCAGAGTCATCACCACACTCTGTCATGGATGAGAAGCAGCCTGGAGATGCCTGGTCCAGCATGAACACAGTGAGGAGTCCAGTCATGACAGCTGGTGCTGTCAGTCAAGCCTGCCCTCAACAGGAAGTTCTTTTTGCGCAGATCTTAGCAGGGCACTTCCAGAGTTCCTCCATCATTGCAGCAGACATATGTGAAAGCATCGTGGGGACTCCAGATCAAATGTTGCCCTTTACTACAACATCTCAAACATGACAAGAGAATAATGAAAATTTTGTACAATATATTAACTGACCTCCTGCTTAAACAGACTATGCAAAACATGATTTAGCATCCGATAGCTTCTTCAGTGCCCCCACTCCTACGATTAAGTCTGAGACCCAAGGGTTCCGTGATAATGCCCTTTAGGACTTGGTCATGGGTGTCAGCTCTTCTGTCAAATAATATAAATCTAATAGAGCTGTTGGTAACAATTTAGTCATCTTGCAGTTTTGTGACCACCACCCCCTAAGCTATCAGATAACCACCTGCCACTGATTTCTGCCATTAAGTACGCCTACCTCTCCAATCACACCTGTTTATGAAAGATCATTATTGACTCAACAAGAAAAAGAATGGGAATAATGAATGACTTCTGTACAATCACACAGCCACTGCTCTTAGTCACTGATACTCCACCCGTATCACCACCCACTAAAAGATTAGAATAAATTTCTAGAAATCATGTTAATTCATCTTCAAATCTTTCAGTATGCCTTTTCTTAAAACTAACATCATGACTAGATTGGAACCGCATCAAGCATTTGCAATCATTTATTATCAAATATCCAGTCAATATTCACTTTTATCCAATGAGTTTGTAAACTGTACATTTGTTTTCTCAACAAAGGGCTGAATAGTCCTTACATTGCAAGGCATTGTATAGCATTTTTCTCCTGGATTAAAACCCTCTGCCTTGGAGTAAAATCTGCTAAGACACAGAATGATAGAAAGAAAGTGAATATTCTAAGAGGAGGTGAAACATCTACCCTACAAGGAAGCTCCTTAAACTCAGGAAATGAATGACTCAAAGGTTTTAGGAAATTCCTGAAACTGACCAGATTCACTAAGCCCCTCCCTCCCTCTCCATGTGTATTTAAGCAGTAAGGACTAAGGTAAGACACTCTCAGACAAGCCCAGCTGTCACAAGAAACAGAGACCCAGCCAAGCAGATAATACACCCTAGAAATAAACTTTTTAAGGACTAAAAGTTCATTCCTAAACATCACAATAGAATTGAGAAAGTCATTTTTATTGCCAAAAATTTCAGCAGTAAATTTGCTAAACATTTATTTTTATTTTACTAAAAAGCCTTGTCACCAATAATTACTAAAAACGAAAAAAAGTAAAAAGTAAAAACCTGTGCAATTATTATTTTGTTAAGATTTTCAGCTTCTCTTTCAAGATTTGTGTATATGCTCACACACACACACACATAAACAGACACACACACACACATACACACACACACACACACACACAGGAACACACACATGCTTTGTTGTATGATTTAACATTTTCCTAAGATTGTACCCAGAGAAATCCCTCCTAGTCATGCTTACAGAAAAGTCTATCAAAATTTAAATGAATATGCATTGTTAGCAAAACCAGTAGGAACATGTTACTTAACATTTCTAAAACTTCTAAAACAACTAAACCCTGTATGTGGCAAGAAGCAGAAATCTCTGCAGACCAGTGTCATCTAAAACAAATCTTAAAAGATGAGGCTAGGGCAGTGAGCGGGCAGTGAACCATGCAGAACCTGCTTGGAGAGGCACCCATTTGAAAAGAGCATTGTCAGACTGACAGAGCATTTGTCTCAGTAAATATTCTTCTTCATCCCTGAGCCACTGGAGCGTGAGAAGGTGAAGATAGACAGCAATCCGAAAGTCTCTACTGAGTGCTTGTAACACATGAGCCGGAGACTCTTGATCTACCTGGTCTTTCTGGGAAATGCAAACTAAAGAGAGGGGCCAAAATGAGGGAGAGGCGTCCACTTCCAACCACAATGTGCTGGGCTGCAGCAAATTGAACCTCCCATCAAGGAAAACCTTTGGAAGATAGATGAGGTACAGGAAATGAGTGGGAGACAGCTACAAAGGCAGCTAGGGCTTGAGGAATCACAATGCTTGTGATGTGATGCCCAGAAGTGAGATAAACTGCGGGGGCCATGTTCCACTCAAGCACAGGGTAATTCATAAGTCACATAGGTAAAAGGGAAGGTTATGTGCATGCACACTAGAGACCCAGGGACTGCACGTGCTAGACACACACTCTTCCAGTGAGCTACAGCTCAGGCCCAAAGGATTTCCTTTTTAATAACTGAAATAAAAGGGAAACGTGTGCCAATTTGTTTAATGAGGCCAGGCTAACTTTCCTATTAAAACTTGAAATGGATCTTGCAGGAAAAGTGAATTATGAACTAATAGTCATCACGAACATAATCACGAAACTGATTTCAATATAATTTAACTTTTATTTTAAAAAAGATAATATGTTGCAACCAAGTAGAATTTATCCCAGGATTCAAGGTTGACTCCGTACTAGGGGATGAGAAACTAAACAATATTTTTTAAATGGGAAGGGGGAACATTACCTTTGCCTAAGTTCCAGAAAAGGCACTGAAAACTCACTGTAAAAACTTCCATCCCAGTAGAAATAGGAAAGTGTTACTTTGATTTGATATTGAGGCTCTACAAAATATCTATATAAAAACAATTACATAATGGTGAAGTGTTGAAACCTATTTCCAAGGGACCCACCGCTGCTGCTCCTGTTCCTTTTTGTAATTTAGGTCCCAGGTTAAGCACTAAATAAGTAAGAGAACTACCAAAGTTTAAGAATGAAAAACACAAATCTCTGATTAGTCAAACATAATGTTCTATGTGACAAATCCAAATAAAATCCACAGAAACACTCTTAAAATTAAGTGAATCAAGTGAGGTTTCTCAACTAAGTTGATATGAAACACTTGTGGTATCATTTATCAGAAAGAAGTAGACATGAATTTTTGCACATGGACTTGTGTATGGTGTGTGTGTGTGTTAGCATGTGTATGGAGTTTGTGTACACCTGTGTGTGCTTACATGTGGAGGCCAGAGTTTGACTGTCTTCCTACATCAGTGTCCACCTTAGATATTGAAGCAGGGTCTCCCTTGATCCTGGAGCTTGTTGGTCTATAGTCGAGCCAGCCTGCTGCAGAAATCCCTGCCCCGACTTCTCAGTTACAAGTGGGCTGCTATGCCAACTTAGCACTCACATGGATTCTGGGAATGTGAACATTGGTTCTCTGGCTTACCCAGTAAGTACTTTACCCACTGAGCCATCTCCCAGTCCCCTAGAAATGAATTTCTGTAGTCACGGTCACAAAAACATAAAGAACATGTCAGTATTGAGTGTTCTTAGGTATTACCCGAATTGAGTATGTTCAATTCTTCACAAAACACTGAACACATCAAGAGAAAATATTAGAAATGAAATGATTAGAAATCATGTCTATTAATTTCAATGCAAAATAATATGGAGATATTTCCCTTGAAACCAATACAAGTATTCAGTAACTTATAAAGTAAAAAAAAAAAATTCAGTAAACACACGTAATCTGGATTAAAATCTTCATGTAAATTCTTGTATTGTAGGAGTTGAGAATGTTGGTAATAAACTGCGTGTTTGAGTATAAAAGTCCACAAGCACTCAAGACAATTTTGCAAATGAACAGAGTTGAAGACATCACACAAATAGGTATTGAGACTTTTATTCTAAAAGCACAGTAATTAAGACAATGTGGCATGGCTCAAGGGTGGTAAAATGATTCCAGCTCAGAAGAACAGAGCGTCAAAGAAGCAGAGCTTCACTGATAGACACATGTGGATTTTAACAAAGCTGACGCTTCAGGGATGGGCAAGAAAGAATGGGCACTTCAATAAAAGGTGCCATGTTCCTTCGACTTCAGCATGAGGGGAAAAAATGATGTGTGACCTTTCCTTACACAATACACAAAGAATGTTCAGAGATTTTGAAGACCCAAATAGCAAAGGTAAAATTATAAAACTTTTACGATAAAACTTGGGAGAAAATATTCATGATTTCGGGGAAGCAATCACAAATTATTCTCATGCAGAATAGTTCTAAGTGTGCACATAGCCACTAAAACAATGGACACAACCATAGAAATGCATTTTACCTAAAACAGATATCCAAATATTAGGCAAAAATAAGGCAAAGTAAGAGACGTTGAGCCTCATCAGTCATCAAGAACACACAAAGAAGACCAGAGAGATGGTTCTGCAGTCAGGAATATTAGCTTGCTCTTATAGAGGACCTGAGTTGGGTTCCCAGCACACACATGACAACTCACAACTGCCTATAACCCCAGTTCTAGGGGGTCCGGTGCTCTCTTCTGGCATCTGTAGACATGATGCTCCCTGCAAGAATGATGGAGTAGTTACCACACAACATGGGACTGTCTTAGATTGCAGAAAAATGCACCATGCCTCAAAAAACAATAGAGTCATGTTCACAGGACAAAGAAGCTTAAAGTAGCGTCTATTGTCCAAATCTTGTGTACCTTTGAGCACCAAATAAATAAAGAATGTATGAGATTCTGGCCCATAGAGTTAAGTGAAAATCATGAATTCTTTCTGAGACTAGGTAAATAGGAGCTAAGTGTGTGTGTGTGTGTGTGTGTGTGTGTGTGTGTGTGTGTGTGTGTGTGTGAGAGAGAGACCAGTTTAAAGCTACTGAAAATTTATTGAGACTTAAATTTAAGTTGGGATGAAAAGTAGGATATTTACTCATTTTTTTAATTCCTTTTCATTACAAAATAAAATATACATGCCATGAGGAAAACAGACATTCAGGAGACCAAAACTAAACTTACAGAAACAGACAAAGCATCATTGAGGAATAGTCTATAAAAATTTGTGTATATATATATATATATATATATATATATATATATATATATATATCAGAGGTAAGTTGATATATATATGTATATGTGCATGTATGTGTATGTGTATATGTGTATACACACACACACTCACACACATATATATATGTATAACAGAGGCAAGTTGAGAAGCAAGAGTTTCATTTGATTCCTCTGGAAAGCATTGTTCCAAGCTAGGTCCAACAAAGCAATGCCCTGGCCTTGATTCAGAGCTCCTGTAGACACCACCCAGCCAGCAGAGGGCAGAAGCTCTCCCTCTCTACCCCAGTGTGAGCCCCAGTTCTGGCATCTGTGGTTGGAACAGTCCCACTCAAGTCAGTAAGCACTTAACAAATCTGTCTTCTCCTTTGAAAACGAAGAAAACAGAATCTACCGGGATGAATGGTTTGTAGGATCTCAGATTAAATCCTGTATGAAGTCTTCTGTTTTCTAGAGTCAGTGTCTCAGGGTTTGGCCGGAACTTCATAAGGGGACAATGAAAAGGTATGGTTAATGAAATATGGTTGATTATAACACAAAATACAAAATGCATATCCAGGACTGAGGATGAGGCTCAGTTGGTAGAGCACTTGCCTAGCATGGAAACAGCCCTGGGTTCTGATCCAAATACCACATAAAAAATATACATATATATGATAAAATACATATCCAATTGTTAACACATATACAAATGATTAAACACGCAAATATGTAGAAAACAGGAAAGAAATTCCCCGTGCAGCATCTCAAATCATCTGTAGGTTCTCTGCCCTGAAGGACATGAAGTCTAAATTGTTGCTTGTTATATAACTTTTTTTCCAAAAGTTTAGTATTCTATGGGGAAAGAATGATTAAAAACAAACAGGGCCAGTGAGATAGCTCAGTGGGTAAAGGAATCAGTCACCAAGCCTGATGCTCTGAGTTCCATCTCTAGGACCCATGTCGTAGAAGAAAAAAAAATTGACTCCTGAGAGCTTTCCTGACCCACATGCACACACACACAAACACAATAAACAAATAAACAAACAAACAAATAAGTAAGTAAATCACCTCCTGCTCAATCATGAGAGCCTGAGTTCAGATCCCAGCACACACATCAGGCAGCTCCCAGCTCCCAATAACTCCAGCATCGTAGGATTATATGGCCTCCCCTGGCTCCAAGGGCACCTGCACACACATGCAAGCATACACTCACACATACACAGACACATATGCACACACAGGCATCATTAAAATGAAATGATTCTTTGAAAGAAAGACAGACAGCACTGGAGGAACAACACCTGAGGTTGACATATGTGTATGTGTGTGTACATGTGCATGTGTGTTTGTGTGTACATGTGTATGTGTGCTGGCACCTACATGCACATACATACGTACACATACCCACAAAAGGAATATACAATGGGTTCAATCTCAAACTGAGGAGTCTACACTGAATAAAACATGGACTTGAAGCACAGTAAGCCAATGTTGGCTCATTAATTATAACAAGTGTTACATTTTAATGAAATAGAAGAAACGGAAGGCAGAATAAATACTAGCCTCACAATTTTATGTAATCCTAAAATTTCTTTTTAAAATAGTTTATTATAAAAATGACTTTGACAAATAATTGTTTGTAGTTGACGCATAAGTATGTAATTGAGTTAATAGCCAACAGAGTAACCCCATCACACTCTTTCTGGGAAATTCTTGTTTGTTTACTCAAGTGTGTATGTGTGTGTGTATGTGGTGTGTGTGTACATGTGTGTGTGTGGTGTGTGTGTGTTCGTGTGTGTACATGTGGTGTGTGTGTATGGTGTGTATGTGTGTACGTGTGTGTGTGGTGTGTGTGTACATGTGTACACATGTGATGTGTGTGTGTGTACACGTGTGTGTACGTGTGGTGTGTGCGTGTGTGCGTGCTTGAGATAGGGTCTCATGTAGCCAAGGCTGGCCTTGTTCTCATGATTCTTCTGCCTTTCCTTTTCTACCTCCCAAGTGCTGGGATAGGCTCACACTATCACAGCCGGATTTTGTGGTTTTCTTTTTTATGTAGCATAAGACTGAGCAAAAATAGATGAGGTTAATGCTGCTCTCTGCTTAGCCATGTCACTAATGCACTTTCCTCCCCATCTCCCAGGCCCACCATCCTTTACACACTGTGTTCATACTCCTAAGAACTTCCCTGTTGCCTCTCCAGGCATCATATCTGTGATCTAAAGAAAGAAAGAAAAAGAAAACAGGGAAGAGAGAAAATTAGTCCTGTTCCTTTCTTTAAAAATCATTTTGCTTGCTGGGCGGTGGTGGTACACCTTTAATCCCAGCACTTGGGATGCAGAAGCAGGAGGATCTCTGTGAGTTCAAAACCAGCCTGATCTACAGAGTGAGTTCCAGGACAGCCAGAGTTACAACAGAGAAACCCTGTCTCAAAAAAACCAATGAAAAAATAAATAAATAAAATAAAACGATATCATTTTGCTCTTAAGTATCTGTCTCACCGACTGGAGTAACTGCAAGGAATTTAGGGGAATGAACTGTGTGGTGAAGTTAAGTGAACCACCTTAAGAGAGATTTTCACAGGACACACAAAAAAAAAAATGAAAGAAAGGAGATTGTTAAAGACAAGGCTGCAAGGCCTTGGAGATACAGCTCAGTCAACGGGGTGCCCGTTCAGCATATGCAAAGGTCTGGGCTCCATCCCAACATTGCTGCTTCTTGACTAAGGACAAAGTCGCACCGACTAGCTGAAGTGGGAACTCTGCTCAAGATGCCACTGTGCAGATTCAACCAGATTCCTAACACCAGAGTGAAACTGTCCAAAAACAAACCCAGGGCTCAGCCCTAAAAAGGACTTCTATACGGCACGCCTTCCACCAAAGCTCAGGGATCACTGTGGAGGACTGGGCAGAAAGAGGCACAAGCCAGAGGCAGTGGAGGATTACAAGGGAGCAGTGTTTTGCAGACACAATAGAGCAGTTGCACATGTGAACTCACAGGGGCTTTGTAACAGTATACACAAGACCTCTATAAACTCAAGCCAGACAAAATCCCAGCATGCACAGCGGGGTGAGGAGCATGAAATCCCACCCTCAGCTGAGGAGCTGTTGGCACTGGGAAGCTGCTGGGAGAGAGTCAGTTTTCTCTAAGGGTTCACCTTAAAGAAGGTTGTCACCCGAACAAGCCCCACATCCAAGAGCATTTGGGCAGCACAAGTTGGACTTGGCGGATTTTGTTAGTTTGTTTTGTTTAAGAGAAAGAACATGAAGTAAGTCAGATAGGGAAGTGGGGTGGATCTGGGGAAAGCTGAAGGAGGAGGGTGAATATGATCAAAATAAGTTGCACGAAATTCTCAAAGGCTTAATAAAAATAACCTTTTTTAAAACTGAGGACTGGAATACTGTCTCATTCTACAAAGTACTTGCCATGTAAGCATAGAGATCGCAGCTCAGTCTCCTAGAACTGACTTGAAAGTCAGGCAGAGTGGTCCTCACTTATAATCCCAGTGCAGGAGAGGCAAAAACAGATGAATCCTGGAGGCTTGCTGGCCAGTCGGTCTAGCTAAATTGGTGGGCTTGAGATTCCAGAGTGGCCTGTAATTGGTGGGATTTTTTCACCCTATTTGAGTAGTCTGGGGGCAGGGGTCCAGGGGCCCAGCTCAGGATCATGTGTGTTAATTGGGGCCACTTCTGCACCACTCTGCCAGGTTGGGGGATCCCACATTCAGCTGGGAGTGGGGTCCCTGGTGGTTCCAGGGGGGCAGCTTTCCTATGGGTATCTCAAGCTCTGGAGCTCCCTGGCCTCACAGAGCCAGAGTCTCACAAAGGGTAAATGTGTCAGCTCCCCAGTGGTCCTCAGCACCATTTGGAGCTCATGGCAGACACAGAGGATAGTGGCTGGGGCCCTGGGGTCCCCAGCAGGGTAGTTAGGGAGCCAAGCAGCAGCCCTAAGAGGCAGCAGGGAGTACGGGGTCCCAGGCTGCTGGGCAAGGCTGGGTTTGCTCCACCGAAGAAGCACAGATGGCACTGCAGCAGTGGCTTGTGGGGAGGACACCAGGCAGTGGGCTGAGCCCCACCCTCCTCGAGCATGCCCACTGAGGAGAAGAGAGCAGGAGGGGGCCTACAGAGTGGTTAAAGGACAGTCAATGTTGACTTACGGCCTCCACATACACGTACACACACATGTGTGTGTGCACACACATGCACACACACAAACTGCCTTTACAGAACATATGTCTAATAAAGGACTTACAACCAGAACATACAAAGACCTATTACAGTTTAATAACACAAAGACAATTGAGGATTCTTCAAACCTAAAAACATTTTCTCAATGAGAAGGCTCTGTCGAGAGAATGAAAAAACAGCTACAGAAAGCTAAAGCGTATTTGTAAATACCACTTCCAGATTATATAAACAACAATAAGAAGACGAGCAATGTGATTTTTTTTTAACGCATCAAAACACTGGCACAATACTTCCCTAGAAAAAAAAAATGTACAAACTCACAAAAAATGTATGTTGACCATTTTTACTATTCATGAAGGAAATACAAATTAAAAATAAGATACTACGAGACACTCAACAAAATGACGAAAATTTTTACATCTTTATCCTCTCAAATCTGGCAAGGGTGAGAAGCAATTGAACCGAAGTCTGGTGCACACCTGGTAAGGACGTACATGATGCAGCCACATTGGAAAACATCTTGGCAATTCTTCAAAATTCTAAACTACATTATCATATTCCGTGCTTTTCTACTCTTAGAGATTTACCCTAGGGAAAGGAAACACAGTTCAGTCAGCACAGTGCTTGCCTGGCAAGCTTGAGGAACTGAGTTCAATCCTCAGTTCACAATAAAATAAAATAAAAACCAGATGTGATGCACACATTTACTATCCCAACACTATAGAGACAGTGATAGGAGGGCTTTGTAGCCCACTGGTTAGTCATCCTAGCCTACTTAGTGAGCTTCAGGCCAGTAAGACATTGTCTCAAAAACAAGATGACTCCTGGAGAATGACACTTAAGGATGATCCCTGGCCTGTGTGTGTGTGCATGCATACCCACATGCAAGCACACCCACACATACAACTTGCACGCAGATATTAGAGAAACTTCCTTTTTCATATTCCCAAGTGCCAATAAGCAGCATGCCCCAGACAACCTCTGAAGCCAGTGCTCCCTGGTGGGTGGTAAGGCCTATAAGTGTTGCCACTGCTCTTAATAGTGGCTGGGGTCTGGACTGCACTACAGCTTCCTGGGTAACTAACTGGTCCTGGGAGCCTCTTTTGTGCTGGTGTTTGGGCCACAGGCAGCTGGACAGCAGCAGGAAAGTCAAGCCTCTACTGGACTTTTCCCAGAAGGCCGGCTAATTGTCAGCAGCTGGACAATGTTCCTCATTAACGTCCGTCTGTTGATAGAGTTGTAACATTGCTGCATGGTGGTATCAGGGACTTAGTTCTTAATTCTGTGTTGAAAGCATCTGGCTGCTGAGCGGGTAGCTCTGCTGGTAAAGTGTTTGCTCTGTAAGCATGAGAACCTGGGTTCAATCCCTGGAGCCCATGTTCCTCTGAGGATACAGAGACAGATTCCCGGGGCCTCTGGCCAGCCTACTTGGCAAGTTCCAAACTAGTAAGAGATCCTGTCAAAAAATAATAATTTCTGAAGGGAAATGGAGGGGGAGTGGATCTGGGGGAGATGGAAGGTGAGGGGGGTGCTAGGAGGAGTAGAGACAGGGAAAACTTGGGTCAGGATGTATTATATGAGAGAAGAATTCATTTTCAATTTTTAAAAGAAGAGAAAAAAATAATGATGGTGTCCAAAGAATGACCCTGAGGTTGACCTCTTGGCCTCTGCACATGTGTGCACACACACATGAGCATTAGTACACACACACACACACACACACACACACACACACACACAAAACAATTAAATGGAAGGAAGAAAGGAAAGAAGGAAAAAGTAAGAGCACCCTGGATTCCAATCTTTGAATGGCTTAAAAAACAACCAGCAGTGGCTGGTGGAAGAAGGAGAAGCCAGTATAACATCCCCTCATTGTCTCAACCCTACTCATAGCCCCCACACACTAAGACCCCATCACTGGACACTAACAGCACCAAGATCCTACGGTGAAGGCTAAAGCTACCCACGTCATCAGGAATTCTCAGATCCCAAATCAGACCTAGGAGAGCATCCCACCTTTAGGACAGCAGGCAGAGCTGGCGACACCCCTCCCGAGGGGCTCACCGCCGAGGAGAACGAGTACCTCAAAGTGGCAACAATACTCCACAAACTGAAGTGCAGAGTGAAGAGGAGACAAACGGAGAAAAGCAGCTGGTGCCAGCCCTGTCTACCCCAAGCAGATCACCATCACTCTCCTAGGCAGAAAAGCAGAACTGTTCATCGACCTCTGGTTCCTCCACAGCCTCGCTTGACCCAAATTCAAACCCAGGGATCCTAGAAGAAGAAATAAGGACAGAAACTCACCAGGTAAATGGAGCCTCTGTGGACCAACACTCCTCCACAATTTAATTCGGGGGCGAGGGGGGAGGAGGTAATTTCCTTTCCCATGGAGCTGGTGCAACCCAAAACACCTGAAAGGCTACATATCCAGACATTTCTATGAACTCATAATCTCCAACCCTGTGACTCACTGTATTCGTAGCCAATGGCCTCCGGAGTGTTGGCTACCCCAACGATATTTCCTTTTTCCTTGGCTCTGACTTGACAATGGTGTATGTGTGTGTGTGCGCGCGCGCATGTGTGTGTGTGTGTGTGTGTGTGTGTGTGTGTGTGCGCGCACGCACGCGTGTGCGTGGTGCTGGGGATGGAACCTGTGGTCTAATATATGCTAGGCAAATGGTGTATCACTGAGCTGTCTCCTAGCCTCTCTACAACATTGTATTTTAAAGTTAAAAAAAAAAAAAACCTTGTAAACTGAGGTTGAATTGGAGATATAATTGATTTTGAGCAACATTAATTACTGCAAAGTTCCTTCTTGTGAAAGAGCCCATTTTGGATTGCTTTAAAATTAGACTTGAAAAGAATGGCAGCAACGATGACTGGAGGACCTCTTGACCTGTTTTCTTATGATTTACTCTAATAAAAACTTTGGTCCTTCTTATTAGGTAATGTTTATGCGACAGCAAAACCCAGACTTCTTGACTCATTACCACCATCCATTTGGCCACTAAAAAACTCACAATGCAGATGTGTGCCCACTGAATAGTTTGGACAGCTCTGAACTACCACCACCCTCACTGCATGTGTGTGTGTGTGTGTGTGTGTGTGTGTGTGTGTGTGTGTGTGTGTGTGTCTGTGTGTGCGCGCGCGCCACAGGGGCCTTGCTCATGTTAAACAGTGTTCTGTCACTAAGGTCAGTCCTCAGCCTTGAATGTTAAACTGTGTTAACAGAGGTATCAATCGATGGGTTACATACATGAGGTTCCTGTGAAATCTGTGTTGCCTTAGACTTTTCTATCCAGATCAAAGCCCGAAACTCTTTTTTGTGTGGGTATGGGAAAATTCAAACTTCCCACCAAAATTAGACTCTCTTTTCTGGAGGGGGAAATTGGGCTGAGACAGGGTCTCATCTAGCCCCAACTGGCCTCAAACTAACCACATAACCAATCTAGACGAATTTCTAACTACTCTGCCTCTTCTTCCCAAAGGCTGGGATTACAGATATGTGTAAATAACTTGACTCTTACTCGGATAAAACACTATGACCAAGACAGCTTGTAGAAGATAGAGTTTATTTGGGCTTACAGTGTTATGGGGATAAGGGTCCATCGTGGCAGGAAGACACGCAGCAGGCATGGCCGCCGGAGCTGGACACTGAGACCTCACATCCTTCACCATGACCATAAAACAAAGAAAATTGAAAATGGCTCAAGGATTTCAACTCTAAAAGTACCCCCCCACACGCAGTACTGCACCCCTTCCAGCAAGGCCACACCCCCTAAGCCTTGTCAGACAGCACTATCATCGAGGAACCAAATGTTCAAATACAATAAGCCATGAGGGTCGTTTCTTATTCAAACAATCACAGGCTCCATGCCACCATACTTAACAGCTTCATTTTTTTAATTATTTCCTTTTATATGTATAGGTTAGGGAGTGTTGTCTGTTTCTGTTTGTTTGTTTGTTCTTGCCTGCACATATGTCTGCACATATTAACTACATGCACACAATGCCCTTGGAGGCTGGAACAGGGCAGCAGATCTCCTGACTTGAGTTATAGACGGTTGTTAGCTGCCATGTGTGTGTGTTCAGAATCAAATGCAGGATCTTTTGAAGAGCAGTAAACACCCTTCCTAACTGCTGAGCCATCTTTGCATTCTCTTCATATCCTGCAATTTTTTTTTATTATACTCATTCATTCTTTGTGTGCGAGAGTCTGCAAAGGCCATGGTGTACGTGTGGAGAGCCAAAGAAAACTTGCAGGAGTCAGTTCTCCCCCTCTACCATGTGGACCCTGAGGACCAAACTCAGACTGTCAGGTTTGACATCAGCAACTTTACCCACTGAGGCTCCTCACCAGCACAAGCTTCCTATTTTTAAGCAACACATCTTACCAAGGGAAGAAAATTAAGAAATCTCCCTTAATTTTCTTCACTGTATAGGTGTCTACCGTCTCAAGCACTGACTCAGATACTCGCTGTCTTTATCTAGAGTCACATTTTTTATCTATATAAGGTGCTAACCTTCTCATAGAGACTCCTGAGAGTCTAAAATCATTAGAAAAAAAGGTCATGGACTTGTGTCTTAAATTACATCTCATATACTGAAATAAGAATCTTTACTTACCAATGTGGAGGAGGGAAAGACTATAGTTCATCTACATAAAGTTTTAGTACATGAAACATATTTGTAGACCTCAGAATAGTTATCCTAAGTGGAGAAAGCAGGAATGAAAGGCCAAATATGATAGAAATCTGCTTTTGTGACAAGCATAGGTAAATCAATAGAAACTAAAAGATTAGTGGTGGCAGGGGCTGGAGGAAGAAGGCGGGATTTTAATCTATGAGAGACACTAATCAACAGGTTCTGAGTTCCCTTGGGGATGGTGAGAGTGTTTTAGAACTAGGAAGTCCTATGGATGAGCAACACTGTGACAATAACTGATACTGAGCTGTATACTTAGAAATACCTCAAATGACATATGTTCTGATGGATGTGTCTTCATGCATTTCTGAAAGAATATGTATTTTATAGTTGTATTTAGTGGCAGTTTAGAAAATCCAAATAAATCTGTAGTGGTGGAAAATAGATCCGTTTTTACATGGGTGCACTATGGATTCCACGGAACAGGGTGGGACATTGGAATTTGGGGTGTGATGTGAGATTTGTAACAATGGTTTAATTGTAACAATGGTTTCATTTATGTGCATTTGCCACAACTCATCACACTTTACCCTTCACCTTACATAAACTAAAACAGATGAGCAGCATGGGGCTGGTGAGATGGCTCAGTGGATCAAACCACTTGCCACGCAAGCCTGATCATCTGAGTTTGGTACCCAAAACACATAGTGGAAGGAGAGAACTGACTCCCCAAAGTTGTCCTCAGAACTTCACACCACTCTGAGGCATGCATGCACCTTTGTTCACACATATACAATAATAATGGAAAACAGAATAAATTTTCAGAGTATTATGGCTCTGAGAACAGTCCAAGCGAACAATCCTAGGGAACAGAGTTGTGACAAAGGAATGAAACAGATATATTTCAGAACCCACCAGTCTCTGTCTCTAACAGTGGTCCACTGGCCCAAGCCTCCATCAGCTCACTTTGCACCACTGCAAGAATATCCCAAAGTTTTCTCTACTTCCATCTTTGCCCGTTTCCTTGGCATTTTACAGAAGTCAAAAGGATCCCTCTAAAGCCCAAATCCAACCATTCCACTGTCTTGCTCTAAACTCTGGAATGGGTTCTTGTCTCACTCCAAACAAAAGCAAAGTCCACACAGTGGCCTGTAAGGTCCTGTGTGACCTGGCCCTCCTCCTTACTTCTCAATATGCCTGCTTCCTTTTAATTCTATTGGCTTCTGGGTTGATTCTAGAAATTGCGGCATGGCTTCCTTCCTTAATTTTTACTCCATCAGCTCAGGGAAGCTGCCCTAGTTTGCTTTCTATTTCTGGGATAAACACCGTGAGGAAGAAAAGGTGTATTTCTCTTTACACTCAAAGGTCACAGTCCATCACTGAAGCCAAGGCAGGAACCGAAGCAGAAACCAGAAAGGAAAGTCACTTACTGGCTTACTATCTAGCTAGCTCTGCTAGCTTTCTTAAATGGCCCAGGCCTGTCTGCTAGGGATGGCACCGCCCACAGTGGGCTGGCTCACATCAGTCATCAAGACAGTCTCTCACTGCCACACCTGTAGGCCAATCTGATAAAGGCAACTCTTCAGTTGAGGTTTCCTCTGTCCAGGTGTCTCTAGGTTGTATGGAGTTGGAAATAAAAACTAACCAGAACAGTGTCCTTGGCTGCCCTGACTGCGCTTTCAACCTCTCATGTACACACACTTTCTTGCTTTATTTTTTTTCCTATGCCCTTAAAATCATTGTTAATGTATTACAATTTTCTCCAGTTGCTGGTTTTGCCTTGTCTCTCACCACCAGATCAAGCAATTGTTTTTAGCCCACGTTGGTCTCCATTGAAACCTCACATCCCAGAATAATGCTCAACATATACATGTTGAAAGATCAAAAGTAAAAGAAAAAAAAAAAAAAACGAATGAGAGATACCTAGTGAAGTGCAGTTGGAACATTGTCACAAAAGGCGATCCTAGGCGTGTAAGGCAGGTGAAGAGATTCAGAGAGAGGACAAGTCATGTGCCGGTTCCTGTTAACTGTCAACTTGACAGAACCTAGAGTCGCCTGGGAGATGGGCCTCAGGGAGTAGACAGATCAGCTTAAGTAGGTTAATTGATGTGTGAGGATCCGGCTGTGGGTGGGGTACTGTATGGCACGGAGAGAGAGAGCAGACACTAGTGTTTGTCACTCTGATTTTTGACTGCAGGTGTCATGTGGCCAGCTGCCTCAAGCTCCTGCTCCTCAAACTTCTCCACCATAATGAACTGTCCTGGAACTGTGAGCCAAAACACCCTGTCCCTCCCTCGAGCTCCTCATCGCAGAGTGTTCTGTCACAGCAACAGGAAAAGGCTTTGCAAGTAAATCATCGAAGGCCTTAAGTAAAAAGAATACATCCTAGCTTTCGTTTTTCGTTTATTATTTGAGGGCAGGCACCTATGTGGACGTGAGAGGACGTTTGAAGAAGTCGGTTTTCCTCTTCCACCATGTGGGTCCCAGGGCTTAAACTAAGGTTGTCAGGCTTGGCGGCAAGTGCCTTTACCCTACTGGCACACACTCTCACTTGTATTTTTACAGCAAAGGAAATGAAGGAAGGACTCAAAGAAGAGGCAATACCCTGACTACTGGGTGGCTCCAGACATGACGATAGCTGTGAAGCCACAGTCAGGAAGGATATTGTCAAAATGATGCGATGCCGTTAGGACCATTGTGAGAGGCTGCTTTGGGGATGAAGACATCTCCTCTACGGACGAAGTCAGGTGCCAAACGCTGCCTGGTGGAGGCACGGACCTAAGAAGGCCATTGCATTTCGGGACATGGAAGTCACAGCTAACCTCAGCAGCCAGGGAGAAGCATTAGGCCACCCACAGAAGACAGGATCTCAGGAAACCAACCCCAGAAACACATGGGAAATCAATAATGTGGATAACTTACCTTTAAGAAGAGGTAGTACTGGTTTCTAAATCACGGGTGTATTGATCTCACACGGAGGCAGGAGAAAAAGAGCTGGCACAGCAAGACCCATCCCCTTCCGATGTCACCTCACAGAGAAGCCTGGGTACACCTGGACCCGGTCTAGGCAAAAATGCCCTTGAGAGTTGGGGAATAGATTGGCCTTCCCTGAGTAACTCATTCTTCTTTTTAACCCTAGCTTTCCTAACTAATGCCCTCAAATCCCAGGTAAATCCCCCACACTGCAGGCTATTTCAGTGCCATAATCTCTTCTCCGTGCTGCATCCAACCATCTCGTCAAACAAGAGTCAAGTTTGGTTGCGCACTGAACGTAAAAGTCAAAATAGCTGTCTAAAGGGTAATTGCATGCGACTCTATCTCCTCATCACTGATTTTGAAAGCTCACCTAAACCATCATTTATCATGTCTTTGCACATGTTGCCTGGCACTGCTTATGATTTGCTAATTGCTCTGTCTCTCCAATATTCTTCTTATGAGTTTTCTGGATCTGACTACTTGTTCCTCTTGAAGGTCACACTCAGGTGTGCTATCTGAAATAACCATCAAATCAGCCGATGTTACCCAAATTACTGCATTCCAGAATACAGAAGTAGCAAATCAGTAACAAGCAGTAACAAAAGTCTCCATGATAGTAACCAGCGAAGCCCTGCTTTTTTCTTTGCCACACATATGTTTCATGCTGTAGTTGTTACTTCCAGATTTTTCTACGTGTGAAACCTCAACGAACTAGTTGATCTCCCAATTCAAAAGCTCAATCATGTGAAAAGATATTTTCAGTACTTAATATGATCAAATATGAATACCATGCAAATCCGTAACAGGCCCCAGACCCTAGCAAAGCTGATGCCCGGTGATAGAAGCCCATTAAAGCCTTGAAATCCAGCCTGCCAAAATGAGAACGAAGACCTAGCCCACCAGCCAACGCAGGAACAAAGGCTAAGTCAACACTCCCAGGATATAGCTGGGACAGTCACTGAATGTACTAACCTTGCTTTTGGGCTTCTGTAGTTCCATTTTTTGCCTAACTGCTCTTGTTAACTGAAGTGTGTCAACTCAGGATGTGGTTTTGTGCTTAAAAAAGCCAGGAGCAGCAAGGCTCTGGGCAGCATGATTTGAGTGAGTTCTCCATGCAGACACTGGCTGGCTATAAAGACTTTCTATCTGGCTTTTTAAGAGTCCGTGTCATCTCTGAAGGAGTTACCTCACAGTACATCCATTTTCCGTTTTCTTCAGTGTTGCACCTGGCACGTAGTAGAACTCTGACTAAAACCTAGTGGATTGGCTGGTGAGGTGGCTCAGCAGCTAAAGGCACTTGCTGCACAGACTTGAGTTTGATCCCAGGATCCCACAGTGGAAGGAGAGATCTGACTCCCCAAGTTCCCCCTCTGCCCTATACACTCACACACAGTATGTGCATTTTATCTATCTGTCTATCATCTATCTATCTATCTATCTATCATCTGCCTAGCTATCTCCATATCTAAGAACCTACTGAATACATGCATGGAGACATTTCACAAACTTTTGACAGAGTATGTGATGGTCTAAATGTATTCAACCTTCTAGCTTTGAGATACGATGTTGTCATCAATGATATTTACACACAATTGAGCTATTTTAAGAAATCACATTTTTTTTAAAGTCTCATAATGTTTTAAGTAAGTTTAAGATTTTGCTTTGGATCACATTCGTAGCCTCCTGGGTTCTCGGGCCACAGGTTAGACACGCCTGGTAGTAAAGAGAGAATATTTGTTGAAGAAAATCACTAATTGCGATCTTTGCTCAAAGACATGTGATTCATTTCCATTATTAATGTGCCATAGAATTTCTAAGATGATAGAGATAGTCTACATCACGTAGTTCAGTCGGGCATGCGTTAGGTACAGGTAACCCCTGGGGTCTTTGTAAATCTTTGTAAAGGGGTCAACACTTGAGAAACAGGTTTTATCATTTTAATTCACTTTATTGAACTTAAACAGTTGCATGTGGCTACTATAATGGACGATTCATTTAAATAAGCTGGCACAAGTCTGGTTTGGGGAAAGCATTTTGATCCTTTTACAACTAAAAGCATTTTCCTAATAGCTCCAAACAATGATCTAAATAAGTAAATAGGTGGTGAGGGAAGGGAGGGAGGCATGATGGGAAAATTACAGTCAAAGCATATTATGTATGTGTATGAAAAGTCCTTAGATAAGCCAGAACTGTGTGCAATGAATGTACAGTGATGAAAATTACAAACATACACAATAAAAGTTACAACTAATTCAAACACCACTCTGACATATCTTATCAGTCGATGCATCCATGTAAGAGACTGAGGCAGGAATAGGGTCTAGTCCTATTCTGAAGACATGCAGCTTTGAGGGTCATCCACCCTTCACTGTTGACTGTTGGTCCCTCTGCCTTGGGGTTTTCACATGTTATTTCTGAAGCTCTAGGACTGAATCCCAGGTGTCCATCTGCTAAGGTGCCCAGTACAGAGGAGCCATTCAAGTGTCAGTAAGTACACACAGCAAGGTGTAGACTGTGCTTGTTCCCTGAGGACAAGCGAGCCTCTGCAGCACAAGTATCATGCACCTAGAGGGACCTATGGTCACGCTTACCCCTTATCCAGTTTTGATGTAGATGACACTGCTTAAATTCATTGTCCTAACATCCCCCATCTACTTTGCATTCTTTCTCGTTCTCAAAAGTATCACTATTTGGAATTTGAATACAGCAGCACTTGTCTGCAATCCCAGCATTTCTGCTAAGGTAAAAGGATTATGAGTTCCAGCCCATCCCGGGCTATGTGATGAGATTCTGTCTAAAACACATACATATGGGCTGGAGAGATGGCTCAGCAGTTAAGAGCACTGGCTGCTCTTCCAGAGGTCTTGAGTTCAATTCCTGGCAACTACATAGTGGCTCACAAACATCTGTAAGGGATCTGATGCCCTCTTCAGTGTGCAGTGTGTACATGCAGATAGAGCACTCCTAACATAAAACATATAAATAAAGAAGTTAGTAAAATACAAAGTTTTAAAATAAAACAAACAAATCAACACTATTGGATATTAACAAAGTCCAACTCCTTATCAACTCTCCACAACTATATTCATTTGGATTGCTATATTTTAGAACAGTTTCTTTTATTGCTTTTATTATTATTTTATTATTGTTGTTGTTGTTTTATTAGTATTAGTATTAGTATCTTTCTCGGTCTGACCCACATAAATGTATCCTACACTGTGTTCTTTTATTTGAAAGATTTATTTTTATTTATGTGGGTGTAGGTGCCCGTAGAGATCAGAAGAGGGTATTGAATCCCTTGGAGTCACAGACAGTTGTGAGTCACCTGATATAGGCACTGTTACTAAATAACAGGTATAATAATGTTGAGATATAAATATATCATAATAGAATTAAATGATATTAAATTATATTTAATGAAAATAATATTAAAATATAAAGGCTGGAACTGGAGATATGGTTCAGCTGTCAGAACATCTGGCTGCTCTTGCAGAGGACCAGGATTCAGTTCCAAACACTCACATGGCGGCTCACAACCATTTACAACTCAAGTCTCAGAGAACCTGACGCTCTCCCCTGGACTCCAAAAATACTACATGCATATAATGTATGCACACCTGCAGGCAAGACACCCACATACATAATGATACTTATAACAACAACAAAATATATGAAACCTACTTGATCTCAGTAAAAATGAAAGATCTTGACTCAAGGAATAGTTTAAAGTGAGCTATGTACAATGTTGAGACTTCATAATGGACTTAAACCCTCATCAGTGTCCCATGTATTGCAAAGAACCCCAGACTAGAAATAAACCTTGCCAAGACCAGGAACCATGTGTTCATGTTGAGCAGACCCCAACCTGCCCCCACCCAAGTTGTCCTGCAGGTTGAACCAGAATGAGAATTCTTGTATTAAACATTATTCAAACTAATTTGAAATATAATTGCATAGTCACATCAATATAATCAAGGAAATGTGTTTTTTACAAGGTATAATCATTTTCTAATTACTAATTAAGAACTCTCCACAGTTTATGAGAAAATTCTACCTTAGAATTGTTCAGTGATATACAGTGTGTGAATTAACCCAATTGCTTTCTGGGAGTTCTCAGGTGACAGAAATATAAATAATTCATTGTGAAGCTGTATGCTTTCCATGCCCCCAGCTAACCTGGATTTCCAGTGCCAGGGCAACGAGCGAGCGGCCTGCCTTAATGAGAGATAATGAAGGGTCATGTGATGTGTGTGTGTTTGCAGTGTGTTTTTCTCACACTTCTATTCCTTGGTGGATGGTCTCATGTCTGTCTGACCTGCTACCAGGGACCTCTCCAATGGGAAACTTGTTCATACCAGAAGATGCCATTGTGGTAATTGTCTGATCTACATCCAGTTCGTACGACTTCACCACCTCTAGGGACAGGTGCCTGACCTTGTACTCTTCTCCAGCATCCAGGTAAGACCCACCTAGTTCATTAAATGGAAGGCTCAAGTACAACACGTCTCCAAGTAATTTTTACTTAGAGATCCTGAGCAAGGAAAACCCAATACATCAGAAGGACACACTTCTGTTCCTAGGTCAAAGGAAACAGGAATAAAGAACCAGGGTTGGGGGCAGAAAGAGAGACTGGCAGTAGATGTAAATGAATAGGGTTGAGGTGGGGTCACTGAATTCAGAGTCAGGCGCTTGGATAGATTTTTTATAAGAAGCTACCTGAAAGCTATGGGTTTAAGCTGCTATGGAGGAGAAAGGCTTCTAAATTCATGTCTTGGGCCACTGGCTTGAGCCATCTGAGTAAAATACAACAAGCATTCATATTAAGTTGACTGAATCCTGCCTCTGGTTTAAGAAAGAGCTTGTATATGAGGTGCATGCTGAGACAACATAAAATTATAAACTTTCACCACATCCTGACTCTAATTAGTATTCTGGAAACAGAACCCACATCCCCATGCTTTGCACCTTCTCATCCTGACTATGGGTTTATTTAATCCAAGTTCCAGAGGAGAGAAGTATTGATTCCAGAATCTCTGAACAGCAGCTTTGCTGTAATTGCTGGAGAAGGAAAGGCCAACCTTTGTAGATTCCTCTTTTTCAAACATGGACCATCTACACACAGTGAAGTTGAAAATCCACCTTAAGATTTCTTAAGGATGCAGTTAAGACAGTCACTTATGTTTGTATGGTCACAGGCATCGGTAAGCATGTAGAACACCAGAATTCTGTCACCGGTTCCTGTCCCTGTCCCTCATACACTGTCTGGGTTGGGTTTGGTTTTACTTTGTTTTTAATGGTTGCTTGTTGGATTGTTCACCATGCTGGGTGGGGACTAAACTGAGGACCTTATACACCCTACAAAAGCTACAACCCTTAAACTAAGCCTATTATCCTCACTTACCAGTGATGATTAATCTTAATTGTCAACTTGACTTGATTACAGTTACCATGGAAACATACTTCTGGGTGTGTTCTGTAAGGCTATTTCCAGGAAAGTGTAAGTAGACCAGGGAAGACCTTTTCTGAATGTTGATAACACCATCCCATAGGCTGCAGTCCCAGACTGAGTAACTATGAGAAAGTGAGCTGGGTACCAACGCTCATCTCTCTCTGTTTCCTGGATGTGAACACAATGGGACCAGCTGCCTCGCTCTCCTGCCAGGCCTTCCCCACCTTAGTGGACCATATCCACTCTAACTATGAATCTCAACATACACTCTTTACTCCTCCCTTAGGTTGCTTTTGCCACAGCGGTGAAAAAATTAACAATACACTAAGCCAGAACACCATATTACCCAAGGTTAGAAGGACAGACAAGTCAAAATAACACAGAGAAGCAATCTACAAAGTAAATCACATAGGATTAAATGTTTTGGGTATTTTTCAGGCAGAGTTATACAATGGCATAATTCCTTCCTTTAAAGGAACCAGAATCCTAAGTGGAAACCATGAATACTCATCTTTCTATTTTAAGATTTTTTTTTAAGTAGGTGTGCATCTGAGTGTGGGTATGCACACATGAGTACAGGTAACCACAGAGGCCAGAAGAGGGTGTCAGATCTCCTAAAGCTGGAGTTCCAGGCAGTAGTGAGCTACCGGATATGGATGCGAGGAACTGAACTTCGGTCCTCTACAAGAACAGTGTGTGATTTAAACCACTGAACCATCTTTCCAGCCTCTCATTGATATCTTTCTATATACAAGATCCAGTTCCAGATGCAGACAATAATATAATCATTGTGTCTCTTGCCTCTACCTCTGAATGTCTCATAATTTGCATAGAGTAAATGCAAACTTGAGATGCTGCCTCACCCAACATATGTTGTGACAGAAATTGTATATCTGCCCTGTTGAAAGGAGTTTTCCATAGTTTCCATATCCCCTATGAAAAGAAATTTTTGTTCCAAAAAACTATTTTGAAACATTTTCATATATGCAAATCAATTAAAATTATGTTGTGTCCTATATTTAAACACAGCTTATGCTGCCATGCATAGATTATACTGGGCTGGTATGTTCTTGTATCCATTCATCAATAAGCATTTAATTATATGAGTATATAATTATATGTAAGTAAGGGCTTTTAACTACCACCTTAAACATTTTCTATTTATCTCATTTTTTGTGTCCCTTTTCATGCTTTTGAATTAATTGCACTATTTTATTCCATTCTTTTATTTATTTGTTGGGGGCACACACATGCCATGGTGCACCTGTGGTGATCCAGGACAGCTTTTGAGAGTCAGCACTCTCCCTGCACCTTGCTAAATGGAGCAGGATCTCTCTTGTTTCTGATGCTAAACTGGTCAGGAACTTCTGGCTGATCCTCTTGTCTCTGCCTTGCGTCTTGTGTAAGAAGTGTTGCGTTACAGAGGCACATCTGGCTTTTTCACACGAGTTCCAGACATCAAGGTCATCAGGTTTGCATAGCAATCACTTTTACCCCCTGGGCTATCTACCCCAGGACTGTTACACTTTCACGTCTATCTGCTTCACAGAAAATATTCGGTGCTATTTTCAACAGTTATTGCTGTACTTCAACATCCATCCTTTCCTTAGGGCTACACAACACAAACCAGTACTTTCCCAATGGCACTTTAGAACTCTTTACATCTTTTACTCGGCTTCTATTGTCTCCATCCCGCCATCCATCTATAAGCTATTGGATTCTTGCCCTGTACTTTCAATATATATCCATATTTACCTGCAGATTTTCCCTGCCTGCTTTTATTCATTCCTTCTTGGAATGCTTCTGTCTGGGTCCATGTTCCTTCTGCTTTGGAATTTCTGTTACTGGTTATTTTATTTATAACTTCTGACAATAGATACTCTCAGTCTTCGTTTGTCTAGAAATTTCTTTATCACGCCTTTATTTTTAATGAAAATTTCTCTAGAATAAATGGATTATAGGGTTATGGATATTTTTATTAACTACTTGGAAATTGAAGCAGGGTGTCTCTCTGAGTCCAGAACTCACCGTACAGGTTGGTCTAAGAATCTCTATCTCTGACTTCCAAGTGCTGGGGATTGCAGTTGGGGAGGGGGGTGCAACTCCCACTTCCACCCAGCTTTTTCATGAGTGCTGGGGATCTGAGCTCCAATCCTCACACTTACACAGCAAAAACTTAACCTGCTGAGCCACCTCCGAAGCCTGTTCTTCAACAAACATTTATGTTTTTTAAGATTTACTTTTATTTTTATTTATGTATATGTGTCTGTATCTGTATAAGTATATGCAACATGTGTGTGGGTACCTGTGGAAGCCAGAAGAGCATTTTTCTCCTTTTTGTGGCAAGATCTCACTATGTAGCCTTGGCTGGTCTGGAACTTACTATGTAGACCTCAAACTCACAGAGGTCTATATACCTCTGCCTCCAAAGTGCTGGACTTGAATTTTAATTATGTAGCAGACATTGTTTGTATACAGCCCATTCGTAGTCTGGATGATATTATTTCCCACTAGAATCAGATTCCCATTTCATGACAAGGTAAGTACTTGTCTTAAACCCATTGTCATTTGATCTGGGTTACAGATTCATTGGCTATCCACTTTTGTTTCACATGGATTGCTAAGGCATGGGTTCCAAAGCTTTGCACTGACAGCCTGATGTGTCTCTCTTCTCAGTTCTGAGAAGCTCTGGAAGACACCTATTCTTGTCACCAAAGCTTCCAGCCTCTCACATCCCAATCTCAATAGTTTTCTACTCTTTCTAGCTAGAAAGACCAGCTTGGTGTTTTCTTCCCAGTGTGTCTTTAGTCCCTCAGGTGCCTCTAGGTTGTAGGGCATTTCATCTGCTTCTCAAAACAGCCTGACTTAAATTTCCAATTTCCATCCTATATTAAGGCTAATGCAACGTTCCATAGGGGGAAGAAAACGCCATTTCTGGAGTTATTTCATCCATGCAAATCCAAAAAGGTTGTTGGTCACCATTGTCCCCACGACTTTCTACCTCCTCATGTTCATAGTTCACCCCCAAGTCAGCAAATGCCCTCCTGCGGGTAAAAACATTGCACACACAACTATAAACCCACATTTCATCTCTCCTCTCTAGAAATCTGGTTCATCTAATCTATGTTACAGCCAAAGTTCTCCAGTAACTTTCAGGGTTTTTTAAATTAAATTTCTATTGTAACCTTTTTTTTTAATTGTTTGAGAATTGATCAAAACTACACCCCAGCCCTTCCCTTCCAATGCCCCCCTATACCCCCATCACCACCATGGGTCTTATATAGCCCAAGTTAGCCTCATTACTATATAGTCAAAGATGACCTTGAATTTCTGATCTTTCGACCTCTATCTCCCCACTGCTAGTGTGTGCCCCATGCCTTGTGCTGGGGATCAAACCCAGGCCTTCATGTATGCTTGGAAAACATACTACCAACTGAACTACATCTCCAGCCCTTGTTAAGTATTTTTATTTCACAGAGGATGCACTCACTCGCTACGGCTCATTACATTTCACCCGGAGATGAAGGTCATATTGACTTTTTTTTTCCGTTCTGTTTGGTATATTTTCTGTGTGTCCTTTAAGTCAGTTTTAAAATTAAAACTTGGTTTTATTTAAACTTTGGAGTCAAATTTAATAATGAATGGTATATTTAACCTTGAATCCTAGTTGATGATGTTTTATTTAGTTTTTTATTGTTGTTTCAGCATGTACTCTAGTACAGAGAATTGATGGCAGTATTATTTGGTTTTGTTCTTATAATATAGAGAAAGGTCACTCCCGGAATCACCTAAGAAATTCTTTTCGACATCGCCTTAAGCAATATATTAATCAGAGAAGTACATTAAGATTGTGGTTTTGTTTCTATTAAAATTAAAATAGGATTAAACAAATCATTTGTGTATCATGAAAAATGATGGGGCCAGCAAGATGGTTAATGGGCAAAGGTACTTGCCACCAAGTCGGACAGCCTGAGTTCAAGTCCCAGGAACTGCTTCATGAAAGGAGGCGACTGATTCCTTCAAGTTATCCTCTGGTTTTCACAGGCTGTCATGACATGCACATGCCACACAAAAAAAAAAAAAAAAAAAAAAAAAAAAAAAAAACAGATGTAATTTTAAAATGTATATATGGTAATACCCTCCTGCCTAGGGTAAAGAAATGTAAGAATAGAATGGTAAATTGGCAGAGTACAGAATTAAGTAGTAGAAAAGATTTTTTTAAATAAGTTAAGTCAAATTTCAAGAATTGTCCTTTTTGGAGGGCTGATTCACATTTCTACTTAACTTGATAACTGCCTCCTTCAAGAACAACAGTCCACCCACTGCCACATAAAACTAATGTATGCTAATAACATTTTAAAATGATTCTATCTCTGGAGTATGGGTTAGCAGTGGCTTTGGTCTGTTTGTGGCTTTGGGAACTGTTTGCTCCCCCAAATTCCAAGTACGATCCACAAAAGATAAAGAAAAGAGACAGTGCCTGTGTGATCTCTGTGCTGATAAGACCACCCAGGTAGGTCTGCAGGCCTGTCATCCCGGCTGCTGAGGATGCTGAAGCTGGAGGATTGACAGTCAACGTCTACTCTGGCTACAGTGAGTTCAAGGTGGATGTGTTGGTGGGAATCTGCAATCCCAGCACTCAGATGGGAGGTGGAGATAGGACAGTGCTGTAGAAGCTCACTGTATGAAATAACTGCAGCATAAGCAACCAGAGAGACACTGCCTCCAAAACCAGGGGGAAGGAGAAAACTAACTCCTCTCCTAAAAGGTGTGTTCTGGCCTCCACATGCACACTGTGGTACACACAAGTCCACACTCACACACAGACATCATTCATTCACACACACATGCTAGTAATAATAATAAATTAAATTAAAAAGAAGTACTGACATATCTCAGTGATAGGTCACTTGCTTAGCATGTACAAGACCTGAATATTAGATAAATCCCCGGTACTAAAAATCAGAAAAGGCTATTCTGAATGCTAGAGCTGGGGCTGGGGCTGGGGTTCCGAGACAGAGCCCTTGCCTACTACCCACAATACCCTTGAGAAGAAAAGCTGAGGGGTTATAAGTTACAGCTCTGTGTTAGAGTGCTTGTCCATTACCCACAGGGCCCTGGGTCCAACCTCCTACACAGAGAAGGAAAAAAGCTACTAAAGCAATGCACACCAATTGAGGACAATTAAACAGTACAAGTCTCCTGTCCTTAGGGCTGCGAATGTATCTGAGGAATTCCCGGTGAATCCACATGAGGTGCTTGATGGGCAGGCTCATGAAGGAAACGCAAATATCTGAAGACACACAGGTGACCCGGGGAACTGTTTGAACAGCTCTCCTCAGTTCAACTATTTGTTTAATGAGATAAAATAAATTCCAGGTTATGATTCTTTAAGCTAATCCTCTTCGCTTTGTGCTGTCTAGGAAATTGATTGTGGAAACATTACCCAGGCAGACCAGATAACAAGGGTTTTCATTCTAGCTTTGTGGATAGCTAACTGTGTAGCCGCACAAGAACGGATTCTTGTAGTGTTCTTTCACTTGTCTGTCAAATAGGAATCCTGTACACATTCCCCATTTACTATAGGAGACGCAAAGGAGAACTTATCTGTGAGACCTGGAAACCGTGATTCACTACTCATAAGAACCAAGTTAGTGTAGGATAGATTCCTATTTTCATAGAACTGTAGACCTTCGGAGAAATTTTTACTATCATTTTTATTGGCATTGATTTTTTTTCCTAATCAATATTACAAAAACTTACATAAGAACACCTAAGTAGGAATTACATCAAATGGGATACTGAGATTTTCAGTAGGTTGGTCCAACCAGTTCCTCATCACAGTGAGCTGGATGTGGCCTCAATACAACTTGTATGTGAAAATTCTGGCCTCCAGTGCGACAGTATTAGAGGGTGGGGCCTCTGGAAATTAGGTCATGGGATGAGGATCTTCATTAATGACATTGGTGTACTGATAAACAGAAACCTAGAGAACTCTCTCACTCTCTATCATGTGAGGAGACAATAAAAAGTCAACAATCTTTAAAACCAGGAAAAGGGTCTTCACTGGAACCTACAAGTCCTGGTATCAGGACTTCCAGCCTCCTGATCCGAGGCAGGAGTGTAGAGAAAGCTTATCAACTGAGACTCTGCTTGGCTTGGGCTAGACTGGGCTTGGCGTCTCCCTACAATGCACCTAAAATCCTAGGACTCTCCCCTGCATGAATGTGGATGTTCACCTCACTTCAAACAACAAAGTAAGTTTCTCTTCCTCTAGCAACCGCTTGGTGACTCCCCTTTTTTGGTCAGTTTCCATTCTAACATGTTCATATCCAGGAATGGGAGAGAGGGAGTCTATTAGGTCTGAACCAGTCAAGGGAATGTGTGCAGTGAGACAAACCATGCCCTCTGAATAATTTTTAAGGGAAAGCCCCCATTCACTGTGCTATGTCTACATATAACAGAGCGTGACTATGATTTAAATCAGATGCATCATGAGAAAGGACGTGTCAGTAAGCAAAGTGTGGTGGTCTGAATAAAAATGGCCCCCATCCCTACTCCAGTGCCATGTCTGTCTACTTCCCGCCATGATGATCACAGACTAACCATAAGCATGCCCTCAATCAAATGTGGTTTTTTTTTTTTTAAATAAGAGTTGTCTCGTTCATGGTGTCTCATCACAACAATGATAACACTAGCTAAGACACAAAGGCTTACATAATTCTAGCCTGCCAATCAGAACCGAGAACCATCCCTTAGCAACTATTTCCTTTAGTAACCAACTTTTCCTTTTCCTGGACCCCATAAAAGGATCCCCAAATAATAGCCAATATTCTAGGGCACTTAGCTCTGTCTCCTTAAATAAAACTTTTTGCTACTTAGTTTTTGTACACAGTTTTTCAAAATGTTTTTTCTTCCAATTTTGTTTTGTTTGGGGGTATTTTTTGTTTTTGTTTGGGTTTTGTTTTGTCATGCTTGAGACAGGGTCTCACTGTATAGACTGACTGGCCCCGGAGCTTACTGCATAGATGGTCTGGTCGTGAACTCATAGAGTGCTCACAGGCCTGTCTCTGTCTCCTGAGTGCTGGGATCAAAGATGAGCACCACATGCCCAGCAACATTTTCAGGTCTTTAACATGATGTCAAGAACTTGGAAATACCCAGTCCAGACAGAGGTCTCAGGTAACCAGACTATGAGAAATCAATTATCTTTGTTTGCAAGTTCCCTAACCCATGGTTCTATTTAAGTTTTGTGTTGTTGTTGTTGCTGCTGCTGTTGTTGTTATTGGTGGTGGTGGTGGTGGTGGTGGTGATGGTGATGGTGGTGGTGGTGGTGGTGGTGGTGGTGGTGGTTGGATAATTGGGTTAGTTGGTTTTTGTGTTAGTTTTTGGAAAGAGTGTCTCATGTATAACAGTCTACCTTGAACTCCATATCCCTCTGCCTCTACCTCTCTAGTGCTGGGATTACATGTGTGCACCACTGTGCCTGGTTTTTCACTTCATTCTGGGGATCTGTCATGGCTATTCAAGTTGTCAACTTGACTGCCTCTGTGTTGTAGAAATTTATTTTTATTTATGTACAAAATAATTGTTTTGTGCACTGTCAGGTGAGGGGCTGCCTAGGTCTTGGGGTTTTGTATTGTCTGCAGGTGTTGGATTTCTGTGAGGGATGCTTGATTGCTTATGATCCACACCTGACTAGTTCTGCATAAATAAAAACATCTGAGCTGGGATGCTCAGGGTTCCACTGTTGAGTGTGGTAATGGCCATGATAGTGGTTCCCTTTGCTGAGTTCTGGCAGGGCTTCCACTTATGAAAAGGCTTCCTTGTCTTCTTGACTGAGCCACCACAGCAGCATAACTGCTACAAAGGGCACCCAACGTGGTAGGCAAAAAGTAAAGAAGGGCAGGACGTCATGCCATCTCATCCAACATGGAGACAAGGAAAAGGAGAAAGAAACTCCAGACTTCACAGAGTCCAGTAAAATACACTCAGAGCATTTCCCAGAGGACAGAGATTAAGGTATTAATAAAAGGAAAGGTCTATACGAGAAAGTTATAAATGAGAAAGAGCTTCAAGGTGAAAGCCAGGTTTTGGACAAACCTTTGGGATGAATTCTTGTGGTAAAAACAGAGTTCAACTGTGAGCAGGGAAAAATCAAGCTTCTATCTGCTTTCCCTGATCATGGAACTGATGCTCCCTGTCACTGCTGGTGGCAACCAGGGCACAGTAAACAGAAACCAGAGTGCATTTTACTATAAACTGAGTTTGCTGATGGCTTTTTGAGTGTATGAAACCCAAGTGGGTCTTGTATTTGAGGTCTGTGAAGAAGGGTATATGTTTTGCCATAGAGGTGATGAGAAAGAATGCCAAACCTCCAAAATGTTTCAACCTGAGATTCTTCTCACTGGCCCAGGATCCCCCTGTTGTTGTGGAAGTACTGGCTTAGAGCCAAAAAGCCTCTTAGTTAAACTGAACAGTTTTAATTTCTGCAATCCTGACTCACTGGTGATGGTGATAAGAACTCCACCCACACAAGGGTGGAGTTCTTCCTGCAGACAAAGTGACCAGCTATTTTTCCTGCAAACCAGACTCTATCTTAAAATCTGGAAAGTGTTTCCTCAATGTCAGCACACAGAAGGTATCTTCCAGAACTGGCCAAGGTTGTATCTCATGCTTGTAGCCAAGCTTGGTACCGTAAGAGTCACCCAGGTTTTGAAGGATGAAGGGGTAATTGAAGAGCAACTGATGCTTAGCACTGTGAGAGGCCAGAGGAGGCTATTGGTAAAAGTGCAGCCTCAGTAGCAATTGATGTCACAGATTGAAGGGGTCATATAAAGAAGCTGAGGCTCGGCACCATGAAGAGACCTCAGGAGAGGCTGTTAATGAAGGTGCAGCCTCAGTGCCAGTTGAAGGCCCAGATTGAAGGAGTCATGTGAAGAAGCTGAGGCATCATGAAGAGGGCCCAGGAGAGGCTATGGGTGAAAGTGCAGCCCAGTTGCAGCAGAAGACTCCAGCAGTTCGGAAGATGCCAGTACCATGGGATGACCACCAAGAGCAGCAGCAGCGGTGGAGTGAAGCCAGCCAGATCTTGGAAGACAAGCTGTATGTGCTGCAGAGGGCAGAGCCAGAGAAGTGATCCAAGCCCATTGGAAGAGCCCAGAAGATCATGAGCAAATTCCAGATAATTGAACATTGATAATGTTTTTCTGCTGTCCAAAGACATTGTAAAAAGCTTGATAGATGTTTGGTATCTTTTGGTCATGTGCATGAGAAGCCTCATAATTGTTCCTCTTGTAAATGGTTTTCCTTTTAAATTGTGTTGTAAAGATAAAGCAAAAATTTTTATACAGAAAAGGGGAAATGTTACAGAAGTTTATTTTTAGTTATATACAAAATAATTGTTTCGTGCCCTGTTGGGTGAGGGGCTGCCTAGGTCTTGGCATTTTGTGTGGTCTGCAGGTGTTAAATTTATATGGGGGATGTTGGATTGCTTATGATCTTCTGCATGTGCTATCAGTAAACCACCTAAAGAGTTCTGTATCAATAAAAACACCTGAGCTTAGAGCTTGTAGTTCCGTTGTTCAATATGGCACTTGCCATGATGGTGGTTCCCTCTGCTGAGGTTTGACAGAGATTGCACATATGAAAGCAGCTCCTTGTCCTGTTTGCTAAGCACCACAGTAGGTGAACAACCACACATCTGGAACTAACTAAAACCCAAAAATAGAGGGCACACCTATTAGGGATTTTTTCTTAATTTGAAGTAGGAAGACCCACTTCTGATCCAGATCTTGAATTAGGAAGACACACCTTTAATCCAGATCATTTGAGCTGGGAAAACTCACCTCTAATTTGGGCCACACTTTTTTCTGGAAGCCTATATAAGGGCATGGAAGAAGGAAGCTTGCTCTCTGCCTGTTTGCTCTCACCTTGCTAGCAAGTCCATCCCTTCACTAGCATTAGACTCTACTTTTCAGGATTCCAGAATCTACTGGAGAGCAATTGAGACATCTAGCCTCATGGATTGAACAACTGTTTGAATCTTGTTCTTCCCTTTTATAGCCAGCCATTGTTGGGTTAGCTAGACTGCAGCCTGTAAGTCATTCTGATAAGTGAGTGAGAGATTCATTCTATAATTTCCGTCACTCTAGATAACCCTGACTAATATAGGATCTAACTTAGGGTGTCCCGGGGCAGTGTTAGAATAATTGCATGTGAGTTTGCTTGTATGGAGGGTTAGCTGGCTGCTTTATATCAGAACAACCACTGAAGTCCTAAGAAGATAATCTTTTGAAATAACCAAAAATATGTTAGAACATCAGAAAGGAGGATTGGGTACAGAACTGGTACTGTTTTACGGTTTTGCTTTTAGATTCTACTAACAACCAGTGTGAATTACTTTAGGGCGAAGTCTAAACCATAAAAATACATAGTACATTTTCTCCCTTGAAGAGGACCGTTGATGTTTTACTAAAGGCTTTATAGATTATTTACTTTTGTGTCACTGTGACCAAAACCCCAGGCATAAACAGCTTAAGGCAGAAAAGATTAGACTTGAATCATGGTTTCAGAGGGGTTGCAGTTCTCCAGGGAGGGAAGGCAGAGCCCAGCAGCTTAGTCTGTGGTGGCAGGAGCATGTGACAGGGATGTGCTTCTGGCCGTAGAACTGAAAGCAGAAAGTGGGAGCAGAATCCAGGGCCAAATTATAGTCTTCCAAATCCCATTCCTAGTGACCTGCTTCTGCCAGCTAGGCCCCAACCCCTAAAGATTCCACAGCCTCCCAAAACAGTGCCACCAGACAGATTCTTTTCAAAATATGAGCTCATGGAAGACATTTCAGATTCATCCATAATGTTTAACCTGTTCACAGTATGCTGCAGTCTGTCTTTAGAGTCTCAAATAGCCCCAGATGTATGGCATACATCTTACTCAAGAAAAATTATTTGGGGATGGGAACATAGTTCAATGGTTATAGCACTTGTCCAGCCTATGCCAGACCCTGGATTTAACCCTCGATACTAAAACATAACAAAATGAGAGGAAGGAAAGGAAAAGGTGGAAGAAATTACTCTGGTGTTACATAAGAAGATAAAAAAGTATGGGCTGGAGACGGGGGTTCAGTGGTTATAGCATTTACTATTCTTGCAGAGGACCCAGGTTCAGTTCCCATACACCCACATGGTGATTCACAGTCATCTGTAACTCTGGTTCCAGAAGATCCTGCATCCATTACGCAGTCTTTGCAGATGCTGGGTACACACGTGGTAGACGAACACATGAGATGAAAGTTAATTCTAAAAAATGTTTAAAGAAGATGAAAAGTAAATTCATCCAGGCACCTTCCTTGTCTACTTGACTGAGTAAGAAATCACTTAGGAGACATACCTCTGGGCATCTGTGGGGAGTTTTCAGAGAGGTTTGACCACGAGTTTAACTCCTCATCTTTCTTCTCCAATCCTTGGAAACTGGATTGGGCCGTCTGGCTTCATTTGAAACGAAAGTGTATAACTTCCTACTGAAAGGACTTAGCCACTGGTGATCAACTCTTCAAAGTAATCTGCCTTCCCTTCTTCCCTCTTTCCCTTCTCCTAAGCTCTGAAGTAGCCAGGATGAGCCATGGCAGGAAAGGTACTGGCCTTGTAGAAATCTACAGTGGACTTTGTATGAAGAAAAAAAATAATGCTTATTCTTTTTTAAGGTTCGTTTTATTTTTTTAATTATGCAAGTGTACATCTGAGTATAGATGCCTATAGAAGCCAGTAGAAGGTATTTGATGATTTCCCCCTAGATCTGTAGTTCCAGGCAGTTGTGAGGGGCCTGACCTCGGTGCTGGGAACAGAAATTGAGGACTTCTGCAAGAGCAGCAACTGTGCTTAGCCTTTGAGCCACCTCTCCAGCCACAAATGCTCTGTTAGGCCGCTGGAGTTTGGGGACTACCTAGCATGAGATCGGTCCTCAAAAGATCCCCAGTAATATCTAAATCTGATTGAAGAGAGATTTGTAAGGAAAGTTGCACTACAGGCTGGGGGAATGGAAAGCTGAGATGTAGCACAGTGAAGTGTTCAGTAAACAACTGTGCCTCAAAGCTGATACTATTTGTGGAGGAGTGGGCAGAGTTCCACTCTAGCCCAGGTTAACCTTAGAACTCATTCTGTGGCCCAGATTGACTTCAAACCCATGGCAATTCTCCTGGTTCAGCCTGAGATTAGAGGCATGAGCCACGACACTCAGCTCATGCCTAATAGCTTTTAAAGATAATTCTTGTCTGATCTTGTATTATATCGTGATCACAATGCATTAGAAAACAGGATGTTAACTGCACAAGCTTATTATTGGATGGATTTGACAACATACTTCAGGGGACATCAGTTCCTAAAAGAATTTTCATTTGAAGGCAGGAATAAAAGAGAATACAGAAAAATCCAAAATTTCTAGGATTTGCAAAGTCCGAGAGGCAAAATCAGTTCATCCTCAGCTAGAGGAAGATTAAAGGAAGGAGACATTCTGCTCTTCATTCCTGTCATAATCTGTCTTCTCTCACACTGATCTAACAGTGACACTTGTCAGGCTTTTCAGTCTTTCCACTCGGAGTCCAGAGCATCCACACTCCCGTCCCTCCCACTCCGTTTCCCCCTCATCTCCATAGGCATTGCTGTTCAGACCTCTGAACACTGTGGGCCTCTGGGCTTTGTCCAAGGACATTTTCAAAATTTATATATGCCCTCGCTCCTTGGAGATCTCATGGCTTGAATGCTGTGTGTGTGCTGATAAATCCTTAACTTCTGTTCAGAATTTCTGCCTTGTGGGCGTGGTTATAAGTGCTTGTAGTCCCAGTTACTGAGAGTCTGAGGCAAAACAATCACTCGAGTCTGTAAGATAGAAAACAGCCTAGGCAATACAGGGAGACCCCATCTCAAAAGGAAAGAAAAGAAAAAAGTTACGGTTTTCTACTTGAATTGAAAATGGGCGTCTGAACCCTTTGAACTGATTGAAAATTGAATGCATATGCCTCTCCCATAGCTGTTCCTCCAGAGGGCTTCCTGGTCTCAGTAAATGCAAATCCCATCTTTCCAGTTTTAATGCTGCTGATCTTGGTGTCCCATTTTTATCTTCTCCACATCCAATCCACTAGAAGCACGCTTCACGTTTTTGAACCTATGGAAAATCTGAGCCTTTCTCACTAGCTTTTTGGTATGACCTCTAACCCCTAGCTCCTCTCCCTACTTTCTCCCTGGCTGGTCATATAGAAGCTGTTCAAAAATTAGCAGCTGGTGTTTCATTTCAAACAAGGCTAAACCATGTCACTTTCTCAGACTCATCTCAACTGAAACTGGGGAGATGGCTCAAGGGTTAAAACACCTGCTGTTGTTGCAGGGGATCCAAGTTCTTCATGTCAATGCCCTGCCTGCCATGGCTTATCCTAGCTTCTCCAAGCTTAGGAGGAAGGCGAGAGGGAAGAAGGGAAGGGAGGTTACTTTGAAGAGTTGATCACCAGTGGCTAAGTCCTTTCAGTAGGAAGTTTCCAATACCCATATCCAGCAGCTCACAGCTGCCTCTACTCTGACTCTAGGGCCCTTGGCACCCTCTACAGGCATCGGCATCATGTCCACATATCCTTATGCAGATACAGATGCATACACATAATTTTAAAAACAATAATAAATGTTTAAAAAAAACAAGTACCACAGACAGTAAGTTTGGGCTTCTTATGACCAAATAAGTCTTATTTCTGCTCTTAGTCTCTGCAAAAGATACATCAAAAAACATATCATCTAAGGAACGGAGAATGTCTCTTATCAGACATCAATTTCCTGGCATCTTTATTTGAATGCCCAGCCTCCAGAGCAGTGAAAACAAGCTTCTGAGGCTTGGTGAGTGGCTGTCACAGCACCTAAGGCATCTCAGTGCTAGAGCTCAGACAAAGATTCACAGCTCCTGGCTCCAAGATCAAGGTTGATGACACAATGGCACCGCTGATCACAATGTCCACCTGGAGCTAATAATGAAGGCTTGAGTAAAATAATTATATTGGGAGGGTCCCAAGATGGCACAGCATTTGTGGGTTAACAATGCAAGGAATCTGCCCTGGAAACTGGGACCATGGACTCTTTGCACTCCATTCAAAGTATATGTATATATTACGGATATACTCATGTATGTGTATATATAACTACTGCTTAAATGTCTTACAGAGTCAGTGATATAGTTCAGGGCTAAGAACATCTGCTGTCAAGCCTGACAACCTCAGTTTGATCTCTAGGACCACATGGTAGAAGGAGAGAACCGAATCCTGTAAGTTGTCTTCAGATCTCCACATGAGTGCCATGGTATACATGCACCCACACCCAAACACACATAGATAGATAGATCATAGGTAGATAGATAGACAGACAGACAGACAGACAGACAATTGATAGATGATAGGTAGATGTAATACAAAGTTTTAATGTATAAATGTCTTAAGAATCAACTTGCCCTGCATGACACACAGGAACCTCTCTCGGGTATTTGGTTTCTTCATAAACCAATATAGAGACTAGAATCGATAATACCTAAAAATACCTAATTTCCCTTCCATAACTGAAGCATAAATTATCTATTTTATATTCAAGCAATGCCTGCAGAGTTCAATACAAAGATAGACATTTGCACCCTTAAGCAAATATCACTCTCTAGAGCAGCTTACGCATGCCAGGAGGCTTGCTTTGGGCTCAGCAAATCAGCTACTAATGACCCTGCTCTTCCTACACTGTTTTCCCCTGACACCCTGAAAATTATTCTTAGAAGTTTTCAAGATTTCCATGCACCGATCTTCTAAGATGTTTTTGCAAATTGACCTGCACTAGTTTTAAAAATAGATTTTTTTTTCATTTTAGAATTCATGTTTCAATTTAACAAAAAGCAAATCCTCTTACAGAGCATATGTCAACAACCCAAATACCATCATGGCTGAACAGAACCAACTTAGATAAACCAGTGTCAGCTCCCAATGCTTAGAAAACAGGCCAGAGCAGCTCTTAGATGATATGCTCTGATGGACAGGCGCTTAACATTACTTGGAAGATCTCTGTCTTAAGTCTTATCTTTGCTAATAAATTCCCTCACAAATAAAACAGGATACAGAATCCAGGACCAAAGGAGACAATTTAGTCACTCCTCTTGCTGTTCAGAACACATTCTTCTTCTGGATAGACATTTCGGTTTGGTACATTTGGAGATGAGCAAATTCAAACTCAAGTGCATTTTCTCACTAGGCAGGATTCTACCCGGAGACCTTTAGGTATCCTTTATCATTAGCCACCTGAGTAGATCCAGCAAGCATCCAGTCAACCTCCCATCTTGTGTATAAAACTCCCTCTAAACGCTGGCTGGATACACTGTTCTCCACGAACACAGGAGAGCTGGAATCAGTGACCTAGAAAGGCAGATCCATGGCAAGAAGGCTGAAAGAAGCAATCCTCACTTGCACCCTGTAGTTGTTATGGTACTATGTGCCCAATATTCTCAGTGCCTACCAAGAAAATGGCATGTGTATGCCCATTTATCCCAATTCTGGGCTCTATTAGGATAATTATAAATCAGTACCCCTGGTGTGAGTTGAGTACATGTTGTTCAAAATGACACTCATTTAGGGGAACAATTATATTCATTTTATAACCACCCGGTCTACAAAACATCCTCCTTTCCCTTAGTTTTGGAAACAGTCATCAAATCCCCTCTTCAGTTAAACTATTAGAAGCGTTTTACTCTAAATCTCTGTCTTGGTGTTTCTAGCTTTAGAAACTTAAATGTTTTCCTTTTCTGTGCACTCATCTCTGCTGCCATCTGCCTCCTTGTGTACCCATTGTGTGTGGGGTCACGGCAGCTAACCTTTTCAATAGGCTCTATAGAGATGCCACCAGTCGAGACCTACTGATCCGGCTGGTAAACAGATTGAGAAATCCATTTACCGTCAGAGAGTAAAACCCATGTCATGCTCGGTGCTTCTTCACTTCCCTCCATCACTCACTCTGCACATCAAACCTGGACCAAAGCCCGCTGCATCTCTCTGGCAGACAGAAAGAAATTAAGGTGCAGGTTGCTGCTTCACTTATTGCCTTCCTCTGTGTCTCTAATGTTTGATTCCAGGAGCAGCAGCTCTGGACTCGACTAAATGTAGCCCTGTAGGGTGGAGAAGTGGCTTGATGGTTAAGAGCATTTGTTGTTCTATCTAGAAGTCCGGACTTTGGGTTCCTGTAACACTTGCTCTGAGGATTCTGATGCCCTATTCTGGTTTCCTGGGCACATACATTCTCTACATGCATACATGTACACACAAACACACACACACACACACACACTCACATTCATGCACACACACATATACACACAGAGAGAAAAATAAAATATTTTGATTTACTCCTGAAAGGGGCCATCAGTAGCCTTTCTGTGTCTTGGCTTTTATGGTTTTATAAGCAAGGTATCTCCAAAAAAAACTCTCCTGCAGTGAGCTTTTTCTGTGAACTTACACAGCCACAGTGTAAAGTCAAGCAACCCTTGGTTTCTATTCCTGTGAGGAAGCACCATCTGAAACTTCACTCCCCGGGTCTCTATCTTCTGCATTGCTTTCACCGTTCTTATCTTCCAAGTTCCTACAGAGCATCTCACTGAGCTCTCAATAGTCAGTGTCTTCTCTAGCCCAAAATTCCAAAGTCCTCCCACAATCCTCCCAAAAAACAACATGGTCAGGTTTGTCACAGCAATGCCCCACTCCTGAATTGTCTTAGTTAGGGTTAGGATTCCTGCGAGGAAACACCATGACCAAAGAAACTTGGGAAGGAAAGGGTTAAGCTTCCACAGCACTGTTCATCAGTGAAGGAAGTCAGGACAGGAACTCAAACATGGCAGTATCCTGACAGGAGCTGATGCAAAACCCATGGAGGGTGCTACTTACTGGCTTGCTTCCTCTCGTTTGTTCATCCTGCTTTCTTATGGAACCCAGGACCATCAGCCCAGGGATGGTTCTGCACACAGCGGGCTGGGCCCTCCCTCATCAATCACTAATTAAGAAGATGCCTTACAGCTGGATCTTATGGAGGCGTTTCTTAATTGAGATTCCCTCCTTCTAGATAACTTGAGCTTGTGTTAAGCTAATATAAGACCAGCCAACATGCTCTCTAAGCTTGAGCATGGAGCTTCATTCCATTAATATCATGACTGGCCTGTTGGAGTACATTTTAAAGTCCTTGTGAAGGAACCTGAATGGAACCCACACCTCTGTATGAGCTAGTTTCTGTCGAAAGCAAAACACACTCAGCTCACTGGATGGCCTGGTCTATGAAAAGCAGTAAGTCACCCTTGCACACACACACCCTCCCTGCCAAGGCAGCCATGTTAGACCATTGGCTTTTTCTTATGATATCACTCCACACGTATATGAGTGTGGGCCAAATTAATTCTAGTCTCTTCCTAGAATTTCTTGACCACTATTCGATGTTTAGAGTGGAGAAGGGGATAAAGTGTGGCGAGAATGAAGGAATGAGTAAATGAGACAATGGCGTCTCTCTATTGGTGCCTATGGTGTCCCTGCTTCTCCTTTTCCTCAAAGAATGCTCGACTTCTTCACTCACTGAACTTGTGTGCATGTGTAAGCATGTTTGTACATGTGTACTTACGTATGTGATGTGCATTTTTGTGTATACACATATGCATACATTACATCTTTATAATGTATAAGTTGTTGGGTCTGGTTAATTTTGGTGTGTGTGTGTGTTTTTTTTATTTGCAACATTTTTACTTATAATAAAGTTTAAAATAAAAATAAGCATAATAAATTACATTTTTCATTTCTACTGTATTCCAATTCTCATCTTTAAGACTCCCTCTTTTAATCTTGAGTGATAGCTTGGCCACCTTCTTGTCCTTGTCTGTTCCACCACCCCTTCTGTAGTACCTACCAGTCTTTATCACCACTTCCCTGGTTCCAAATCAGAGGAAGCCAAACCCAAACATTGTGAGGCTCAAGGAGAATATCACCTAAACATGGGAGATACGGAGGGAAAGATGGCTATGAATGTAGTTCTCAGGCCAACAAGATGGTTCAGTGGGTAGACTTACTTGCTGCACAAGCCTAATTAATGGCTTGAATTCCATCCCTAGAGCCCATGAAAAGAAACCCAAGGTGGTGACTCACATCTGTAATCTCAACACTCTTGCAGTGAGATAGAGGCAGGAACAAGAGAGTCACCCCCAGAGTTTGTGGTCCAGCTAACCCGAAGTATGAAGAGAGGCAGAAAGAGAGGCCTTGTCTCAACAAGGTATAAGAAGGAAATTAACTCCCAACTACGCACACACAGCATGATGCTCACATGCCTGCATGCACATATACAAACATATCTAGCACGCTCACACACATGCATGGATGCATGCACACACACACATGCACACAAATTGTCATTATAAAACAATAATTTTTTAAAAAGAAAGGAAATAGTTTTTACAGGCCAAGCCTGGCAGCACACATCTACAAACCTGGAATTCAGGAGGCTGAGGAAGGAGGGTCATGACTTTAAGGTCAGCCTGGGCTACACAGAAGGAACTTATACTGGGGAAGAAAAGTTTCCACAAAACTTTTATTATATGTGAGTATCACTCACTAACCTTTCTGTGTTCAAATTATTTTAGGAGACCTGTACTAACTACAGGCCACAGTGTGACCTGTTTGGACTAGTGGCAGAGATTTGTCATATCAACCGAGCACTGTGATGTCAACAACCACAGTCTAAAAGCCAAACTGAGAGTTCCTGTTTCCAGAATTTTATCCCAGTCAATAAAAGACTGTGCATTACAAGAGTCAAGCCAAGAGGGAAAACATACTTCCGTTCTGCATGTGTCAAAACAAGATTCAGAGTCTTGAAGCAATAAGAAAAAGATAAAGTATTCTGTCAGCCAGGTGAGAAAACTTCAGACATTTTTATTCTCAAACAAATCTGGAAGACTATTTGCTTCAAATGTAAAGAAAGGAATACAGAGTAAATCGTTGATTTTACTGCACAGATTAACTCCTCCACAGGAACAATAACATAAACTTCCAAATGCCTTGTATCCCCCCTGCCATGTAATAACCCTGCTGAAATTTGCTCTCTCTGATTTTTCTTAATTTTTTTTCTTAGAGATAAAAATGTAAACTCAACAAATAAATAACCAAATTAAGATGAATTGGATGTGTTTGGAATGTTGAGAATCCATTTCCATTTTAATAAGACATTTCCTCAGTGTAGGTCTAAGATAAATCTCCCTAGAGAAAAGGCTGGGACACAGAATTAAGAAGAAAGACGTGCCCTTGACAATTTGGAGAAAAGGAAAGATAAGCAGAGGGGTGTTTAATAGAAACAGATGTGGATGTAATCCCTTCAGGAAGAAAAAATCTGTGCAAATAGAACATGAGAGGAGGGGGAGTGGCTTTAGACGTGTATACCGGGGAAACCTGGGGTGCTTAGAGAGCTCATGCTAAGGAATGCGTGACTCAGACGCCCTTCTAACTCAAAGCCCAGCAACGGGGATGTCGGGTGGATAGCTTAAAGAAAGGCGAGATGGCGTGTGCAATGTGTGACTTGTGAGAAAGATTAACAGGAGTTACTGAAAGTGGCAACCGAAGGTTGAAACAGAAGGATACATGGGCCTAACAGTGTACAGAGGATACCAATAACAATGTGCTATACTCTGTAGTAAAAATAAAGCGATAGTTATTATTTATTGTGGGAGATATGCATACCTGTTCACACACGGAGGCCAGAAGGTGTTGAGAGTCCTCTTCTATCGCTCTTCACCTTTTCCCTTGACGCATGGTCTCTCCCTGAATTCATGTTCCTGTCTCAGCTAGGCTGGAGGTCAGCAAGCACCAACAATCCTCTCGTCTCTGCTCCTTGTGGAGCTGGGGATACAGGCATTTAGGGAGCACGCAGCTTGTTATGTGGGTTTTGCTAACTCTGATGCTCGGGACTGTGAAGAAAGATTCTTAACTACTGAGCCATTGCTTGAGCCCAGATAATTGCTTTCTATTCTAGTGGAACCTTAAGGAAACTGTTTGCTGAAAGTTGGGAATTAAAATATGTCAATGGATGTCATCAAACTCTGCTCACTACATTTTTGTAATGACTACTTATATTCCTGCAAAGCTTTGCATAGCTTGCAGGAATATGAAATAGCCCTACAGCTGTTATTCCACAAGTCATGCCATGATGACTAATTAATGGTTACATGACAAGGAGAAATATGGGAAAAGTTGGTTAGGAGATTATATATCTCATTTACACTCAGTAAGGACAGCACCCCCTTATGCTTCAGAAAATGTTCCAAGAAAATGGCACCTTATGCTTGTGAGGGTTTTTGTGGTTGGTTGGTTGGTTGGTTGATTGGTTATTTTGACAGAACTAGGGATTGAACCTAGGACTGACCAACATGCTATACCCCCCAGCCATGGCTTATATTTTTCTCAATTGTAAAGAGTGGAGATTGTTTGACTCAAGCCCCCCACCTTTCTCTATGAAGGAAAACAGATGAACAGAGTTGATAGTCCTGGGGAAAAGAGAGATATTTTCTTCAGTGGTGTAGTCACTGGTTAGGTGTCCATGCTCCCAATAATCCCTCACCCAGACTCCTATAAGCAATTCTCATCAAATTCATTACATGGGCCAGTGAGATGGTTCAGCTGAAAGGGTGCTTCTTGCCAAGCTCAACAATCTGAGTTCAATCCCTGGAACCCACATGATGGAAAGAGAGAACCAACTCCTTAAGTTGACCTTGGAGCTACACACACAGACATACACATGCACGCATGCATGCACACAGCACACATATGCACACTATGTATAACTAACATATGCCAGGAAATCCTGTTCCTGACAAGATCTGGGGTTCCAAGGTGCAAATCTCTCTTAAAAATAATGAACATAGCTGACTATATAGTGAGACTCTGCCTCAAAAACAAACCAAAAAAGAGTAAAAAGCGACAATTCAGCAGAGGGATTGCTTGTTAGAGAACTTGCCCAGAATGTGTGAGGTCCTAGGTTTTATCCCCAGCACCACCCAAAGAGAAACTTGAAGAAATAGACTAACTTCTCTAAATCCTTGACACCTTTGCCCACCTCTCAGACTAGAACTTGAATGGTAGTCTAAGCCACGTTTTAAGACTAGACTTCACCACTGGTGATTATTACAAGGAACTGTAAGCAATGAACCAACTGATTGCAGAGAATCTATTAACCCAAGGATGGGACTCTGGTCTTCCTCTCATCTAGGGGCTCCTTTCTTGATATTCCTTAAGAAATCTGCATTTGCTCTACTCCAAAATAAAAAAGGAAAGGAAGGAAGTTTAGCAAGATATTTCCACAAATTTTGTCTCCACGGATCGGTTCATACCACGGTTCAAAGCAACAACCTTCAGTTGGAATAACCCCAAGAAGAGTTGCGGAACTGAACAATGTGGGGTTCGTTCTCCATTTGAACACACCAGCAAGCCTGCTTATGCTTACTACCTCTTAATGCAGGCACAGCTGGGAAGGATTCTCCACTGGAGAAAGACAATCTCAAAGCCAAAAAAAAAAAACTGAATCCTTAGTTTACACACATTCGAAAGACAAGAAAATCAGGCAGCAGGATAGCTCGGCAGATAAAGTGCTTGCCACCAGCTGGACAGCCTGAGTTCAATTTCCAGGGACCCTTATGATAGAAAGAGAGAACCAGCTTCTGCACATTATCCTTCCTCTCTCCCTCCCTCTCTCTCTCTCCCTCTCCCTCTCCCTCTCCCTCTCTCTCTCTTTCTCTCCCTCTCCCTCCCTCTGTTACACACATACACACATACACACACACACACACATATACAAACATTGTCTCTCTCAAATAAATTTATATATAATTCTTTAACTCAAGTTAACTTCAAGTATGCAGATATTGACTAGTGATATTAGTATCCCAGTAAAAGGTTTAGAAACACTAAAGTAATTATTTCAGTGGTTTTATACATCTTGAGTTTTTAACTTCATCCTTGCCTTTAAAAAAAAAAAAATCTCAGAATATATCTTCGGTTTGAAGAAAAGAACAGGTTAATTAGTGTTTCTCATTAGCATGTTAAAGGGGAGATTCTCTTGTCTTTAAGATGTTTTTTCTTCTCTCAATATACTGAGTTGTTTTTAACAGATATTTGCATTTGCACAGAAGTCTATTTGACTGGCGATATTATAGATGTGCTGTGCCCAGCGCCTTGCTAGTCATCATTGCTACAGGGAAAACAAATGGAACTTAAAAGCCTAGCTGAAGATACCCTCCTCTTTCTCTTATCGTCCAGGCCTATCTCATTAGGCTTTGCTTGGGATCTTGGAGTAGGGATGAGAAGAGTTTAGTAAAGCATCCTACAACACTAAAAGTTGACCATGGCGTGGAGCAGAAAGATATCAAAGGATGCTTCCCACAACATCTGTAAATGGAGAAGAGCTGCTGCAATGAGAAAGGGGGTGACAGGGCTGAACTGAGGGGCAGCTCATTGTTTTTAATTATATGTACGTGTGTGGGTATGTGCACACGAGTGTAGCTACGTAGGAGAATGGGGGTGACAAGGCTGGGCTGGGGGCAGTTTTTATTGTCTTTAATTATATTATGCGTATGTGTCTATGTGTGGGTATATGCCCATGAGTGTGAATGCCTAAAGAAGCCAGAAGGAGGCATCAAATCCCCTGGAGCTGGCATTACAGATGATTATGAACCACCTGACACGGGTATTTGGAACTGAACTCGGGCCTGCTGGAAAAGCAGCGAACACCCTTAACTGCTGACCAACTCTCCAGTCCCCATCGTTGGTTTTGAACATCTTCAACTAGTGGCTGAACAGAACTGTCACCCAAAGTCCTGAAGCTGCCGCCCCTTGATGGGCTGAAAACTCCAAGCCATCAATCTAAGCAGTTTTTGAAAAGGAGGACCGTGGAGATCAGAAAAGCAGCAGCCTGGCTGCTTTATTATCACAGAAAAATGAAGCATCTCAGCATAGACACCGCTGCATAAAAAAAAAATTTCCCCCACAGTAACACAATCCAAAAATACTTTAAAATGTAACACTTGACTGTACTTCTCCAACACAGGCGCCTTAGGTTATCTTGTTCCGGAAGCTATCATCTCCGTTCTTTCTTTTTATTCCAGTCCCTCTTCTCCCTTTCCAATCATGGCCTCATCATGAATCTCATCCCTTGGAGCTATAAATAAGACTTGCTTGGTTCATATCTAACAACCCACCCCACTCAATTGCTTGTGAGGTAATGTGAGGTAGTTTTAACTCACAATGATTCTATGGATCAGGTTGACCTGCCTACAGACAAGTCTTTTGGATACTGTTTTGAATGTATCAACTGACATGAGAAGATTTGCCCACTGTGGGCAGCACCATTCCCTGGTACACTAAGATTGTATTGAGAATAAAGAGGGGAGCTGAGCAGGAGCGTGAAAGCATTAATTCATTATTCTCTTTCGGGTTTTTTTTTTTTTTTATTGTGAACACAGCTGTTTCAAGATCCTTCTTCCTTGGTTTCCCCGAAGTGATAGATTGCAACCTGAAATTGTTAGCATTTCATCCATAAGCTGCTTTTGTCAGGGTATTTTACCATAGCAACAGAATATGAACTAAGACAGGTAGTATCCTAGTTTTCTTTCTAGTTCTATGATTTAAAAAAAAAACAAATGAGCCTGGCAGTGTTGGCGCACGCCTTTAATCCCAGCACTCAGGAGGCAGAGGCAGGTGGAGCTCTGTGAGTTCAAGACCAGCCTGGTCTATGGAGTGAGTTCCAGGACAGCCAGAGTTACAACAGAGAAACCCTGTCTCAAAATAAATCAATAAATACATAAATACATAAATAAATAAGATTTTTAAAGTGACCAAAAGCAGCTTGGGAGTAAAGGGATTATTTGACTTACAAGTTACACTCCATCATCAGAGGAGGCCAAGGCAAAAATTCAGCAGGACAGGAACCTGGAGGCAAGAGCTGAAGCAGCAGCTGTGGATGAACACTGCTTCAGCTTGTTCACCCTGGGTTGCTCCGTTTGCTTTCTTATACACCCAGGACCATCGCATTCTTTTTTTAAAAAATGTGATTTATTATTACTGTGTGTATGCCTGTGTCTGTGTAATGCATGTGGAGACACGTCCCACAGTCACATGTGAAAGTCAGTGGACAGCTCTGTGGGGTCTGCTCTCTCCTCCACTTGTATGTGACCTCCAAGGATACAGCCAGGTCCTCGGGCTCGAGCAGCAAGGACCTTCGCCTGGGAGCCATCTCACCCACCATTTTGTTCTGTTTCTCAGTCTTTTATGTGGTGGATACAGATCCCAGCTGTGTGTCTCTGTCAGTTCTTGTAGGAAGTGCAAAAGGACGTAGCGAGGAGAACTGATCCGTATTCTGTAGGGCCTCTAACGATGTAAGAGCTGAAAGACGCAAACAGCGATCTGGACTATAGTTAATGGACCACACTTTCTTCTGCCAGACAGAGAGTCCCTGCGCACAGCAAGAGAAGTATTTGATGAATGGTGGCTGAACTGAAACATGTGAAGATCAGTTCTCAGAAACCTGTACTTGCTCCTTGTTAAAAAAAACAAAAAGTGTCGAGGTGAAGACCTCTAGTTACTGCAAAGTCTCTAAACCTCCACTTCCATATTTGACAGCTCACCCTTAAAACTGCTTTGCTTTTCATATAGATGAGTCAGAGAAAGAGAGAGAGAGAGAGAGAGAGGGAGAGAGGGAGAGAAAGAGAGAGAAAGAAAGAGAGAAAAAGAGAAAGAAAGAGGGAAGGAGGAAGGAAGGAAGGAAGGAAGGAAGGAAGGAAGGAAGGAAGGAAGGAAGGAAGGAAGGAAGGAAGGGGAATTCTTTAGCTTTCATCACAAATAGAGACTCAAAAAATCCTAACAGAAAGCTTTCCAGTTCTAAGAAAATCTACAAGAAATGGGATTTAAATTCATTCAGGACCCTTTCTACCACTCTTAAGTTTAAAAAGTGTTTTGGAAATAAAGGACCATTCTTCTTTCAAAGTGTTTATAGAAATGGCTTTCTTACGCTTCTGTCTTATAGAAATATAAGACTGAGACTAGGCCAGATTCCGGTAGGATGCTCAGGGTCTCACTGTCTTTATAGCACAGTCCTGCAGGTTTCCACCTCCTCCCTGAAGGCAGGATTCGTGTCTGGCAGACCTCACATTGGCAATTGATGGACACCTTCAAAGAGCTACTTGACAACTTTGACAGGTAGATCATCCCCAACCCTTTGGCAGAGAGGGAGAGAGCCAGTCTAGTGGCAGAATGCTGACTATTTTGATCAGGGGACTTTCTGTTTGATCTCTGCATGTGTCTGCTTGGATCTGAAGAGGAGAAAGAACACTATGAGAGGCACAGTAGAACAAAGGTCCCTGGATCGTGGACAGACTCCTTCAATTATCAGCAGACTAGTTTTTTAAACTGAGAATTATAAAGATGTTAGATTAAGAAGATAAACCTCCACAAGGAGAAATGAAACTCTTCCCAGCATCCCTCTGTGTCCAGCTGAGCCTCAGTTAACTCTGTGAGGAGGGGAGCTTTTAACCTCTGAGAGTTACGAATGCTGATACAATATGTAAAAACCTGACTTTATCTGGAGAGATTGCTCTGTGGTTATGAGCATTGACTGCTCTTCCAAAGGATTCAGTCTCAATTCCCAGCACCTACATGGCAGCTCATAGCTGTCTGCAACTTCAGTTCCAGGGCATCTGACCCTTCACACAGACACGAATGCAGGCTAAACACCATGCACATAAAATAAAAATAAATGGATCATTTTAAACTGGCTTAAATTTTAAAACAATGTATTATTACTTTTAACGTTGATTTTATTTTAAAATTATGTGTGTATGTGTATATGTGTGTATATGGGATATATATTATATATATATATATATACATATATATATATATGGTGTGTGTGTGTGCGTGTGTGTTTCAAAAGAGGGCACTGAGTTCCCTGGGGCTGGAGTTGCAGGTGGTTGTGAGTTGCCTGACACGGTTCTGGGAACCAAACTTGGCTCCTTTTGCAAATCAGTACACAAATCAGCCACTGAACCATCTTACCAGCCCTGTTATTCTTATTTTATTAAGCTAGTTCTTTGACAGCTTTATACACATATATAATGTATTCTGGTTGCTCTCTCTTAAATTTGGTTTGATCCGTCATGTCATATTCCAAGGTGGATGCAATGGACGGACCTCTAAATCCTCTCTCTACGAAGCATTATGGGTGAGTTTTTCCTTAAAATTGCTCGTTAGCTTAAGCACCACAGCACCTTACACTGAAGACTATAGAGAGGATTTTTATTACCGTCCTGTGAAGAGATAGACACCCCTGATTGCTCTCCCTTTGAATGTCATAGAGCAATGTGGACATTTATGTGCTAAAGGGAAATTCGGCTGGGAGTGGGAGCAGCATCACCCAGCCCACGGTGCACTTCGTGGGCATCAATCAAGGAACACCTTAGGGAGTGTGCATGATGGACTTGTATGTAAGAATACATCCATGCCATGCTGATGTTTCTGCTCACTCTCATGTGGCCTATGATGGGGATCTTGTCTCAGAGCTTCAAAGGAAACTGAAGATCACTCTGGGGTCTTGCACTACTCGTGAAAATATTTTTTATAGTGAATTTTCTCAGTATTTATGAGATTTAGCTCATCCTTAGATCAGAAAGTGGTTGCTGACAATTACGATTCACAGGACTAAAATTATTCAGTGCTGCTATCAGAAAAACTCAAATGGACCAATTTCTTTCTTCTTAAAAAAAATTGCCTTACTCTTTAAATCATAAAAACATGAAAAAAATCATACGTATGTATGGGCTGTCACATGATGTTTGGTATATGAATATATCGTGCAATGTTTAAATCAGGTTAAGCACATCCTCAACTATTTGTCATTTACTTACAGTAAAAACATTTCAAGCCACTTCTCCTAGCCTTTGGAACTCGCAGTATATTGTCATTGTCTGTAGTCAATGTGAAAAAGTACACTGAGTTTCCCGATTCTCTCTAAACATAACTTAGTATCTATCAGTCAACCTCTCCCGTCCCCCGTCCCCTTCTACTCTACACAGGCTCTTAGCAGCCACAGTTCTATTCTCAGCTCCATTGAAGTTAACTAAGCAGTTAACTTATAGTCTTCCATATCAGTAAAATCGTGTGGCCTTGCTTTTCTTTTATTTGTTTTTGTTTTTAAATTGTATTTGTATAGGTGCGCATATGCGTATAGAGGCATGAGATTGATTGACATCAGTCATCTTCCTGGGTCACGCTCTACCTTATTCACTGAAGCTGAGTCTCTTGGTTGAAGCCAGCACACTCTCATCCAGTTAGTCTAGTTACCCAGCTTGCTCTTGGGATCCCTTGTCTCTACCTTCTGAGTGCTGGGATTACAGATCGGTCACCACGCCCACTGACATAGCTATAGGCTTGGGAAATCATGGTTTTATATAGGTTTGGAGGGACTGTGGTCCTCACCCTTGGGTAGCAAGTGCCTTAGCCACTAACCCATCTCCCCATCCCCTATGTTCCTTTTCTGAAAGGTTTATTTATTTTTATTTTCTGTGTGAGAGTAATTTGCCTGCATGTATGTATGTGCACCATATGTATTTGCGGTGCCCATAAGATCCAGAAAAGAACACTGGATCCTGTAGAACTGGAGTCATCGATGGTTATGAGCTGCCATGTGGGTGCTGGGAATTGAACTCGGGTCTTCAGTAAGAGCAGTACATTCTCATCGTTGCTGAGTCACTTCTCTAGGCCCCTTAACTTTTTTTTAAGATTTATTTTTTTATCCTTGTGTTTTGTGTGTGTGTGTGTGTGTGTGTGAGAGAGAGAGAGAGAGAGAGAGAGAGAGAGAGAGAGAGATGTGGGGGTGATATGAGGCTAGAAAAGGGTGCTGGATCCCCTGTGGGCTGTTCAGTGTGGGTGCTGCTAACTTGGTTAAGAGTTAAGCAGTACACGCCCTTAACCACTGAGTCATCTCACCAGCCCCACCTCCACCTGCAACCCTCTTTAAAAACAAAAAAAAACCAAGGTCTTTCTATGTAGCTATGGCTGTCCTAGAATGAACTATGTAGTACAGACTGGCCTTGAACTCACAGAAATTCACCTGCCTCTGCCTCCCACATGCTAGGATCAGCCATGCTTGGCTCTAACCCTTATTTGAAATAGTTTTTAATACAGGGTCTCAATATGTAGCCCAGCTTGACTGTACCGACCAGTCTGGCTTGAACTTGCAGCAATCCTCCTGCCACTGTTTCTCAGGAGCTGGGATTTCAGGCAAGTGAGGTCATACCTGCTGTAATTTGCTTTTTAAAGTAGAATCTCAATTAACACAGACTGACCTTAAACTCTCTATGTAGCTAAGAATGACCTTGAACTCCTGATCTTTCTGCCTTTACCCACCCCCAAATCCAGTGCTAGGATTACAGGGTACATCACAGCTTCCAGTTTATGTGGTGCTGAGGATTGAACCCAGGGCCTTGTACATGGTAGGCAAACACTCTCCCAACTAAGCTCCCTAACCCTAAAGATTCCCTTGCATCCACATCCTTGTCATCATCTATAACAAGTCTGGACAATACCAATGCTAGAGTGATGTGATTTCTTTGTTTGGACCTGCATTTCCCCCGATGCTTAGTGATGGTGAGTGTGATGTTGGCCATTCTCACAACTTCTGAGAAACATCTATTTGGTCAATTGCAAATTTAAAAGGCTTGGGGGCAGGGAATTTGGATGTATAAATTCTGGTTACCAATCGCTTGTCAGATGTATAATTTGAATATATTCTTTTTCTATTTCATTCACTGTTTCCTTTTGTTCCTTTGCTGGATGAAGTCTTTTAGCTAAAAAAATCTTGTTTGCTTTGTGGCCTGTTTTTTTTTTCGGGGGGGGGTCTTAATTTATTTCCCTTACATTTTTTTCTAGCACACCTTACATTAAGTTGTTGACCCATCTTGAGGTTTTATTTTCTTAACTGGTGAGAGATAGAGATTTAGGTTGAGTCTTCTGCATGTGGACATTAAACTTCCTACCACGACTTACTGGAAAGACCGTTCTTCACAGTGTGTTCCCAGTAACTTTGTCAAAAATAAATAAATAAATAAAATAACATGGCCCATGGGCGGCTCAGCAGTTAAAAGCAATTTACGCAAAGCCTAATGATCTGAGTTCAGTGTCCCAGATCCACCGCTGACAGGAGAAAAATGATTCCTGCGAACTGTCCTCTGATCACACTTGTTCTGTAGCGTGCAAGTGACCACACGCACACATGTGCACGTACACACACACACACACACACACACACACACACACACACTTAGTTGGCTATAGCTGCATGGGTTTACCTTTAAGTTCCCAATTTGTTCTCTTAGCCCTTGTGTCTGCCAGTGTCTTAAATGAGCTCTTTAAATTGCGTAAGTATAATTATAATTTCATCTTTGGTTTAGGATAAAACTCATGCTTTCATTATTGCATTCACTGCTGCTTAATACATTTGCTATACTTTTTTTAAGCCTGTTCTTTTAGTGGTTATTCTAGAGATTACTTATCCGCTCAGCTTACTACCATCTAATATTCATTCTTTTACCTCTAACCTAGTAATGTGGGACATTAAAACACTTAATGACATTTATATTACCTGCTATCTTCTGCATTATTTTGCTCAAAAATTTAAAACTTATGTTTATGGGAGCTGGAGGTGTGATTTAACAGTTAAGAGCACTCACTGGTCTTTTAAGAGGGGCGGTTTGTTCCCAGTTATCAACATCAGGCGGCTCACAACTGTAACTCCAGTTCCAGGGGATCTGACACCCTCTTCTGGCCTCTGTGGACACCAGGCACACAGTGATACACATATGTATGTGCAGGTGAAATGCTCGTACACGTAAAATGAAATAAATAAATCTTAAAAAAATGAAAAGGGTTAACTTATTAACAAAAATAAAAGAAGTGCTTGGCAATGTAACACAGTTTGAGTTGGAAGGTTATTTTATGTTAGAAATCAATAAATTACTTCTGCCCAGTAGAACTTGAGCCAGGCAGTGGTGGTGCACGCCTTTAATCCCAGCACTTGGGAGGCAGAGGCAATTGGATCTCTGTGAGTTCTAGGCCAGCCTGGTCTACAGAGGGAGTTCCAAGACAGCCATAGTTACAACCCTGTCTCAAAAAAACAAAAAGGAGGAGGAGGAGGAGGAGGAGGACTTAGCAGTGAAATATTTTATAATACAGAGGTGACTCAGCCCTTGAAATGAGAATAGTAAGACTGTGGGAGTGAATGCTAGTTTATTTAAGAACTTTTGTTACATTCATCTTTTTATGTTTGGGGTGCTTCCGGAAGTCCATTCTTTCCTTCTACCATGTGGGTCCTGGAAATCAAACCCAGGGCATCAGCCCTGGCAACAAGTGTCTTTACCTGCTGAGTCATCTGGCCAGCCCATGAATTTCATTTTAATTAATAGTTATTTAAACTTAAATGTCTACGTGTAACTGCCACACTGGAGAATACGGCTTAGAACAATAGTGGGAACATTAGTAGAGTAAGGGAAGGTTATAACAACTAAGTATTTTGAGTCCTGAGTATTTACGGATCATTATTAGAGAAGGTAGACTGAGTTAATGAGAGCTGAAATAGGGTTAGCAATGGTGAAGTTCCTCTTCCTAAAGATATGATAGTTCATAATTATCTAACTTTAGACCATCAACCAAGAAACCTATGCTCCACAAACATTTTAAATCCTTGACAATCAGAAGTGATTTCAGCATCTCTCTCAATGTCCCCTTTCTGTTTCTAACTTATTCCGCTTTGGTCGTGTTAATGCTAGGCTATACTGTCAGCAGAGTCTATCACACAGTGGGTATAATTAGATCTAAGCTGAAGATGTGAATGTGTGTCCATTATTAGTCTATAGTTCTTTAAGACAGGCAGCCCAAATTCTGCACTTAGCATTTAATGTCTGTAACAATACTGAATATTAATATCTATATACATTTATTCTCTCCCCCCAAAAAACTTTCACATTTATAGCAGCCAGAAAAGTGTGAATATCTCCTCTCTTGTTGACTTCCTGGTTTAGAAATCTGCGCGTTAAATGTTACATTTACTGCCAAGAGTAACGAGCCTTCTACTCTTGGAAGAGAAGGAAATTTTAAGAAATGAATCTATAAGAAGCCTAAGGATACGCACATATTTTAAAATGTTATGTGGCTCTCACATCACCTTCACACAGAAGCCAAAGCAACCTGCGGGTCATTGCACTGGTCACATCTTCAATATCAGGGAGGCTCACATTTGCCTGATCATGTTTTACTTTGTGCTTGGCACATCCTTGTAGAAAGGGCTTTTTTATAAGAAAGTTCTCTTTTTGAGGTGGTGCTTTGGGTTGGTGGACGTCTCAGAAACAGTATGAAGGAAGACGTTGTTGGCTTTAGCCTTGTGGAACTACGAAGCAAGGACACTGCTTCGTGTCAGATCTGCTGAGAGTGTTCATTGAAAATGGCTTCAGAAAGAATCTAGATATCTGAATCCTACAAGATTATGCTCCTCCTGCCCAATGTGGTGTTTCTGGGGGGAGTTCCACCAGGACAGTGCCATCTGTACCAGTCTGTGGAACGAATCACTTCGGCAGGCTTCTGTTTTGATTCTTACCCCTTTGCATCTCTGTCTCCTTTAAAGAAATCTTGTCTGTGCAAGTGGTGTCTGCCTGGCGACTTCTGCGATTGGTCTGTAAACTGCGCCCTGCTGCTGTGTGGAACATTTTTCCCTCGCTTTAGTCACTGGACTCGGCTATGTTGTCCAAATGCCCTTCAGAGTTGCTTAGCAACATGGCGCTCGCTCAGGTCTCCACTGTGCAGGGGCACCAGGCTGGGAGGGGACAAAGGCACAGAGTGCTAGACCACAGAGACTATACTGTAATCAAAGGTCCTTTTCCTCCTGAAAGCACTGCTTGCTAAGAGCAACTAATTTCTAAGGAAAGATTAATATGAATTAAGAATGCTGGCTTAAGTGTTTCTCTGGGGTAAGAGAAGGTTTCTTGTTAAAAAGCTGGTGAGGGGTGTAGCTCAGTCGGCAGAGTGCGGCCCTAGCATACATAAGCTCCTGGATTTGGTTCCTGCACCATGTAAAGCAGGTGACGTGGACTACTTGGGAGGTAGAGGCAGGAAACTCAGAAATTTAAAGCCATCTTTGGCTACGTAGGGAATTCTAGGTAGCTTGGGCCCGTGTAAGACCCTGTCCTAACCCCCTACCAAAATAAATAATAAGCTTTTAACTACTAAATTGGAAATTTCTGTCACAGTTATACATAGTACGTGGCAATTTCTTTCACGACTTTCGCACACTACAATATACACTTAATAAACATCAGTCATTCTGGTCACTGCCTGTGCTGGCTAGTTTTTTCTTTGTTTTTTGTTTTTGGTCTTTGGTTTTTTTGTCTACTTAACACAAGCTAGAGTCATCTGAAAAGAGGGAGCTTCAGTTGAGAAAACGCCTCCAACAGATTGGCCTGTGTGCAAGTCTGCGGGACATTTCTTGATTAATTAAGATCGATGTGGGATTGGCCCTTTTTCCTATGAGAAGTGCAACTTCTAGGCAGGTGACCCTGAATGGTATAAGAAACAGGCTGAAGAAGCCACGGTGAGCAAGCTAGTAAGCATCACTCCTCCACGGCCTCTGCATCAGCTCCTGAATCCAAGTTCCCTGTCTTGCTTTTGGTCATGTTTCATCGCAGCACTAGAAACGTTAACTAAGACAGTCATGGTGCTTTCTCACAGCAATAGAAAGTAAACTAAAACCCGGAGGAGGGGGGGAGGAGTAGACAACCAGTCAGTGGTGCTGCACAACGTCAACTCAGTCAATTCCCACTGCAGGGAATCCCTCATGATTTTCAAGGGTAGTAGTTTATAGAGTTTCTATGATGAGAGGCAGGCATGTTTTATTTCCATGTAGCTCAATGCAACAGGCCTGCTACTTACTTAGAAACTAAGACGCATTACACACTATGATTGCAAACATGTGAGATACCTACAGTATGAGTACACATATCCACATAAATTCCTAGGCTAGAGTTTTTTTCATAAAATGTATAGCACTTTTCATATTGACCAATGTACCCCGGAATTCTCTGATCCGGTTCTCCAGTGACAAAGAAGGGTTCTAAAGATCATGGCACATATAGAAAAACAGGAAGATGCAGGCTGCATTCACACATGACAGCAGGACAGAGTCATGCCATCACCGTTCGAAGCCTGCCATTTCTTTTTCAGTAGCTGAACATCGAGTATCTTCTCTTAGAGAGGAATGGAGACTCTTCCTAGATGTCTGCCCAGTGAGTTGATCCCACACACATTTATTGACTCGCCTCTGTCGATGCGCCAGCCACTGTTGCCGGTGCAGTCATTTGTGGTAAATTATTCTATCCCTGTAACATGTTATTTGGAGGCAAATTGGCACCATTCACAAGGAACTTTGGGTTTAATTAGCATCTAAAAATTTTAAACACCCATAATTGTATATGGCCAGAAACATTACCCATGGCTAATTTGCATGTTGTTCCTATTGTCCCTATGATGAGGACATTGAGCAATCACTACTTTATGCCTCATGATTCTGCAAACTAAACTGACGGCAAAGATCACTCCAAGCTGGTGAAAGTTGCATAGAAGACTTTTAGGGTCACGATGAACCACGAGACAGTTTGTTCCCTTATATCTCATGTACCGCATCTCCCTGTAGAGCTGTTTCCTGCCTACGTGCTTGTAGCTTCCTTCCACAGCTGTCTGGCTTGGTTATCTTCATCCTGGGAGGCTATTTGCAAAATCATACTTCAGAGGTTCCAGGGCATGTGGGTTATCTATCCATCAGGCCAACTCCATTTCCAACAGAAAACTATCTGGTGCACTCTGGCCAACTGACATTTTCTCCCTCCCTACATCTCAGTAGATCTTGAGATCCTGTTATCCATTTTCCTTTGTAATGGGATTTTCACCAAATTTTTTCTTAGGCTCATTGGCTGCTTCTATTTAAAAACTTTTCTTCATTTCCATTCTTAGTTTTTTGTTTTTATACCTTTTAGTTATGAATAAAGCAGTTATTCAAATCTTAAGTCTAAGAAATTTTAAGAGTGCCCAACATTGTCAGCCCTCAACTCTGTATCATACACCAAAAAATAAATAAATAAAATAAAATAAAATAAAGAATGAATTCAGGCTGGGGGGGAGTGGAGATGGGATTCAAAGGAAAGACATACACAGTCTATACATGAACAAAGTTGACATTCTTTTTCTTTGGTTAGTTTCGGTGTTTTGTTTTGATGTATGGTTTTTTTCTGTAGCCCAGGCTGACTTTCAGCTCACAATCCTCCTGGCCCATTCTAACAGGTGCTCAGATTATAAGCATGGGCCATCCTGGCTAGAATTTTTTTTTTTTTTGAGACAGGGTTTCTCTGTTGTAACTGTCCTGGAACTCACTCTGTAGACCAGGCTAGCCTCCAACTCACAGAGATCCACCTGCCTCTGCCTCCTGAGTGCTGAGAGTAAAGGTGTGCACCACCACCACCCAGCTAGAAATAAAATTCTATGGGAGCATTTTGTGTAGCTGTATGTTGTAAATTACTGGTAACAATGAAAAATCATTCCTCTCTCTAGAAATACAAATTCTAAGAGAAAATTGGCTTCTGTTCCCCAGGATTGAGAAGCCAGGATCTCTTTTGCAATGTGTAAGATGTATTTATTTCTCATTTTATCTATACGAGTGTTTGCCTACATGTATGTATATGCACCACACACATCTGGTGCTCAAGAGGCCAGAAGAGAGCATCAGATATCTTGGATCTGGAGTTGCAGGTGGTTGTAAGCTACCGTGTGGGTGCTGAGAACCAAACACGGGTCCTTCACAAAAGCAGCTAGTGCTCTTAACCACTGAGCCATCTCTCCGGGCCTTTTGTTGTACTTTTTAATCATTTACCAATTCCCTTATTGATTGATCAGTTAAACGAAGTCCCCATTTTATATTTCTTTTGTTGTTGTTGTTTTGTTTTTTTGGTTTTGGTTTGGTTTGGTTTTTCAAGACAGGGTTTTTCCAAGTAGTTCTGGCTGTCCTGGAACTCAGTCTATAGACCAGGCTGGCCTCGAACTCACAGAGATCGCCTGCCTCTGCCTCCCAAGTGCTGGGATTAAAGGTGTGCACCACCACTTACCCAGCCTCATTTTATATTTCATAGGCCTTTTTTTTTTTTCCTTTTTTAAATTCTCATCTAACTGCTGCAAATGAGGGTGTCATTTGACTAAGATACTTATCAGGGAAAACAGAAAACTGAGAGGAAGACAGAGCTATATCAACAAGAGGAAACCAGCCACGGTCTTCCATGTCCTCCTAAGCATAAGCACGCCATAATTTCTCTGAAATTACAAAGTTATTCGGTAATTTTCTTTATTTACCATTCTCGCACTCATGTTGGAGTCTGGACAGAAGTGAATAAAGGAGAGCCTGGTGTGGTGGCCCAGAGCTGTGACCCCAGAATTTAGGAAGCTGTGGGAAAAGGGTTCTAAGTTCGAGTCCAGGCTACGTGGGACCCTGCCTCAAAAATTAATAAAGTGATTAAAGGCTGATGGTAACTATCTGGAGCTGCTGTCAAAGCAGAACATTTGGGAACAAATTCAACTGGGAAGGGAGATTAAGTTCAAGGCTTTTGCTACAACAGAGAAGTCTGACCAGTCTTAACTCCAACATGGATGGGTAAGTTTTAGAAACCTAAACTGTCAGGGCTGGAGAGATGACGGATGGCTCCACACTGAAGAGCACTTCCTGATCTTCAAGAGGACTTGAGTTCAGTTCCCAGCACCCATGTCTGATGGGTATAATTCCAGCTCCAGGAGATCCAATGTCTTCTTCTAGATGCCTCGGGTACCTTCATTTATGTGCACATACACACAGAGATACACATATGCACATAACTCTAAAATGATAAAAGTAAATCTTTAAAACCCTGAAAAGGGGTAAGGACTGAGGGGATTACTCAGATGGTAAAGTGCTTGCCACACAAGCATAAGGGGACCCAAGGTTAATCAACCACATTCCAAATAAAAAAAAAAAAAAAGTCAAGCCCAGCCCTGCACTCCTGGCACTTCTGGGCTGGAGAGGCAAAAACAGGGCGAGCCCTGGAGCTCGCTGGCCAACCAGCCTAACTAAACCAGCGAGCTCCAGTTTGAGGCCTTAGCTCACAAAAATCAAGTGGAGATTATTGAGAAAAGTATTCAATGTTAGCCTCTGACTTTCACATACAAGTGCACAAACATGCATGTACAATGTGTACCCCTCACCGCGGGCACACATGTGCGCGCGCGCTTGCGCACACACACACACACACACACACATATATGCAGACACTAAGCTGGGGAATACCACAGGGCTACCCACACCTTATAGAAAGGAAAACAAATTCTCCCCTAGCTTTTCAACAGCAATGGTCTTATAGCTAGGAGCAAAACTCTGAAATAGGACTCTCACCACACAGGCTGGGGATGTAGGGATGCCAGCTCCTTGATTATTACATTTCAAAGATCCTTGAGAATTACAGTCCTTGGTCGTGGCTAGAGGCAGCTAGAGACTATTTACATCTCAAAGGGGCAGAGAAAGAATTTACAATTTCAATTTTTCATGTGTAAATGTTCTAAGAAGAGGGAGGTCAAGGGCCAGGAATCAGGGAGAAACCCATACAAAACTTAATTGAAGCTGCAGGGAACATTAAGGCCATCTTGGTCAATATCTATCTTATCATTTCATCTCTACTTCACTGAAACTTGAAGTTAGCAAAGGCATTCTCATCTGTCTCATTTTCATCTCTGTAAGCACTAAGATTCATTTTGCAGACGAGTTAACTAAGAGTTCAAAAGGTCAAGCCATTGGCCTCAGGTCTCAACTTCTTAAAAGCAACAACTCAGAAGCACACCCAATACCCTGACTTGCAGTTCAGCGCATTTAAAATGACAGTATATACTACTGACATTACCCCAGCTCCACAGTGTAGAGCCATTGGCCAACTAGGATCCCTCAGATCCCACTCTGGTTATGAAATAAAACATTTGAGTTCCACAGAAATCTGTAAAAAGACAAGTTGTGTGAAGCTGGTGTCATACCATTCATGAAAATAGAAACCAAGGGGCCGAAGAGGTGGATTGGTGGTTATGAGTGTTTGCTGCTCTTGCAGAGGGCTGGAGTTTAGTTCCCAATACTGGCATCAGCCATTCACAACCATCTGTAACTCCATCTTCAAGAATCTGATTGCTTGTATGTCTCCTACATAGCTCCATGGTGGCGATGGATCATGAGAAGGGTAGCCGGACATAAATTAAGTTTCGGCCTCTCACACAAAGGCCCTTCTTCCAGATATCCCACCACAGGGTCCCCTCTCTCCTGAAAAGTCTGCCATCTCCTCTCCTTTGTCCTCCTTCCAGCCAATCAGAGACAGCCATTCCAACCCTTCTCCGACCGCACCTCCCCTTCCTTTCCTTTCCATGCTAGTGCCCTTAAAAACTGCCATCTCCCAGTGAACCACTGTCTGCCCTCCTTCTATCCAGAGGCAGTCCTTTTGTCCCTCTAAGGACAAAATCTTTTCCCCTATCCCCTTCCCTTCCCTCTGTTCCTCTAGGGCAGATATATCTCCTTTGTGCTAAGAATCTGGAGTCTGGATATGTTCTGTGCTGGCTCCAAGGTCCTTTCCTTGGTGCTGTGACTCAGATCCAGTCTATTAGAGGCACCCTAACCCAGTACTTCCGGACTACTCTGAGTCAGCCTTTACATCCAACAGAGGTAAATTGGTGAGTTCTTCCTATCTCTTCCCCAACACCATTCAAAACACTCCCCAGGTTGACACCCTCTTCTGGCCTCCAGGAGCACCCATGCATTTGTACATATACATATGAAGAAGAAGATATACATATGCATAAATGAATAGAAAGAAAACTATTTTTAAAGAAAGAAAATAGAAACCATGAATGCTAGTACACACTGGAACACCCCAGCATTTGAAAGCTGGATGAAGGAAGATCAGAAGCTGACCTTGGCTAGCAAGTTCCAGCCAACCTGGGATACGTGAGAAAAGAAAGAAAGAAACAATAAGACGACATAAGGCCTCTTGGTACTAGATACATGGGTGCTTCTTGTGTCTTGTCTACACCTGTGTTGAAGCACAGAGAGATCCAATCAATGAATAAGGAGACCTTGCAGTTATAGCAGAATGAACATTGGTCCCTCAAAAGACATTCGGGATCGATGTTACCTTACACACTAAAATGCAACCACATGTTCATTAAACAAGGGAGGTATGAAGATTTACACAAAGAGACTGTGATGTAAAGATAGAATTTAAAAAAAAAAAAAAAAAAAACAGTTGAAGATCCTGCCCTTAAGGCTGATAGAACCACGGCCCAAGATTTTCAGTGGGCAGCAAAAGCCTACAAAGAATTCCAGTAGGACTCCAGGGTAAAGCCCTGCCCACCCTGACTTTAACCCAGTAATACTGATTTCTAACTTCTGGCCTTCCAGAACATTTACAAGACTTATTTCTGTTGTTTTAAGCTACCGAGTTTGCATTAGTTTGTGACAGTAGCCACAGAAAACATATGCAGAAGAAGCCCAGTAGCTGTAACAAACAGATAAAAATGTGCAAGGGACTTTGGAATTTAGTGATGGACAGAGGTTGGATGAATCCGAGGCTCACGGTACAAAGAGAGCTTCCAACAGACTACTGACAGAAATGTGGACATTAAAGGTCCTGCTGGTAGAAAGGAGTGAGAAGTCCAGCAGCTGGGAATGTGCTCAGTCGGCAGAGTGCTTGCCTAGAATGCACAAAGACCTGCGTTGGGTCCCCAGCATTGCGTAACCCGGCACAGTGCGTGTCTATAATCCCAATACTCAAGAGGTGGAACAAGAGGAACAGAAAGAAGTTCAAGACTACAAAAGACACTGTCTCAAAAAGGGAGCAGGCCGGGAGCCTAATGGAGAAAATCTAGGTCATCATTGAACTGTGTGCATTGCCATAAGCAGAATATTATAGAGGCATGAACAGTATGTATGCTGCTCCGAGGGCTCAAACATGATATTAGAAACTGGTGCCTCACTAAACTGTAACCTACTATTGTGTAGAAAGCAGAACTTGTAAATAGTGAGTATGGTTTATTAAGCTAAATAGTTAAGATTCATTTTTTTATTTATGTGCATGTGTTTATGTGAGTATGTCCCGTGTGTGAGCAGGAGCCACAGGGGCCAAAAGAGAGCATCAGATCTCCTGAAGCAGGCTTGTATGTAATTGTAAGCCAACCAACATGGGTGCTAGGAATTGAACCCAGGTCTTCTGGAAGAACAGCAAGCACTCTTTACCTGCTGAACCATCTTTCAAGCCCTAGCTAAGGAGATTTTTTTTTTAAGGCAAGGTGTAAAAGATAGAGCCTGGTTTTGTTCTTATTGTTTACACTAAACAATAGGAGGAGAGACACATGGAAAAAAATCATTAAACAAAAATGAACCAGGAATGGATGACTTGGGAAAATCTGAGCTTATCCAATTGTAAAAGATACCGAAGTGAGATGCCTACTAGGGAAACAGGATCTGCAAAGAAGTCCAGGAGCAGGGCTGGGGAACCTTCTGTTAGTGCTGAAGAGATCCAGCGCGAGGAGGAAGAAAGCGTGGAGACTACTGAAGCATCGGACATGAGCAGCATGTTGGTCCAGGATGTACTTGTGGTAAGCCAGCAAGCTATGTGACGGAAGAGTTACCCTTAGCATGAAATGTTGATGCTTCCATCTAAAAATGAATATTTTGCAAGTGTAATTAAATATAGGGATCCAGAGATTAGCATCTATTTCATAAGACAGCTATGAATTTGAGGTGATTGGTAGAATGTTTAAAGCCCTAATGCGGAAGGAAGTCATGAAGAAAGAGGCCATAAAGCAGAAAGAGAAAGAGAGAGAGAGAGAGGGATGTTCTCAAGCTAGGTAAAGGGGGAGCTGGGGTGTAGCTCAGTTGGTAGAGTGTTTGCCCAGCACCCTCAAAGCCCTAGGTCTGATCCCAGCATCACATGTACCAGGTGTGGTGGCACATACCTGTAATCAAGTCTCAGGACTCAGCAGATAAAGACAGGAGGATCAGAAGTTCAAGGTCATCCTCAGCTACATAGTGAGTTCAAGGCTACCCAGAGCTATACAAGACCCTGTTTTAAAAATAATAATAATGTGAACTTACATGATTAAAACTCTAGAAGAAGAGGAACAACAAAAGAGACTGAGAAACAGAAAGGGTGGGTGGAAAAAAAACAAGAGACTATGGCTAAGTTAAGAAAAGAAAGTATTTCACTCAAATGAGAGAATCTAAAAAAATATAGAGATGATATAGATGAGACAGTGAATAACAATAGAACAAAAAACCCTCTCTCTCTCTCTCTCTCTCTCTCTCACACACGCACACACACACACACACACACACACACACACACACACACACACACACTGTACTTTGCACTCTGGAGTCATTGGAGCTGTTGACAGGGACATTCTACAATAACACAGACAAAAGTTTGGCGTGTTGGCTCCAGAGAGGATTCAAGAGAGAACATGAAGACAGTGTACAATAAGAAATGAAATCAATTTGGCGGGAAAGTTGATTGATTTTGCTTTTTAAAGCTTCACAAATTTGGCCAGAATGAGTTGTTTACTAGTTTAAAAAGAAAGAAATTGTGCTGAGAGACGGCAGACTGCTAGAGATGGGGAGAAAATGAGTAACCAGCATGGCTGCGCAATTAGAGTTTGTAATTAAAGGAAAGGCTGTGAGTGCATGGTTACTCAAGACCTTAAGGGAACACAGATGCCATGGCTTTGATCGCCTCAGGCTGTGAGGTAAAGAGAAAAGGGTGGTGAGCCTGGGGTGGGTAGGGCTGGGGTAGTGAGGGAAAGGTGGGGAGGGCTAGGGTGGGGTGAGCTGTGGTTCTTGAGACACTGACAATGAGGTGACCTGAGAATATAGAAGAAAATCTTCTACAGTTGGGAGTTCCCACAGTACTTAGAAAATTGAGGCAAGAGGGTTGCTGGGGGTTCAAAAGCAGCCTGGACTACGTATTAAGTCTAATACTGGCCTGAGACTTACTGTAAAACTCTTCCTGGATAAAAGGAAAAAAGTAAGAAGAGAGAGTGCTCAGCAGATAAGGCACTTGCATGCTTCGATTCCCCAGAACCTATCCATATGTTGGAAGGAGGGAACTAACTCCTATATGTTGTCCTCCAACCTACAAACACGCACACACACATGTGCATGCACACACACACACACACACACACACACACACCATAAATAACTAAATAAATAAGTAAAATTAGTGAAATAATTTATTTTTTAATGGAATGAAGGGGTAGGGAGATGGCTCTATATGTAAGGAACTTGCCATGCAAACACAAGGACATGAGTTCAGATCTCCATCATGAAAGCCTAGGAACAGCATGCACCTATAACCCCAGTGCTGGGGAGGTGAAGACGAGAAGATGACAGAGACTCACCAGCAGCTTGTCTATCCAAACAGAGCACTTTTCATTCCCTCCAATGAGAGACCTTGTCTTAAAACATGAAGTGGAGGTTCAGAAAGACAGCTTCACAAACAAAAGCCCTGCCCTGAAGCCTGATTATCTCAGTTGAATTCCTAGAAGCCACGCTTAGGTAGAAGAAGAGAACCGACACCACAAAGTCGTCCTCTGACCTCCACATGTGCACTGAGATCACAGGCCCACACGCTAATAATATTTTAAAGTAGTTTCTTTAAAAACCCTAGAACAAACTCTGAGGCACATTGTTCATTCCCTATGCCTGTATGTCTACTGTGAAAATACTATATACTACATCATGCCGTCCTTATTTTATAGATGACAGAACTAAAGCTAATTAACTCTGCCGGTGCCTCTGACTTGTAAGCAGCAGACATGGAGCTGGAGCAGCTACCTTCCTTTCAAACCCTCTCCTTCCGCCTTGGCTGCCTATATTGCCATCAGTCAGCAGCCTTGTGAGGCAAGGAGGAACAGAATTCTTAAACGTATTGACCCTGACCTAGTGATGAATGACTCCATATTTCATTCTAATAAAGCTGGTAAGTGAGTAAAAGCCCTTTCCAAGGCAGCACTTGACAACACTTTAGGAGTAAGGGGCACAAACTGAAAGATGGAGGTGCTTGCTGCACAGATACAGAGTTCCACTCCTCTCCTTTCTATTACTGCACAATGATTATGAGCCGCTAACATTTGGTGCTAGCAGATGTCCCAAGAGTTTAGTGGGACCTTAATCAGCCCACGAGCACTGGGTTTAATCAGCAGAAAGAGAGCGTGATACTGGGGGTCATATGACTTCTCCGCGTGAGAATGATGAAGGACACCTGACGTCAACATCTACCCTCCATACTCACAGACACACAAGCATCGCACACTCGTACCAAACATGTACATACACACCCAAAAAGATAATAGACAAACGAGCCCATATTGTCTTCTGACAGCCAGGAGGCACCTCTTACTTTGAGCCAGACTCTGCCTGTCTGTGATTATGATATATTATGATATAATTATGATATATTATGATATGATATGTTAGCAGACAAAGG